>CM064523.1:4700654-4772296 GCA_032716605.1 Paralithodes platypus
ACTGTAATGCATAATTCACCTGTGTATATTTAATAAAAAAAAAAAAAAAAAAAAAAAAAAAAAAATTTTGTTTAAGTTTCTTGTTTGCCAAGCTTCATCCTAACCTCTTTCATAGATCATATGATTACCCATCCTCACTCTCTCATTCAGTAGCTGGTACAACTCCAAGTTTTGTGCCACCCATTGGTCCTTGTTTTCTCCTTGCTGTTTGTCCTCCTATCAAGTAAATCAGTTCTTCCTTTTTCATGGTGTCCTATTTACCCGATTTTCTCAGCCCTGTCTCTCTTTCATACATGATTCCCATTTTGTCTCTTGCTTTCACCCACTGCATCGTCAATTTCTCTCCCATCATCAATCTTTCTCACATCGTCAATCCTCACATAATCAATCTCTCTCACATCGTCAATCCTCACATAATCAATTTCTCTCACACCGTCAATCTCTCCCATGCATATACAGTCATGCAAGGGTATTCTTCTAACTCAATTTCCAGTACGGCTTGTTGTAGGAGGGAGAGGAGATGGCCCTTTTGCCTTGCTGTTCTTTTCTTCCACATTAACCTGTTCATGTAGTAATGTACACCCTATGTGGTGGATTGTGTTCTTTTATTTCATAAATTTTATTTTAGTAAGCGTTGTTTCCACATAGCGATTTTGATAGTTAATTTGACTTTATATTGTCTTTGACCCAGTTTTGGTTTGTTTAGTTTGCAAGTTTTACATTTGAACTGTTATAGTAGATGAAATCAAATTGTCTACCAGTATTTTGTAATGCCGGATCACCTAATAGGAACCAAGTGGTCTGGGTATCTCTGTAATTCTCTCAACAACTGGCATTATTCCTCGTGATATTTTCCATTTGGCTTGTCCTCATTGCAATCAGTTCGGTTATTGCTATTCCACAATCTCTCTCTCTCTCTCACACACACTTCCTCCTAACACCCCCCCCCCCCCCCATACTAGCCTGGCTGCCAGACCTCCTAAAATAACCACCAGAGCAGTCATTTCTCACACACCCACACACTAACGCACACACACTCCTCACATACACTCCTCACACTCACATACACTAAAACTTCTCATACACTCACTCATTCCTCTTACATATATGCATCTACATTCACTCTCATTCCTCACAAAGACATACACATGCATTCAAACTCATCAAGTGCTTACTCACACTAAATTAACACACACACACACACACACACACACACACACACACACACACACACACACACACACACACACACACACACACACTTAACATTCACACAACCACCTTCACTCATTAGTTACTCACACACAACCATATATGCACACTCACTCCATACACACTCTCACCCTCACTTACACACACATCCTTACTCACACCCCGTAGCCTAGTAGGTAGAGCTCTCGTCTCACACACGAGGGGTCGGGGGTTCAATCCCCGGCCGGGCGGAGACAAATTGGGCTTGTCTCCTTTCATGTGTTAGCCTCAGTTCACCTAGCTGTAAATAGGTACCTGGAATAAGTGGACGACGTTGTGACGTCCCATCTGGGGTTGGCAAAAATGGTACAAGGCGAGATGGGTATCATATGGTTCACCTAAGCTGATGGCTACCTAAGCCTTCGGGCGAGACGGTACCGTCTATAGTGAGAATGGTACCATACAGATCCACCCTAAGCCTTCGTTTCCGATGTCGCCAATTGGCTAAAATACAGACTACACACACATCCACAGCCATTCCAACAGTACATAAAACACTTAACATGCATTTCACGCAATACATTCCCAGTTAAGGAGGCGCGATAATAATGAGCTTAGCTCGCATTGCGTGGATTCCCCTTGACGAACAAGTAACTGAGTAACCTACTTGCCTATTCTCTCTCACACACACATGCACTTCCCTCACAGATAAATAAACTCACATTCACTCCCTCCCTACACACACACATACTCATCCCTGAAACACACACACACACACACACACACACACACACACACACACACACACACACACAAACACTCACTCTCAATCACACCTCTACCATACACACACTCACAGTCACTAAGGTAAACAAAATACATCCCATAACTCTTGCATGTCGTAAGTGGCAGCTAAGATGTGCAGGTGGACAACTCATTAGTAGGCAAGAATGAAATTTTTACACAAAAAGTTACTATATTCCCACATGAGTTCTTCACATACAAGTTTGAACAAGGAAAAGCATTGGGATGTCAAAAATATTATATCCCTCACATGGCAGGATGTGTCTCAAGTGGAAGGATGCAAGAAGGCAACTTCAGGTTCTCAGCATTATATTACTTTTATATTTTGTTTTATCATATCAATTGAAATGTAATAATATGTACTCCTATACAGTACCGTACCCCACTTTGAGTTAATAAACCTTTAAAATCTTTAAAGCAATCCCGACTATCTCTTCAGAGCAGTGACTCAACAATTTCTATCCCCTGAAGAACTATTATGGGATACACGGAGCCTTAACCATGCTAACCTGGACACGCAGTAGTCCCTCGAGTAACATTACCGGAGAGATTACTATAAGCCATATAACCGAACACACTTTACCCTTTGCCCAATGACACACCATAAAATCACCCTTCCTATTTCAAACACACTAAGTCTATATATTTTCCAGCGGATGGTAAATTGCTATGTTACTATCTTGGTTACTCAGCTATTGTGTAGATTTTATTTTTCCATTAAATATTGAGAAATCAGTTGCTATGGTATTCAATTTACTATCAGCTAAAATAAAGCCAACTCTAGTAATTAACTTCTAAATATCCCACAAACCCTAGTGATAATTGGTCACAATCGCACCAGTCTAAAAAGGTGGTATTTCTGTTTATGTTGTTAGGTTAGTGATTAAGTTTTTTGGCCTAATTATACTAAATAAACTATAGGTATACTCAAATACTTGTTATTCATCTATTCACCAATTTCCCACAAACTATTTATATACTGTACTTAGAGCACAAACACGCACACACAATCGCTTAACTAATAATTGAGACAAACACTAAAACACACACATAACTCAAGATTCACACTCTCAACACCCATCACACATACAAACTAAATGAATACCGGTAATATCTACATACACCAAAAAAGACACTTTCACACAGCTTATTATTCAACAACAATGATTGCATACACCCACAAACACTCATTATTAGACACAAACTGTATTCAACGACGCTCACACAATGCATACACCCACCCATAAACACACACACACATTACTCAGTCACACATACTAATATTTACAAATCAGATCAACATGCAGGAAATAGAAGCTACTAAAAGTAATATCTTAACATTTACCGTACTCAGCTCAGGAATACATAAACACTTTCTCACCCATACCTCTGTCTCACTCACACTCTCACACACACACATTTACTCAGCTCAGGAATACATACACATTCTCTCACCCACACACCCAGTCGCACACTACTAATATTTCCAACAGTCAGATCAAACAATCAAGAAATATTAGCCACTAAAGCACTAAAATATAAGTACACCCACTCAAGCTATAGACACAGACACACATATTTACTCAGCTCAGGAAAACATGCACACACTCTCTCACCCACACCCTCGTCCCTCAGTCACACACTACTAATATTTTTGACAGTCAGATCAAACAAGCAGGAAATATTAGCCACTAAAGCACTAAAATATAAGTACACACACACACACATATTTACTCAGCTCAGGAAAACATGCACACACTCTCTCACCCACACCCAGTCACACACACTACTAATATTTTTGACAGTCTGTATCAACAACCAAGGAACAGAAGCCACCAAAAGCACTATAATACCTGCGTCAAAGAGCGAGCCATATTCATCCACATCCGTCTCACAATAGGATTTAATCTATCTACCTCTAGTCTATCCTTCGATCTATCATCAAAACATTTATCTACTAATCGGCCAGGCAGCTTGGGGAACACAACAACAACAACTAATCTATCATCCTGAAAATTGGTTCATAGTTTTGTGTGATACCTTACATACAGAAAAATAGACAGCGCAAACAGAGGCAAAAACATAACCTCTGTCCAACTTCGTTGGCGGAGGTAATAACATTAAAAACACAAAACAACAATGACATGAATAAAACATCACAAGAATGACGTAAACAACACGTCACTAACCCCAATAATTTATAAATAACATGCGATATGAACTACATCTGATATGATAAAAGATAGTACAGTAACTACAGCACAGTAATCCAGAGATAAGGGCATGTCTTGGTAATTCCTATCACTTACCAGAAACACAAGAGCAAAGGACAAGTAAACTATTTCTACCATAGTAAACTTAAGACGTATTTACTGTACATTGTAACGTTCTTGAAATTTTGCATTTGACCGCACACAACTACAGTACAACTATTTTGCCGACTTCACAACAATTTTTAAAAGACTGTCAACAATTTAACCAATACACCCAAACTTCATTATATGCAGAAATCACTCCCCAAAATGTTCTTGTGTGGAGCTACCAATAGGCCGGGTCAGGATTCAAACCCAGATCCCCACATTCACGAGGCAAACACTCTCACCACTAGACCTATAGAAGTACAGTACAGTACACGTACAGTACTCCAATTGGGCTGGCAGCTCAAATAATGGGCATGGAAGGACAAGGAGATCTACCAGGAAGCCTTCCTTCTTATATACAGTACTGTACATACGATAGCAGTTTGGATACAATACCACATTGTATTTTCATAACTCATGTGACTAACAAATTGTAGTTTTTCCCACCTAAAATACAACCACTATGCCTTCTACATACAATACAACCACTATGCCTTCTACATACAATACAACCACTATGCCTTCTACATACAATACAACCACTATGCCTTCTACATACAATACAACCACTATGCCTTCTACATACAATACAACCACTATGCCTTCTACATACAATACAACCACTATGCCTTCTACATACAATACAACCACTATGCCTTCTACATACAATACAACCACTATGCCTTCTACATACAATACAACCACTATGCCTTCTACATACAATAAGATTACATTTCATTGCCAGTTTACTATACAGGTCTCTCTCAATTTACGATTGGGTTACGTTCCTGAAAACCCGACCTTAAATGACAAATCGTATAGCAAAACCCTAAAATTAATGGGGTGCATAGGGATGCATTCTGGGACCAGCCAAAACCCAAACATAAACACCAAAAAACCTATAATAATATCGTAAATCGGGGCATCGGATAGTGAGGGAGACCTGTAATGAGTTGCAAACAAAGAAATCATAATAATATTGTGTGGATACACACATTGTAAAACTATAATTCGTGTTACTGACATAAATCATGTTATTGCCCCCAAAATACATGCACACAATTGGAGTGTATTTTATTGCTACAATACGATAATGATGTGCATATGGGCGAAATTGACGAAAATCTGTGCAGTAACTCTATACCATCATCCCCCCTCCCTCCCGCTCCCATTTATTATCCATTTCATCTTTCGCAATTTCTCTCTACAACGGATTACTAGGTGTCTATTCAGTAAGGATGTAGTATTTAGGCTTATCGGCCACTTTGTTTACATAACTCCCGATCACGTTCCCGTCTATTTTGATTGCTAAGGGATACAATAATAGGTTGAGGGCCCTCACCCCCATGACTTATTGTCAATATCATATACAGTAAACTTCCGTTAATCCGAAGGGCAGCCACCCATAACGAGGGGCGTCGCGCTCCTTGGTGCCGCTAGAGGAGCGGCGAACACATCCAAAGGTAAAGGGACCGGCCCTCGTTCGGATTAGTGGATTTTTCGGATTATCGGACTTTACCCCTATGAACCTGTGTATGACGAAAACATTGAGGCATTAGGCCACCCAAATGACACAATGGTGCACACACACATATCATATGTTCATGAAATCACTTCAAAAGTTTACCATTGTCATTGTAGCCTATTACCTACTTCAAAACATTCAGATTAATGGTCAAAGGAATCTGCTGATATAAACGTACACCATATGTCCGCATCGTCTTCTTCTTCTTCTTCCGTCTACTAGCGAGTTTGTCTTGCTCTTGAAGATCAGATCAGATGTGGTTCGGGAAGTAATGCCTTAACAACGGCACTTCCCTGAGAGGTTCTTGTAATTTTCCTTTTGTGACGTGCTCTGTTATATTATATTGTATTGAAAGCACCCTTGGGATGCTCCGATCACTGAACTATAAATAGTAGCGTATCGGAACGTCCAAAGGTGCGTTTTCAAGCTCAAGAAAGGTGCGTTTTCAAGCTCAAGACTGAATGCGCTTGCAGAAAATGCGGTGCAAGCCAGTAGCGCATCGGAGCGTCCCAAGGATGCGTTCAAGAGCAAAACAAACTCTCTAGCAGACGATGTGGTGTTTACGTTTATATCAGTAGCTTCCTTTGACCATTAATCTGAATGTTTTGAAGTAGGTAATAGGCTACAATGACAATGGTAAACTTTTAAAGTGAATTCATGAACATATGATATGTGTGTGCTCCATTATGTGTCATTTGAGTGGACTAATGCCTCAAAAAGGGGACTTTGGGACTTCTTGAAATTCGGACCATCGGGTGAATTCGGATTTGGCCTCAAATTGAAAAATTCGGACTATTGGGAGATTCGTATCATCGGTCGTCGGATTAAAGGACTTTTACTGTAATTATATTGCCAGCAGAGGGGCAAATAACAGAACAAAATAGAAGGGAAGGCAACCGCGAACGTACAAGTAATGTAAACAAAGCTGGCGATAAGCCCGGATACTACATCCTTCCCGTCTATTCTTCACATGTGCCAGCTGCTTCAAGCTTACGTACATGTAGAGCCATAAAAGTGCTTTATAGGCGAGTTATAGCGTTCTTTCTAATCTATCACCAGTCCCTCCCTCCACCTTCTCACTCCTCCCGCACAGGCCACTCCCAACTCTCTCACTCACTATAGAACCTATAGAAACTGCTGGAAGTAGTGCCGTTCGTGCCAGATAATTCAATTCCTGACCACAACTACACCTTAACCACAGGATTTTTTAATGGAAAAAATATATATTATCGGATGCGGAATTGTGTTTCATATACGTTGATATGATTTTCGTCTAATTCTGTAATAGTTAACATTTTAGTAATGTCTTCGTACTAAGGGAGAGTGGAGCCTCTTCAGCTGCCGGGTTAAACGATCATTCATTACTCTATCTCTTCACAAGCTCATATTGCTTCAGCATCCTTTACTTTGCTCTCTATTATGCATAACTAGTCCCGCACCAATCTGTTTTTAACTACCGGTATTATTCTGTGAAAACCACCTTAATCCTGTCCTATTTGTGTTCATGGTAAATACCGACACCTCATTCCATACAACATCGTTTACACTGGTTTCTTCAAACATTCTGTACCAGTAAAATAACTCTCCAGAACATGACTCACACGCTTCACTATCTTAAATACAAACATCACCAACCAAATAAGAATTCTACGGTAGCCGATTTATGAACTTTATACAGTAACCACAAGATACATTTGTTAAATATACCAGAGGTTCAGTAAACAAATTGTTGTACATGTTGGCCCATCCCGTATCTTCATATATGACACCATGTACGGTACAGTATATAACTCTTCAGATAATACATAAAGCAGTACAGTACAAGAAAGATTATAATGTGTTCGGACATTCATTACACAAACTGTACCTACCATTCACTGATATGGAAAGGAATAACTATAACTACTGGACAAACAATATGACAAACTAATACAACAATATAAAAAATCTGTATGACTAGAAACGGAGTCAGGATTTGGTGAATAACGAAAGTCGATACTCCTTGATTCCCCTTTTTGTCACAATGAAGGTGATAGGCATTCCTTTCCTTAAAATGCACACAACACAAATTATCATAGTCCTTTACTCACCTTTGTTTGTACGGGCATCACCTAGGGCCGTGATCAAATTCTGCCGGGGAAAAACAAATAATGAGTCAACGGCTTGCACAAATATGACTCTCTTAGTATAATAATAAAATGTATGGGACAATATGCATTTTAGGTCACGTATGAGATATAATTCTCTATGTGTTTTCTATAGCTTTGTCTTACAGTATTAGTCACCGCAATATACAGTATGTCTTTACCGCTGCATATTAAATTATTTTTCCTTAGACTTTGTGGGTTAAATAAGGGTGGAAGGAAAAATGGCAGCCATCTTGGATCAGCTGAGAACTAATATTTTTCACTTTTTTACAGTATTTTTAGTATTTTGTCATGTTCTATATCAATGCTATGCCAGTGGGGGTCTGGGGGCGGCAGCCCCCATGTTAGGTTAGGTTAATGACAAAATATGGTTTTAGGGGGCATGTTATAATATTGCTAAATAATGGGTAAAAATGAATTTGCAGAATGAAAAACACCTTAAAACACACTAATCAATGAAGGAACTGTTGAGAAAAAGGATTATATCGGTACTGTAATACAAAAAACACATACGGTACGGTACGTGACCGAAAATGCATTTTGACAAATTTATGTCATCAAAGTTATATTATATAAAAAGTGAAATGGTCAAAGAACAATATTATCCCCTTCTGTACCAACGACATATTCTATATTTTATTCTAGCTATATCTAGACAATTTTGTGCAGTTTAAGAAGGATCTGTGGTAGTCAATAGGGTTAAGTGAGATGGTTCGAAACCTGTTTATTGCTGGAGGCCTTTTTTAAACTGAATAAAATCATATATTGGTAGCCAGAAAAAAGTTAAAAGAACAACACCGGTACTGAATGGGTTAATCCTTTCAGTCAGATAATGCCAATACTGTATTTATTCTACCTACCTTCTAACAGTTTTATTCAACAGAAAGGACCTGTCATAGTTAGAGGACTTATTATAATAGTCTTTAACTTTAAGTTCCTACAGGTCCTTCCAAAACTGAGTACAATCATGTACCAATATCAGTATCATTAATAAAAGTAGCCTATAGAAACTATCATCTGAGCAAAAAGGTTAAAAAGCTATGGAGGAGAATGGATAATATTGTGAATTAAACTTTTTACTTCTTGAAACAAAAGTTAAAATACATCTGTACAATCACCGTCATAAATTTTGACGCATTTTGAGTCCTAATAATGTACTGATAAAACAACGCTCCAAAACTGAACTATTATGTAAAGAATAAATATGGTTTCAATTCAATCAGAGATACCGGAAGGTTCAAACAATTATAAAGAAAGCATTTGACCATGGGTCTTCTTGTAACAATTCCTATTTATATAATTATGAGGAGACATATGGAGAGTATGGCGAGTGAAAGAATTACTAGAAGAGTGTGAATGAGTTGTGTTACCGGGCGTACGTCATGTATAAACGTGAGTTGATGTCGAACAGCGGGGGTGTGGGGGCAGCAGCCCCCACCCATAATACTAGGATAGGTTAGGTAAGGTTGTTAGGTTAGGATAATGTCCTTTCAAAGGGGTATAGCCTAGTAAACACTAGGATATACCCGGTCAGCGGGAGGTGATTATGCCCGATAACACAACTCTTGCCGAAGAGTGTGGTGCAAGGTATTGGGAGAGGCAGATCGAGAGTTTCTGAGCCAGTACCGATACAAAGGTCAGCCCTGTGGATCTGCGCGGTCTGCGGGCGGGTTCAAAAGAAGAAGAAGAAAAAGAAGAAGGAGGAATAGAGTTGAAAGGAGGT
This sequence comes from Paralithodes platypus, assembly GCA_032716605.1. Taxonomy (NCBI): domain Eukaryota; kingdom Metazoa; phylum Arthropoda; class Malacostraca; order Decapoda; family Lithodidae; genus Paralithodes; species Paralithodes platypus. The sequence continues at coordinate 4,710,405 of CM064523.1, forward strand.
TTTTAGTTTGTTCCCTAGACCTCTATCAAGCTTAAAGGTAGTGGTGCATGGGTTGCGTTAACATGGAATAATAATCGCTAACCTTCACATAATTATCTTGCAAAATGCAATGGCACTGAAATAATTAACAATGGTATAATAATTTTGTGGATCATCTACACCGGACCTGTGACGTCATAGGAGTGCAAGTCCACTATCCAGTCCAGAATAAGGATACTCCTGTGACGTCACAGGTCCGGTGTAGATGATTCACAAAATCATTTATAGCCTACCATTGTTAATAATTATTACAGTGGTATTGCATTTTGCAAGATTATTATGTGCAGTTTGGCGATTATTATTCCAGGTTTATCTTAACCCATCACCACCACCTTTAAAATTACACTCCCTAGACCCCCTTTCAAGATGGATTTGTAAATTTCCCGGCCAAGCCGCCAAAGGCCGGTTCCTCTTAAATTACAGGCTCACTATCGCTTGCCAGGAAAAAATCAACACCTAAATGGCACTAAAAGTCTTAAAATTGACAGAAATGGGGCAAAAGGTCTTAAAATCGCTAAACTAATAGGGATAACATCTTATAATCTCAAAAGCAATGGGGCTAAACATGAGGGAGAAAGAGGTCCCAAAAAAAATCCCTTAAGTGGAAATCTCCCAATAAGAAGTATATGAGTGAAAGTGGTGTTGGGTGGGACAAGGGGCACCAACTGACAAATGACAGAGGTGCATGGTGAAGGCAATTCATTTATGGCCACCCCTTCTCTGACAATGGACAGATAGATAGATAAATATGAGGACTATTATATCCAACTTCCGATTTATGTTAGATGTTAAGTTAGGTGTTAGACAATGGATGAAATTATTATAAGTATGCAATGACCTATAGAAGCAAAAGGTCAGGTCAGGTGAAGGTATTGAGGGATAAGCCTTTACAACGGCACCTCATAGCCAGCCTAGCTACTTTCCACTTTCCTACTTTCTGAAGAGTATAGAGAGGGGAGAAAGGGTGTTGGATAGAGGAAGCTATTGGAGTGGCTTTGTTGTGTGTTATTAATCTGTATACATCGTCAAGGTGTCCCCTGACTGGGTGGCGGGTGCAAGCATGTGAAACACGCTAGGACGTACTACCACACCCACTAAATGTCCGCCTTGGCTGGGATCGAACCCAGGTCAAGCAGATTCACACGTGAGCGACTGAGCGTGCTCTCCACTTGGATTAGACAAATATAATAATAGGTTCATTGACTTTAGATTAACTCATTCAGTACCTTCCCCGTCCATTTAACTTTACTCTGGCTACTTTTAGATAATTTTATTCAGTTGCAAAAGGGCCCCCAGCATTTAACAGGTTTCGAACTATCTAACAATCACAGATCCTTCTTAACCCTCTCGCACACAGTAGGACGCGATTGCGTTCTAAGACACTTTTGTCCTCGACTCCTTGCGCATGGGTGGACGCATTCGCGTCCCTAGGCAGGATGTCAAACGAGAGCCGAGTTCATTATTTGTTATCTTTATTATTGGATAGCCTATGTATAAATAAAATTATGGTTTATCAACTCTGCGTAAGCAGAGTTTGGTATCGCCCCCCCATATACAGTAGTGGGTACCACACGAAAAAAAAATCTGTCGTCATCGTCGTCGTCCGTCTGTCTCGGAACTCCTCCTAGACCGTTGGACGGATTTTCACCAAATTTCACACGAACATTTGATGCGTGAATGCAAATATCAGTCAAAAAAGATTTGTTAAATTTATGCAATAGTCATATTTTAGGTCCAAAATATGGTTTTGCCCCCCCCCCAGCAATGATGGCGTTCTTAGTGTGTGAGCCCCTCACACTAAGAACGCATTCGTTCTGGGAGCGAAAACATCTCGCTACGTATTTGCTAGGTTAAGTTAGTTTAGTTGGCATTAGAAGTGATGGTAGTAATATTTGGATTTATGGTGATAGTAGTGATAATGGTGATAATTGTAGTGATGATGGTTGTAGTTGTATTGATGATGATGACAGTAGTGATGATGATGACAGTAGTAGATATGATGGTGACAGTAGTAGTAATGGTGGTCATAATATAGTAGTGATGATGGTGACAAGTAATGATGATAGTTATAGTGATAATAATGACAGTAGTGATGATGGTGTGAGTATTAGTTATGATGGTGAGTAGTAGTGAGGATGGTGAAATTTATAGTGATGATGACGATAGTTGTGGTGATGAAGTTCATAGTAATGGTGATGATGGCAGTAGTAGTGATGGTGACAGTAGAATAAATTATGGTAATATTTGTGACAGTAGTAATGATGATGGTTATAGTAGTAGTGATGATGTTAACAGTAGTAATGATGATTGTAAGATGGTGGTGATGATATTAGTAATGATGGTTGATAGTTGTAGTATCAATCATGATAGTAGTGATTAAGATGCTAGAGTGACAATGGACAGTGATGATGGTGAGAGTAGTAGTGCAAATTGTAATTGTAGTAGTGATGATGATCATAGTAATGGTGATGATGACTACTTGTGATGATTGTGGCAGTTGTAGTGATGATGGCAGTTGTAGTGATGATGGCAGTAGTAGTGATTATGTTGCTTGTGATTGATGATGGTATTAGTAGTGATGATGGTAACCCATCGCAGAGTTGGGTATGCCGTTTTGATTTTGGGCAAAATGGCACGTCTACTTTATTGTTAAAGTTATGTCTTTGGAAGTGATAAAATGGCCAAAACAAGGCTATTTCATGTTAATTTCCATGTATTCCTTCTCATATTAATTTGAGTCTTCAAACAAAATGGCTCCCGTTTGACACCCTGTGCCTAGGCTACCGAATAGCAACAGGGGGAAGGATGTAGTATCAGGGCATACGGTCGTCATATTTACAAAGGTCGTGCGCTTGCAGTTACATTCTCGTCTATTTTGACGGCTAGCTTTTCTATTATTTTCTCCCTGCTGCCTATGATGATGACAATAAGTCATGGGAGGATCCTCAACCAAGTCAACCTATTATTGCAATACTTCCCACTACAGTCAAAATAGACGGGAACATGATCGCGAGTAGTGTAAACAATGCTGGTGGTACGCCCGAATACTACCGGGTACTTCCTTACTGCAACATGCTATCATACTACTGTAATAACTACTGTAGGCCTAATCAGTTGGCTATTCAAATTCATGTTCTTCCATATAGCCTAAGCCTAAATAATTAAGTTAACGCTTAGGCCTAATAACCTAGGCTATCACATAGGCTAGCCTATCTAAATCATGTCATGAGCACTAGGCCTAGCTTAGGCCTATATAGCATAGGCTAACCCATTAAAACCATAATATAATGCTGCATTGTTGATAGCCTAACATAATTAATTGTATAATGGTGTGGGAAAGAAGGTCAGATTAAATATGCACCTGATCCTCATGTCACCATCCCAGACATCAACATGGCCTATAAATACTTTCTAGTGGGAATATCAAACAGTGGAGCAAAATGGGGCCATAATACGTTCCCTATTTGACACATGACCAACCAAATCACACTGGACATAAATAGAAAGGTGGATTATAGGATTTAAAGACAATTACAGCTCGGAATGTGAAGCTCTACTGAAGAAACTCCCCTTCCCCCGTGACATAAACAGAACCCCGCGAGGCCCTTACTGCGTACTATTCCAACTTCCTACCTCATTTACCCACCCCCTGAACCCTTAATTAACCCCTTCAAACCCTCCATTAACCTCTAAACCACCCTCTCAGAGCCCCCAGGATGATAATTACGTTCAGAAACACCCCATCCCAGTGACATAAACAGAAATCCGCGAGGCCTTACTGCGTACTATTCCAACTTCCAACCTCCCTTACAATCCCTATAACCCCTTAATTAACCCCCAAATGACCCCCTCAGCGACCCCCACAAGGATAATTACCGTTGCAAGTGGCTGGTCTGGGTATAATTACGAGTGTGAGGTGTGGAGTGGACAACACATCCTCTCAGGCCGCACCGAATGACAACATCCCAAAAACAGATCACGTTCCAATATTACGTAGAGAGTATATATTTATCTTATTATCCCCATATACTCACTTCTAACCTAAAATTCCCATAATACCTACTAAATACCACCGATTTAAGGCATCTTAAAGGGTGATTCAGCGGTTTGGAGGCTGTTTTATAGTGTGAGTAAGATTTTTAGGAGAGGTACATGTCAGAATTTTGCGTTTTCCGATCTTTCCTCCATCTATTGAGCTTTATTTTAACTATTTTTCTGATCAGCTGGTGCGGGTCCTCTACATTTTCACTTTATAGAGAGTGCTATTTATCTATGGCAAGGTCTTCTACTATATCAATGGGGTTGATAAATGTATTTGTATGGTAATATGAGGACTCGTTTTCTTAGGTGGTTTACTTTTTCCCAGAGTATGGAATAAGGGTGGGAAAGTATTTTGCGCGGTATATACAAATGCGTAATGCATCAAGTTCTTTGCTCATTGCAATGTGGGACTATGGAAACTATATTCTATCCATTCTAGGTTGGGCAGAAATCGTAACCTCTAACCTCTCATAACTCAAAAAGGACTAGAGTAATCGAGCTAATATATCTACCAAATAGGAAGACTTGGCTAGGGAATAGATGTGGAAATTGACAGTTAATTTGCTCTAGCCCTTTTGAGTTACAGAGGTTAGAGGTTACAATTTCTGCCCAACCTAGAATGAACGGACTATAGTACACATGTCATCCCCATCCATCACCATATTAACAGGTACAGGGGATTTTTTACTTCAGGCTTTGAGCCCAAACGTCTAAATTGCATTGCATTTATAAGATATATGATAAGAACATAAGAAAATGGGAGTCTGTATTATGTAGCCTATATTGAAGGGTGACATCCCCATTTCTCAGCCTCACCTATTAGGACCTATAGAGACCAGTTTCAATCATGTTACAATAGATGAAGGTCAGGTTGAGGGGTGGGAGATTTTGTCCTTATAATAATACAGTATATGCAATAATGCAATGTAATTTAGACTGGTGAATGCATACTTCCAGAAATAAGAAAACCCCTGGTCATTACTTGTTAGCATGGTAAACTAGTGGTGTATCATAAAGGCCAATAAGATTGTAGCAATACCCTAAACAGAAAACTAGGTACGGAAATATATACTTGAGCTGCCAGCCCAAGTGAGGATCCTTTATTGGTGTCGTGATTGAGTAGGCCTACTCTGGAGGCATACGGGTGGACCCGGGTTCAAATCCCAGGCTCAAGATAGCATCTCCCTAATTACTCTTGGAAGACAGTTGAACAACTTGGGACGCACATCTTAAAAAGTTGATTAACTCGATCTCTTCCAATTGAAATTAGTGACTTTCAGAATTTGTCAAACTTTAGCACATTGTTACCCTACAATGAATGCAGAGAACACCACACACTTTGCTCTTACTTTCTACACTTGGACCCTTCTCCAAACGGAGTAGATAAATGCTTATCAGGATTCATAAATCCTCTTCAATAAGGGCCAAGTTATTCCTATTCACTTCCACATGCACTTCACACACCTTACACAAAAATGGGAACCTGAGGCAGACGTTACTAAAAGCTTTAATCCTGGACACTCGCTTGATCTGATCCGAGTACAGACAAGCAAATTCTCATAGAAACAAAGGAATCCTCTACAGCACATTACACAATTAAGATGTACTAAAATCTCCAGGTGTCTTTCAGGCAATTGATCACCCATATTGAAAGGACACTACAATCCTCTTCAAATAGGGGCCTTCACATATTTTTAACTCACAACGAGCGGGCAGTCTTGTTTACATCACTGTAGCGCCTGGTGGGTATATTTACAGATAATGAGCTTCATTCCATGCTCTTTGTCATGCATAAGCAAGAGCCAGAGCGTAATACAATTATATATATGTGAAAGGGCGATAATAGAGCTTTCCAAAGACACTTGAATCATCCTTGTACGGCCACGGGTTCTCTTGCAACGATCATGCAACCGGAGGTGAAAATACCCTAAAATGAGGTATTTTTCCCGATTTTATCCTTGTTCAGAGCAGTAGGGAGGCGGGGATGAGATACAGTAAGCCTCAGTGAGGGCCACATAGCAGTGGCGAATGATTCGAGGTCGCCTATCATCCCCCCCAACACTCGGTTTCTCTCTAATATCTCAAAATGGCACCAGTCATATGATTGGCGCCGCAGGGGTGGCCAATATTCTTTCTCCCGTCATATGACAGGCACCGCGAGTTGAGGGTTAAAGATAGAGTGGTCCACACAAGGTGCAGTCTCAGTCTCACATCCTAATGGTGGTGTTCCAGGCAGCCCTATTCAAAGCTGCCCCACTTGTCAGGTTTTTAACTTCGAAGTAAGATCTTACGACCTGATCCCACAGATTTCTATGTTTACCCTCAATGAAGCTACCTCCACGTTCACAGACTTGCATCTTTTCCCCCAGTTTAATCCATCCATCCTCTCTACATGCCCTAACTATCCAAGTCTGGTTGTAGGCTACACTCGGTCAAAGAAATATCTACACCCCTATGCTGATCATCTGGTGTGTACAACTCAATAGGGTTGGCACCTCTGCCTGCAACTACAGTATATCCATGTGTCAGAGACTATCGTCTCTGACACATGGATACAGTTGCAGGCAGAGGTGCCAAACCTTTCAAGCTGTACACATCAGATGATCAGCGTAGGGGTGCAAATACTTTTTGATCGAGTGTACATATTGTATCTCTTTGCTGATACTCTTGATACCCAATTGCCTCCTCAACTCATTGCTTAACTGCCTTCACACTTGCAGACCTTTTGCCCAAAACGTACGATATGCAGTACTTACCATACTTTACATTGTATGTAGGCTAGACAGAGTATAGGAGTACATCAATGCCATCCAAAATCATTACAGAGGCTCATCTAAGATATCCAAATTTGGTAAACCGTCTACCGGTGATCTTGATTGGCCTCAATGTGCCTCACGGTAGGGAACCAAAATGAGAGGGATGAGTGAAGTAAAAAAAGACTTGTATTGTAGGAAGTGAGATAAGAATGAATAGGAAGTGAAATGAATGAACCAAGATAATATGGAAGAGTGGCAAGTTCTATGAGAGGGATGAGCGATATGAGTAGGAAGATAAAAAATAATGGGGAGGGAGATGAGTGGGAAGTGAGCTGAGAGGGATGAGTGGGAAGTGATGTGAGAGGGATGAATGGGATGTGAGATGAGAGGAATGAGTGGGAAGTGAGGTGAGAGTGAGAAGTGATGTGAGAGGGATGAGTGCGATTTGAGAAGAGTGGCTAGTTTGAAGAGAATGATTCGTGGTAAATAAAAATAAATATGTCGGCTTCTTAATTTATTTTGTAAGAACCACAAGTATCTCTACATCATCTCTATAATATACAACTGCTTAGCAATAGATATATGCTACCGGACGCTTCGCAGCTTCCTCTTCTCCTTGAACACACTCTCCATGCGAACTGCCAGGAAGAGAGAAGCAAACTTGTTAATTATTTTGTATTTCTTATTTTATCAGATTAGTAAAGTAAATTAGTAAAGGCCACCCCTTCGGGGATCACGGCGTCAGGCAATAGATAGATAGATAGTAAAGTTCTCTTGGCTCTGAGTTTACTATTCTGACAGTAAAACTGACTATAATCAGTTTTATTTCAGCTGATGGTAAATTGAATCCCTTGGCAACTGATTTCTCGATACTTAATGGAAAAATATGAATGTACCACGTTTCTGCGTCATATTAATACCAAGTTTTCATAATTAACAACACATTTCGCTACAAAATCTTCAAAATAGTTGAGTAACCAAGATAGTAACATAGCAATTTAACATCAACTAGACAAAAATAGACTATAGTGTTTGTCAGAATACTACAACAAATCAAGACACCATAAAGAGCTGGTTGGAATGCCACCATTGGGATCTGCTTATTATTAAGAAACTCAACATGACTGAAATGTATACTTAACACAGCAAAAAAAATAAAAAAAAAAAATGCAAAGAAAATTAAAGTCTTACGGTATATTCGGTAAATTGGCTGGCAAATGGGCATCACCCCCCTCAGAACTCGGGCTCCAGTCCACCCCGGGGGACCATTCGCAGCACCTTCCCCCAAGAGATTACAAGGGGGTAGGATCCAGTGGCCTCGGTACGCCCCACCAGTACCCCTTGCACGTACATGGCACTACGACTGGCCTGGCATTTTTCGCCTAATGACAGGGCAGCCTCCTGGAGCGCTACCACCAGGTTCGGGCCCCTATACTATTGGGCGGAAAGTGCCAGTCCGGGGAAACACTGTGTACAGTACTGTACCCTCTGGATCCATTTCGTCCAGGTTGGGCCCAAGGCGCCAGGTCCGGGTCCAGAGGTAGCGACACCCACCGCCAGTGTGCCGCCATTAGGCAACTTGGAACAAGAACAATGGAGCCCTGTCACAGCACTGTCATATGAAAAATGCCAGCGCCAATAACAAGGCTTCATTGTATAGTAATGGCTGTGTGTCCGCAGGTCTAACGCCATCCCCCCTATTAGTCGCCTTGTACGACACGCATTAGGATGCGTGAGGCATATTATTTTTTTCCTCCACCATAGGTGAATGCCCCCTTACCCCCGGGGAGGCCTTACCCCGGGGGAGTACTGTATATACATAAACAAATAAAACAAAAGAGATCATTTGACTGGTACAAGGTAGTATTAAATCCCTAAACAATGAGATATATTTCCTAAACTTAATAAAATATTCCATTATCACCTTGGCCTGAGTAAAACTGAAAATGGAAATATCGTGTCAAAGGGATTAACTTTCAAAACGTCTAGGTCATACAATAGTATTACAGTACTGTATATCAAAACATAGTCTTTTCTTGAGTTAAAAATGTTGGTACCTAAATCTTTAAATTCTCACTCATATGATGATATATATGGCACCAGTTCATTAGTATAACATGTTGAGAATGATACCAATTAAGACAATTATATAACAATAGCAATAAAGCTACAATGACCTTAACCCGAAAGTCGCCACTGCATAAAAGTAAACACATACCCTAAAAATCACCATGAAAACTACCATAACCAACTAATAGCTGACAGTATGCAAGATGCTGAGGCCAAATTCAGAGAATGGAGAGAGGGCATGGCGAGCAAGGGTTTAAGAGTCAATATTAACAAAACCAAGGTTATACATTGTAGATTGAGACGAGGCAATGTGGAAAAGAGCGGTGCATACCCATGTGCAGTGTGTGGAAAGGGTGTGGGCGTTAACGCGATTCAATGTAGCATCTGTCGACGCTGGGTGCACCATGGGAGTAAGCGATGTACAGTAGGGTCCCGCATAAAACGTGTTCGCATAAAACGAGTCTCGATTAAAACGACCGACCTAAAATATTAATATTTAATTTTCGATCAGAACGAATGTGATCACATAAAACGAGTCCGCCGCCAAAGTGGGGCAAATACAAGGAGTTTTCATATAGAGCGCCGAAATATCGTACAAAACGTACAAAATATCGTACGCTTTCATATAAAACGCCGAAATATCGTACAAAACGTACGAAATATCGTTCGCTTTGTACGAAAATTTTCGCTTACAGTGAACATTGACGATATTGCGCCACCAAAATGCTGTGTTCACATAAAACGAATTCACATAAAACGCCCTCGTTTATCGACCATAAACTCGTTTTATGTGAGACCCTACTGTAGTAGAATAAAGGGACCCCTGCCGAAGGATAAGTCAGAAATAGAGAAATTTGAGAGCGTATTGTGCAAAGGTGAGCTTGTGTTAAGTGATGATCCTGTGGCTGTGAATTTTGGAAATGAGTCATTGGAGCTGGTGAACAAGTTTTGTTACCTAGGAGATACCATCTCTGCCGGTGGTGGGGCCGAGGCTGCCACTGTTGCTAGAATTAGATGTGTCTGGGGGAAGTTCAGAGAACTGCTGCCAATCCTGACCATGAAAAGAATGCCTCTCCCCCTGAAGGGATAGGTGTATGCCTCATGTGTTAGAAGTGCAATGACGTATGCCTCAGAAACATGGGCCGTTAAAGTAGAGGATGTCAACAGAATGGAAGGTAATGAGATGAGAATGGTGAGATGGATGTGTGGGGCCAGGCTACAGGATAGAATAACAAATGTTGAGCTGAGGAGACGTTTAGGTATAAAGAGTATTAGCGAGGTGATGTGTACAAGTAGACTGGGATGGTATGGACATGTGGAGAGAATGGATGAACAAAATTGGGTGAAAAAATGCAGGTCTGTGATTGTGGAGGGAGCTGCACCAAAGGGTGGACCGAGGAAGACCTGGGATCGGACTATACGTGCCGATCTCAAATCTAAGAACTTGACAAGTGATGCAGCCCTTAACAGGGTTGCCTAGAACGCCGCCATTAGGACAAGAGACTGAAACTGCACATATGTGTGGAACACTCAGTCTTAAAATGTTATGTATGTATGTATGTATGTCATTTTAATATCAGTGGGCAGAACTCACTGCTTTGAAAGATAATTGCAATGAGACAGAATTACAGATTTTGTTTATGTCCAGATCATCCAGATGCCATCTCTAACAAATATATTTTAATAGCTCTTAAGACAAGCATATGGATAAAAGGGAACTATTATTTTTACACTCTCCTCCAGAGCAGAGCAGAGGCCCTGTATCTCCCCAGGGATAATTGTGGAAAAATGTTACTGGAGACATAAAAACACTAATGTAATTAACTTGACAAGTGAAGCAGCCCTTAATAGGGTTGCCTGGCACACCGCCATTAGGACAAGAGACTGAAACTGCACGTATGTGTGGAGCACTCAGTCTTAAAATTGTATGTACTTGTAACTGTCTTGATGGTGTTTAAGATCTGTATGTGGTAACCCAGGTTCGAATCCCGGGACGATCACATCTATCTATCTATCTATTACCTGACGCCGTGATCCCCGAAGGGGTGGCCACGAACGAACCGCCCCCATGCACCTCTGTCCCCAGTCAGTCGACGCCCCTCCCCCCAACCAGCACCACCTTCGTTCATGTACTTCCTCACTCCATCCTTCCACCTCATATTCGGTCTACCTCTCCCCCTCTGTCCCTCCACCTCGCTCTCATACACCCTCTTAGTCATTCTCTCGCTTTCCATACGTTCCATATGGCCGAACCATCTCAAGTTGTTCCTTTTCACACTTTCCAGCACATCTACCTCCACACCACACCTCCTTCTTACTTCCTCATTAGTCTGTCTATCCCTCCATGTAACTCCGCACGCACTCCTTAAGTAATTCATTTCCACTGCTCTCACTCTTGGTCTGAGTCTCTCAACCAACGTCCATGCTTCGCTTCCGTAAGTCAGTGTCGGGATTACCACACAGTCATGCAAGGACTTCTTCACTTCCATACTGACCACCCTATTTCTTGTTACTGCTTTTAGCGTTCCTACAACCCTCTTCCCCTGTTGTACCCTCTCCCGCACCTCTTCATCCATAGTCCCATCTTTACTCAACACACTGCCCAGATACTTAAAAGAGTTGACGATCTCCATAGCCTGACCGTTCAGCTTCACCTCACACTCTGTGACTTCACTCCTTTCGAAGACCATAACCTTGCTCTTCCCCTTATTTACCTTCAAATTCCGTTTTTCGCACACTGTTCCAAACTCATTTACCAGACCCTGCAACTCCCATTCATTATCACTCATCAGAACTGTATCATCCGCAAACAGCAGTATAGGTAGCTTCCACTCAATTCCCTCCCTTTTCAGCGATACACCAACATCCACTGCTCTTGATAGTATTTCTTTCATAACTCCATCCATATATACAGTAAACAACCACGGGGACATCACACACCCCTGTTTCAAACCAACATTCAGGTCAAAGAACTCGCTCTGCTCACTCTCCACACGTACTGCCGCCTTTGCACCCTCATACATGCTCTTCACTGCTTTCAGCAACTTGCCCTCTACTCCGTATATTCTAAGTACTTTCCACAAACCTTCTCTATCCACTCTGTCATAGGCCTTCTCCAAGTCCATAAAGGCAACATACACCTTTTGTTTCTTCTCCAGATACTTCTCCACAACACAATTCAGGGTAAAAATCTGATCTACACATCCTCTTCCCTTCCTAAAACCTCCCTGCTCGTCGCCTATCCATTTCTCCGTTCTCACTCTCACTCTCTCAATCACTACCCTACTGTATACCTTCCCTACTACGCTTAGAAGACATATTCCTCGGTGGTTACCACACACTCCTCTTTCCCCTTTGCCCTTATATAGGGGGACTATTATGCCAGTCTTCCAGTCATCGGGTGCACTCCCCTTCTCCCATGCTAGTTTGCATATTTTCCATACCCATTCTATCACGATCACATGCTTTCATTAATTTCATTGGGAAGTGTTTGGTGTTGAGAGTGGAATTAATAAAAATAAGATTACTTTGATATGTGGTGACTTTAAACCAGTGCCAATTATATGCATGTTAACAATTAAAAGACCAAAAACCAAGAGAGGCGGGACTAACGGAAAGGGTCATAGGCGATGAACTCGAGCTTGTCCCCCAGCCTGGGTCGCACCACGTTGAATCTCCAGCCACTCACCACACTCTCCATGATCACCATTATCTTCCTGGGGACACACAGTAAGTTAGACAGTTTAAGGGATGTAGTGGTTATTCTTGGGTCTATATAATTATTCATTAATGTTTGTTTTTTTAGTTTCCTCGCTAGGCCTCCATCAAGGTTTTATAAGAAACACCCCCTAGACCCCCTTTCAAGATAAATTTGTATATTTTTTTGGAGAAAAATGTCCCGGCTGAAGGCTGGTTCCTCTGAAATTACAGGCTCGCCAGGAAAAAAAAACAGCAACCTGTGGGAAAGCCCGATCTTGGCCATGGCCTTCCTTAGGGACTCGGGGCTGTTCAGCCAGGTTGCCTAGGGAACAACAACAACGAAGAGACTTAAATTAATCTTTTACCGTAGCTAATCCAGCGCCAACTGATCACAACTCTGAGCTAGGCCTTCTGTCAGTACAAAATTACGTTCTTGCAATCAATTTAGACAATTCAGAGTTGATAGACAGATACAGACATTCTTAATGTTCAAATCCAAGACTGGCTCTCAGAATTTTCACAGAAGATCTCTGAAAGAGGTTTATTCAGTCTGTGACTCCAGCTTAGTCTAAATTGATTGTTGTGTGTACAAGTGTAATGTATAAAGTAAATGTTGAATGTTTCTGTAGTGTAGTGGAGAACGTCTTGGCCTCCCACCCTGGGAGACCCGAGTTCAATCCCACGCTCAGGTCTGAAGGTTTTTTGCATACACTGGTAGCCAGTACCATTTCCCTTGAGCAAGGAAATGGGCAATAGTGTCTGGTAATAAACTTTGGTCGACCACTATTAAATCTCGGAGCGAGGGCTAGAGAGAAATAGCGCTAAATAAGTAACCTGCACATTATGCCGGTCATGGTTGACTTGTGGAATAAGTTGCCAAATGAGCTAGTCAATTCAGCTAATATCTCCATTTTAAAGTCTAGAGTTAATGCTTTTTTGCAGCATTAATTCTAATTTTTAAACTTATTTTATTCTATTTTATTGTATTATATTTATGCTTGATATCCTCCACTGCATAATATGTTATCTGTGTTTAATATGTGTATATGTACAGTACAGTATACAGTGTATGTTTTTATTTTTTCCTAAGTTGCCGTAGTCTCTCTCCAGTGCCTCTGGGTGTTTTGAGTGGATTGATCTTGATGGTGTTTCTGCACCCTGGTTGGAGACTTCGGCATCTCATATAATAATAATAATAATAATAATAATAATAATAATAATAATAATAATAATATTATAGTGTTGTGTATTACAGTGTAATCAGCTCATGTTGATCAGGTGCTAGAATTCACATTGTAAATGCGATACTGGTCTACTACACCTCTCATATCCGCCATTGCAGAAAGGGGTTGGGAGGTCTTGGAAATGAGTGTTAAACATTCAACCAGAGGGGATTGAACTTGCAGCCTTTCGAATGTGAGGTGGGAACACTACCCACCCTTCAAGCAGGCTCCCAAAACCTCCCTCATTGATTCACATGTTTATCTATTAAGGGGGGTGGTTCCCTAGTGTCTTACTCTCACAGCCCACTGTCACAGGTTGGCCTTTCTCTCTCTGGCGTAGGGATGCGGCGACCCCACCGCCCGCCACTTTGGTGGTGCAATCCGCTTCTGGAGCAGTGGACCACTGGTTCCTATCTTCAGAAAATTCCTGTGCTTGGTATGCTTCCAGTCAGGGCCCCACTGGGGTAAATAAAATAGAAAAACAGTGGTAGAACTGCCATCCGGGTGAGGGACTGCTCTGGGTCTGCTCCTTCAGTGCTAAGGGTCATAATCCACTTAGTGGAAATGGCACTATGGAGTGGGTCAGTCGGGGCATGTCTGGGAGCCTGGAGGCAGTTTCTACCATGGCCATCCCTTTTTGGGGCGCTTCCTCTGGAAGCGAGGCGTCAGATTTGATGATGATGAGGGGGCAGTGGTTATTTTTTGGTCTATCTATTTATTTATTCATATATTTTTTAGTTCGGCTGGCTCCTCTTGAAATTACAGTCTCGCTATCGCTCGCCAGGAAAAAATTGACACCTAAATGGCAAGAAAGGTGTTATACCAGGTTTTTACTGGGGTTGTACTGACTTTATAGGTAGGTTCTTACTCGACTGGAGAAGACGAGAACACACAAGAACACAAGCACGAAGGCAATAGAGGATAATATAACATAAGAGTACAAACATAGGTTATTCTTATTCACACAAAATCATATGGGTAGAGGTGCCATGTTACATAAGACAGGGATAGGTTCTAAATAGCAGCACAATCGAGGATCCTCTAGGCGTCTCAAGGGGAAGATATAGGCAGGTTCAGACGATCTCTGAAGACGTTGCTGCCGGGTATTCCCTACGACGTCCTGGTCCGTGGGGGTGGTCCTGTCGTGTGACGGTGACAGAAGGTAGGGGAAGACTTCCTTGTAGATCTTCTGAAGACTGTAGAGGTTAGGGTCTTACATAAAAACGAGCCGTTACACAAGTGTCTTACGCTCATGGGATTAAAGTAAGGAGCCCGTTTCACCAGTGTCTTATGCTCTCTCTTACAATCCAGACCTAGACTTCTATGCGAGTCTCTCGAGGAACTTATATGATGGAATTTTTGGGATAGTTACGAGTGCGAGCCGTTACACCAGTGTCTTACGCCCTCGTATCGTAAGGACTAAGTAAGAAGTTGTTACACCAGTGTCTTACACCCTCCACTACTAAAGTCCTGACCTAGAGGGAAGCCGTTTCACCAATGTCTTACGCTCTTCCAACCAAGTCTTACTGAGGGAGAAGGTTTACTAAAACCAAAGCGCGTGGCCAGTGCTGCTACTTGGATTATAGTAATTCCTATAGCAAGGCAATGTGCTCGATGTTGGGGCTGCACCAGTGTGGCCCAACAAAGATACAAAAAAATCCTCGTTATCTTCGAGAAAGGCATCGAGTTGTTCCACCAGTGTCTTACTGAACTCCCTCAAGGCACTTTCTCGGATATCATCCCAAGTCTTCCAGATATCTAGCCTGCCGGTGCGATTTAGAGTATCTTTCTTACAGTTTCTTACAGTAGATCCTCTGGAAAAAGGCAAACTAGTCCTGTGTATCCAGCTCAGTGCCAGTACTTGCACTGCTGCGGTCGTTCACGGTGTTGGCGGCGGCGGCAACAGACGCAACATTTTTACTATTCTGTATTTTTGCTTTATAATTAAACTTCAAATCTTGTCTTCCCCATGCCTTATCAAGATTACTTTCAAACTTCATTACTTTATAATCTTTATAACTGACCGCTTATGGATTTGGTTGGAGAGGTCTTACCTGTCTGTCGTTCCTTTCGGCTGCGCATCTCGGGTCTAGAAGGGCGGTTGTGCGCGGAGGAGGGTGTGTGTCGACGGCGAAATTCGCGCCACGGCGGTGGTGAGTCTCTGGGCAAGATGGGCGCGTGGTGGTTTGGGCCTTATGGAAGGTTTCCCTTCCTGGTTGTTGATATTGGACTTCTCTGGTTTTGCTGGTGGGGTTGGTGGTTAACCTCACGGTTATGTCCCTTCCTGGTGTTGGGGGAAGTGGCGAGGTGATGGTGGCGACCCGGGCCTGACGTGGTGAGGAGGCTCTTATGTCCTCTTGTCTTGGCGCTGTGGTGACAGTTGTTTTGTTTCTGGTGCTTCCATCCTCTCTTGCGCTTTTATCCCCCATCTCAAAAGGTCTTAAAATTGACAACAAAATGGTGCCAAAGTTGTTAAAATCACCAAACTAATGGGCCAAACAGCTTTAAAAACTCAAAACCTAATGGGGCTAAACACGAGGGAGAAGAGGGTGCAGAAAAGACAACCATCCCCCCTTAATTTGAGTACATAAATACTGTATATAAAAAGAAAAAGGTTATTCATAAATGTCAGATTCAAACACGTAGAATTAAACATATAAATCACATTTGAAACATGTATCAACTCCCTGGATGGCTGAAATTGGTTGAAAAATATAATTTCAGATGGACTTAAACTAAGTTAACCCAGAACATTAACCCCTTGAGGATCTAAGACATTTTCTGGCTATTATTAGCAGATTGTATTCAGATTAGGAAGTGTATATGGAAGTCAAGGGTATAATTGAGATAGTCTTTCCCTTAATAACTCTCACAGATCCTTCTTAAGCCATATAAAATTGTCTAATGATAGCCAGAATATACTGTCGAAATGTGTCATGATCTTCAATGAGTTAACTTACACCCCCATTCTTACTTGGCCTTGGCCTTCTTGAGCAGTATGTTAGTGAGGAACATGGTGTAGTCGTCACCTTGCCTCACGTCTCTCGCATCACCTGACCTGCCTCTCACGGCCTCACCTAACCTGAGTTCACCTCACTTTCAACTGGAAAAACAAAATTATATTCATTACTGTACTGTATCATAAAACAAATTGTAGACATATTTGCAATGAGTATTTCACCATAACATAAACTGTACAGATACAGTAGGCTACTGACTAATGTTTGTGAGCTTTTGTGATTTCCATCATCCAAATACAGTATATACATTTAGATTGATGTTCAGATTAAATCAGCTATATACCGGTATATAAATAAATACATATTATGTATTTGTTGATATATAACTGATTTAATCTGAACATCAAGCTAAATGGATATATTTACATATACAAAATTGCAAAAGCTAAAGTAGCATGCCGATCGGGAGAGTTCAGTGCCGCATGCATCACTTTGCAAATGAAGTGTAAAAAGATTGTCCACCCATCTCTCATGCATGGCACCTAGACACATACTACTGTAGGTGGTAGGTAAGGGACTAAGGGTAACAGGGTTAGTCTTGTATCCTATGTACTAGGTCTAGGTTTAACTTTAAAGGTTAGGTTACTAGGGTACCGTAACTTACAATAAACTACTTTAACAAATTTCGGGAAGGATGTAGTTTCCGGGTGTACGGTTGTCATGTTGTGCGCTCGCAGTTACGTTCCCGTCTATTTCGACGCTATATTTTCTGCTATTTGCCCCCTGTCATTACTACATGAATACTAGGTTAGGTTAGGTTAGGTTAATGTATTTTTATATCCAAAGGCAGTCAAAATAGACGGGAACATGATGGGAAAGGTCCGACGCCACTACACGTACCGTAGTGTAAACAAGGCTGGCGGTACCGTCCGGTACGCCCCCACTTAACATTCTTGCCCAAATTTCTAAACCCTTGTCAACTTTCGCCAAAAGTTAGTTTGGGTTTTCCAAATTTCAGGTATTACGAGTTTCAAAAACATGAAAACCCGAGCCAAGATTCTTGTAAATACATTATTGTCGCAGATAAATGTCGCATTCTTTAGCTTTTTACCCCTCAATTTCCCTGTACTTGATAGCCCCCCCCCCCACTATCGGAGGAGTGTGAATAGGCCTAATAGGGAAAACTCATACGTATTTTGTGATAAGTTGTATTGATTACAATCACAATGGCATGCCGTGGGATACAATAATAGGTTGAGGGCCCCCTTCACCCCTCCATGACTTATTGTCATCATCATAGCCTATATATTGCCAGCAGGAGGCATATAACAGATAAAATAGCTGCAAAAATAGACGGGACGGGAACTTAACCACGAGCAATCGACCTAAGTAAACATGACGACCGTCGGACCGTACACACTACACCCGGATACAACATCCTTCCTCTTTAATATTTCCCCCAGCTTGATCTATCCTATTATAGGCTATACTTCAGCCTCAGCCTATACCACCTAGCAGAATTTTTTCTGCAGTACCGACAACGGTAATTGTTTAGTGTATGGCCTCCTCCTAAAGAAAATGGATTTTTGAGCACAGACTAAACCAAATGTTCACTACTGTATTTACATAGCTGGTCATTAACCTAACCTAACCTAATCTAACCTAACCTGGGCAGACCCCCGCTGATCTTGGGTTGAAAAGTGATAAAAAACACATAGACTATCTCTTACCTCATTATTCAAAGTTTTGTATTTGGTTTAATATACACTTCCCAGGTCATTTGAACAGTTCTATTGCTTCTATATATCATATAATACACCATAGAATACGTTTTAAATAACTAGAAAAAGAGGACTTCGATTAAACAATTACGATGTTAGGTTAGGTTAGGTTAACCCAGTGAGACCCAGCGTCGCACGTGATGCGTCGGCAGTGTTTGATCACCAACTCCCAGCGACGCATCACGTGCGTCCGACATATAAAAAACACTTACGTGGCTCGTAAGGTAGGAAATGGCGGGAGAATAGGAGGGGGAGGTACCGTAGTGTGTGTGGGAGCCGGGCCAGTAGGTGTGAGCGGGCCGAGACAGCCGCGCGGCTGGTGGTGGTGGGCTTAGTGGGGATACTTTACACCCTTAGTTTACCGCCACTTTGAACCTTCATTACTCCGGTCGTATGGGAGCTAGAGGCTTGAGATTTATGTGAGACACTCCTTAGGATGTATGCCGTACATTGCCATACTCAGTTTTCACCCTAGTGCTCCCGGGCGGGTGGTCATGCGGGGGCGACGAACTTTTGACCCCCCCCCCCCCACCCCCCAAATGACCGAGGTGAGTTTTTTTTTTAGTGTTTTCTTCATTTCTCACCATTCTCTTCCATTTTAGCTCAACAAATTTTGTTGAGGCTCCCCCCCCCAAAAAAAAATATCCGAGGTGATTTTTTTTTTTTTTTTTTCATTTCTCATCCTTGTCTTCCATTTTAGCAAAAAAAAAGAAAGAAGTGAAAATGGCTTGGGACTGGGATGAACAAAATATTATAACTAGCCGGGGCTCAACGGGTTAATGTTTTATAGATGATTTATGCTGTATGTCGGTAGTGGTACGCCCACTACTCCTAATCTTACCGGGTTTTCTTCTTGAAAACCCTGGGACGTAAATAGACTATTAAAAAATAAATCAATACAGAACATAAACGCGGAATTGTAGAATAGCATCGTGGATTACCGGTAAATCCAACCAGTGACAAGTTTTTCAGGTTATTTTTTGTTGTTTTTTATTTTTTATTTGATATACAGTGTTGTTTAATACCAAGGACTGTCGCATTTTACTATTTTCCCATTATTCATCAATCTTAAGACACGGCCCCCGATAGTGGGGAGGGCTATGAAGATCAGGGAAATTGCGGGGTAAAAGGCGTAAATAAAGGGGTAATATTGGAAGAACTCTGAAAATACAATATTTAAAAGTAACAAAACCTGAAAATGGAAAAACCCGAGCCAAGTTTTGACCAAACTTGGCTCGGGTTTTTCAATTTTTCAGAGTCCAAAATCACAGTAACCTCATTTCGAAAGTTGGCTCGGGTTTTTTTGTTTTTCAACGTGGATAAAGCCAGTAACAATGTGGTTAAAATTAGCCTAACCTAACCTAGTACCCCCGCTAAATCCTTGAAATCCGAGCCAAGTTTTGTCATTAACCTAACCAAATAAGCTAACCTAACCTAACCTAGACTACCTAGTATTATGGGGTTAACATTAGCCTAACCTAACCTAGTATTATGGGGTTAACATTAGCCTAACCTAACCTAACCTACCATCGACAGGGAGGTATTTTTTACAGTTTCTCGTATTTCACTTATAACTAATTTGCGACGGTAGGCAAAGTACATATAGGCCTACACCAACAAAGTATCGTTCATGAAAGTGATAACACACTAATAATCATCGATGGGGCCCGTCACTGGTTGGTCGGTAACTTAAACCGGATTACCGTTAACTACTGCGAGATAAAATAGTAAAACATTGGTTTGTAAAACAGAAAAAATAGGTAGCCTCATCTATCCTGCAGAAAATAATACTTGACCCGAAATTCCGTTATATATAAAGTGACGTGTTGGTGGCTCTATTACCAACAAACAAACACTGGCCTCCCTCTAAGCTTAATATACTTCACATCATTCACTACTATAACCAGAAACTCGCCCAATTACTATGTTTATCCCTTCAATGGTAGAAAAATGTCTCGCCGTCCTGATGATGCTAGATGTTTGTAAGAGACTAAGAGTACAAAATTTATCGCTTTCGTGTTTACAATAATGTACTTTATGTTTTGAGTGTACGAAAAATCTCTTCATATAATTTTAAATTATTTAATATAATAAATTACATGTAATCATGTATATTGTTAAATTACATCATCACCCAATGATCAATTTCCACCCTAATTCGCCATTTATTCAAAACTGGCTGTTAACCCGGGAACTGCAGGAAGACTCTTAACCTGACAAGCGCGATATAGACCTAGGTGCTAGGGTAGTTATTTGTGCATTTCTAGCCCTGGATTCTGACAGAATTAGTTATATTTACAATATAAAGCATTATTTGTTTTCGGTATGCTTTTATTTTACATATATGATGTATATATGAACCTTCAAGAGTGCTAAAATAAGTGGGAAAAGCATTTGGGTGGTGAAAAACGAAGATATTGGCCACCCGGTCATAATCTCAGGCGAGAGAGAGCCACAGGCAGCCCTCCCCTCTCGCTGTCTGGGAGTCAACTGAGACGAGCGGGGCGGTGTGTGCCGGTGTCTGGGTGTTGCATAACGATCTTTTATGCAACCCACTTGTGCTACATTATCGCGGGAGAGAAAAATAACCGATAAATGATGATAATAAGAGGATAAATAGGTGATAATTGAGGAGGGGGGCGAGGGGGGAATAAGGTGGGGAAGGAGGGGAGGGGGAGGGGTGAGAAATACATGGATGAGTACTAGAGGGGAATTATCTCACCTAAAGACAAAATCCTTTGTTTTGATAGGCCCTTTTTTTTTTTGGAAGGCTTTTTTTATGGTCTTGCTTCCGTGAGGCCTATCGCGTTCCCTATAGGAAGCCTTCCATGAGGCCTATCGCGCTTGCCGGGTTAAGAGTCAGAGAAAAAAAAAATCAACTTTAACCCATAACTATCGGCGCGCAACATAAGTCGAGTATAATAAATCTGGACTATCTGGCGGCGCTCGACATAGGTCGTGTGGCAATTTCAGCATGTAATGTTGCTGAGAGAGAGAGACAAGTGGTGGCAGGAGAGTAGCGAGCGTATGACTGCTCCAGACCACCGCGGCGAACCTACTGACACGAATCCCACCTCCTCCCTCCCTACATACGGAATTGTATGGGGAAAGTGCCGAATTACATGTTTTTTGCACTCGCGTTGCGCGGTTGTTGCAAGAAAACTAGCCATCATAAAAGGATCGTTATGGTGTCATTGGAAAGCTCTGTTTATGCCCTTTCAGGGATAGATACTTGTTTTACGTTCTGGGTCTTATTTAGGCATGAAAATGATCACGTAAACAGCCCTATTTTGGCTAAAAACACCCCGCTGGGCGGTACATATAAATAAACCGCTAGCCCGCTAATCTAGTGTTAAACATCGAAAAAAAAAAAATTTGCCCCTGGGCCATGCAAAATATCACTCCTCTACCTCCCCTCCTTCCCCACTTTCCTCCCCTCCTTCAGTTATCACCTATTTTCCCTGTTATTCCCTTATTCTGAGGTATATTTTCGTGCTAACATTAGCGAGTTGCAAGCAGGGCATTGTTATCACTGTTAGCAAGAGAGAGAGAGAGAGAGAGTATCGATCGACTGTGTCTCAGTGGCCTTGGGGGAAATTGGCGGGAAAGAAGGTTGCCTCACCCATACATTATATAACTCGCGGCCTGTATCTCCGATTTTGACCATTCAAACGCTGTTTTCACTCGTTTTATTGTTGTAACAGGCTAATACCTTTATAATCAACCCATAATAGGCGCGCATGGATAAGTATTAATGCTATTTATGATAAAATGAATATTTTAGTGATGGAAACAGCTCAAATACATGCGCACAGGCAGAGGTGTCTAATTACCCCCATGCGCACTTAAGAGGTTAAGGTACCCACACCCTGTGCGGGTAAAACATATAGCGCATTTTTCAAAGACACTGTGGACCATAGAGCTTTTATGTTGTTGTTGTTGTTATTAAAGGGCCTTCGGGTGGATGCCACCTGCTTGGCCCTAGAAGACTAACCGTCAGTGGGACCTTAAACTATGTCGGCAACATGTGTCGCCAAGAGGAAGACACATAAGGCACGAGAGAGAAGAGAACACACATCCGCATCCTGGACACTGCGGCCCAACAATAGCCCTAAGCTGAACCCCTGAGACGACAAACGGCGAACCGAGTCCCTAAGTTTGACCCTGTGACTATAGAACCGCGGACACTCCTCCACCAGATGCTCAGGGGTTTCGGGCTGTCCACACCAGCGACAGTCCGGGCACCGTGTCATGCGGAGTCGGAACAGGTGTGCTGACAGCGCAGTGTGTCCAATACGCAGCCTGGCCAGCGAGACATCGAGTTTCCGCAGGGGGTGTCAACTCCAAGGCTGGGGGCACGAATCCCATCTGTATCTCCCCATGGTCGTCTGTAGCAACAGCACCCGTAGCTCCCTGTCCCAAAGTCTGCGACTAGCCCGCCCGACAATCCGGGCATGGGTCCTCGTATCCATGACAACTGACTCAACCTCTACCGAAGTGTGCGCCAGCTTCGCCGCAGCATCAGCCACCGTGTTGCCACGAATGCCCGAGTGTGCAAGAACCCACTGGAGGACCACTTCCCACGGTTGACCTAAAAAGTGAACCAGCAACTCCTGGATGGCGAAGACAAGATGAGGATATGTAGCCGGGCGGGCCGCAAGGAGCAGATGGAGGGAGGCTTGGGAATCCGAGTACAAGACGACCCGTTGAGGCCGAAGATGACACCGCACAAACTCCAGGGCTCTAAGAATGGCAAACAGTTCCGCCGCTATGATGGGATGGTGCCCTGACAACCTCCAGGTCTGGCAGAGGGAGAGGTCCTCGTAGTAGACAGCCGCGGACGAGGAGGCCGGAGGAACGCAGGAACCATCTGTGAAGACACCGAAGTGCCCCTGATAACACGTCCCCACCAGCTCAGTAAAATAGACCCGGGCAAGTCCAGCACCCGTCGACGTCCGGGAACCTTCATGGAAGGTAGCCCGGATGCGAGGAGTGAGATCAACCCACGGCGGTACCGGAGACACAGAGGGGGTCGGGGAGGGAGAGGGAGGGAGAGGGAGGGTCCACAGCTATCCGCCGATAGTGGAGCTTTTATGTTTTGAAAAACTGGCAAGTTGCTCATGGCAGACCTATAATTTTTAAATATATATAATAAAAAAGTATAATTCAGAGAAAAATTGTTAATTAAACAATAATATTACTTTTCAACCCTATAGAAATGCAAAGGACTCGAATTCATTCGAAATAATAATTTTAAATATATGAAGGATAAAATATTTACAACACTCACCTCAGTTGTCTTAACATTTGAATCATGCCTTGTAACGAAGGATGTGAGTGGGTGAAACTGTCACCAGAGTCCTGCCTCCCGGCTGGTGGCCACACCCCCAGAGTCCGTTAATCTTTGGTCTTGGCCGAGCTGACCAAAGACTACCAGACAATCTCGGGAGGCTGTCTGGTTGTGTCTGGTAATCTATGCCTCTTTGTACCTTTGAAAAACACGCTATAAGGCAGCACAATGTATGGTACACATACATACAATTTTAAGACCGAGTGTTCCACACATAAGTGCAGTTTCAGTCTCTTGTCCTAATGGCGGCGTTCCAGGCAACCCTATTAACCCGGCAACGGCGAGGGGGGGGGGTATTGAACTAGCTGCCCATGGGCGAGCATATTGGCTCCATTCAGGCCTATAATCGTCATTTTACGATAAATATCGTTATTACTTATTCATATGAGCCTATTTTACCTTCACTATGAAGATAGTAACCTGTAACAACAATAAAACAAGTGAAAATAAAAAAATTCTGGTCAAAATTGTGAATATAGATGGACCAGCCCATTCATGAATTATGGAGAAAATTGAGGCAACCCCTCCCTCCACGAGGCCTCAAGCCACACTGAGCCTACTCATTCACACACTCGGTTGTACAACACACTCGCTAGGCACGTAAGCACATCCTCCACACATTTTGCTAATGTTAGGACAAAATATACCAACGAATTAGGGAATAACAGGGAAAATAGGTGATAATTGAAGGGGGAAGGAGAGGATGTGGAGGAGTGATATGAGGTATAGGGAAAAAAAAAAAAAAATTGTTTAGTGCTACTGGGACCATTTAATTTTTTTTTTTAGGGCTCCCTCTTAAGAGCTTTGCCGCCGTCGCCCAGTAAAACCTCTTATGAGCTTTGCGGCCGTTTACGGGTTAAGGGCTGCTTCACTTGTCAAGTTCTTCGATTTGAGATCTGCACGTATAGTCCGATCCCAGGTCTTCCTCGGTCCACCCCTTGGTGCAGCTCCCTCCACAATCACACCTGCATTTCTTCACCCAATTTAGTTCATCCATTCTCTCCACATGTCCATACCATCCCAGTCTACTTGTACGCATCACCTCGCTAATACTCTTTATACCTAAACGTCTCCTCAGCTCAACATTTGTTATTCTATCCTGTAGCCTGGCCCCACACATCCATCTCACCATTCTCATCTCATTACGCTCCATTCTGTTGACATCCTCTACTTTAACGGCCCATGTTTCTGAGGCATACGTCATTGCACTTCTAACACATGAGGCATACACCTTTCCCTTTAGGGGGAGAGGCATTCTTTTCATGGCCAGGAATAGCATCAGTTCTCTGAACTTCCCCCAGCCACACCTAATTCTAGCAACAGTGGCAATGAGAGCTCAGTGGGAAAGCCCGATCGTGGCCATGGTCTTCCTCAGGGACTCAGGGCTGTTCGGCCAGGCAGCTTAGGGAACAACAACAACAACAGTGGTAGCCTCGGCCCCACCACCGGCAGAGATGGTATCTCCTAGGTAACAAAACTTGTTCACCAGCTCCAAAGACTCATTTCCAAAATTCACAGCCACAGGATCATCACCTAACACAAGCTCTCCTTTGCACACTACGCACTCAAATTTCTCTATTTCTGACTTATCCTTCGACAGGGGTCCCTTTATTCTACTACAGTGCTTACTCCCATGGTGTACCCAACATCGACAGATGCTACATTGAATTGAATTAGCGCCCACTCCCTTTCCACACACTGCACATGGGTATGCACCGCTCTTTTCCACATTGCCTGGTCTCAATCTACAATGTATAACCTTGGTTTTGTTGATATTGACTCTTAAACCCTTGCTCGCCATGCCCTCTCTCCACTCTCTGAATTGGGCCTCAGCATCTTGCACACTGTCAGCTATTAGGACTAAATCGTCTGCATAAAACAGTTAGAACAGGTACAAATAAAATTGGATAAGCATATGGACGAGAAGGGTTGGGTGTGAAGGGGGATCAGCCGGGTTGGGCCAATCAGCGCTCTGCAGACCCCCATAATCCTGCGTTAATCTCTAACCATTTTGGTAAGATGATCCTCAGGGTATTAGGGTGTTGAGCCTATAATTGGGCTTTGTAATTGAATTGGGGTTGTGTGGGACAGGGATCTGCCTTGCTTAGGCCAATCGGCTTTCTGCAGACTCCCATTTTCTTATGTTCTTATGTTTTTAATCTACGGGGATCACACGCCAAGGGTGACTAACACTTGTAAAACCTGTGATGGAAAAAAATACAGGATTTCTTCGTTATAAACCACCCCTGGGACTCCCTGAGTACCCATGTTGTCTCATCTCCATAATCCCAAAGGTTTGGATGCTAAAGGGACACAAACATACTATATAATTTGATATAGAGTCAAAGAGAGATTACTTACTTACTTAGTTTACTTTGTAGAATTCCGCCCTCTGATGGTGCAGCTAAGGTGGACCTCCGCAGTGGCCAGGCAGCTTGTATGTATGTTCTATTCATTTGCTGTGATCTGACTTTTAGAAATTTGATCTAATCCATGCATTGTAATAATAATCCATTAATTAGCCTGCATTATTATTGCATTTCTGTTTATCCTGACAGCTATGATAGACCTGTTTCTGACAGGTCCACCAGCGAGAAAGATTTAGCTTATATTCGGACAATTTGTTTTATGGTTACCATATAAAGTAATATTACTGCACCATATATGTGTATATTTTACTTCTATAATGAACATGCGAACATTGAAGAACCAGAAAATAGGTGCATAAAGAGCAAATATCCAGTAAAAAAAACATATTATTGTGACGGGAGGGTGGGGAGTGCATAGGAGGCAGAGCGACATCTGGAGTCTCTCGAGACACTGACGGATTCAGCTTTTGTCTCGCACATGCAGGAGGGAGGGGGGAGGCGGAAGGGAGAAAGTAGAACGAGTGTGGGAGGAAAAAAGTAGAATAATGGAGGAAGGGGAAAGTTGAGAGAGAAAGGGGAGGGGAGGGGATGGGGAGATACATGTAAGGGAAAGACAGGAGGTGGTGGTAAGGAAACATGCCACCTAATCCCATATTATCAGAGAAGCATGGAAGGTACACTATGAACGATTGCTAAATGTAGAGTTTGAATGGGATAAGGAACAGCTTAGTATCGAAAAACCAATATCTGGGCCCCCTCCTTTGATAGCACCAGCTGTAGTGAGCGACGCAATCAATAAAATGAAGGATGGTAAAGCTCCAGGTTGCTCCGACATTGTCGCTGAGATGATAAAAGCCTCAGGGGAGATTGGTGTAAACTTAGTCACTGAGTTGATAAACACCATTATTAAAGATGAGAAAATCCCAGAGGATTGGCTCAAAAGTGTAATAGTAAATATATACAAAGGAAAAGGGGATGCGCTAGATAGAGGAAATTATAGGGGCCTGAAAATGCTTGACCAAATCATGAAAGTCTGTGAGAGAGTCCTTGAGGGTTTGATCAGGCAAAGCATCTCTATTGATGATATGCAGTTTGGTTTTATGCCAGGACGTGGTACAACCGATGCTATCTTCATAGTCAGGCAGATACAGGAAAGATACTTACTAAAAGGCAGGGATCTTTACTTTGTGTTTGTGGACCTGGAGAAGGCCTTTGATAGGGTACCTAGAGATGTGCAGTGGGCTATGAGGAAACTTGGTGTGGAAGAGTGGCTGGTGCGTGTGATAATGAAGATGTATGAGGATTCGCGAAGTTCGGTGAGGGTGAAGGGTGTACTGAGTGATGAGTTCGCAGTCCGTGTTGGAGTCCATCAGGGTTCAGTGTTAAGCCCCCTCCTCTTTATTATGGTCTTGGAGGCGCTGTCTAGAGTTTTTAGAGGCGGACTCCCGTTGGAACTGTTTTATGCAGACGATTTAGTCCTAATAGCTGACAGTATGCAGGATGCTGAGGCTAAATTCAGAGAGTGGAGAGAGGGCATGGCGAGCAAGGGTTTAAGAGTCAATATTAACAAAACCAAGGTTATGCATTGTAGATTGAGACGAGGCAATGTGGAAAAGAGCGGTGCATACCCATGTGCAGTGTGTGGAAAGGGAGTGGGCGTTAACTCAATTCAATGTAGCATCTGTCGATGTTGGGTACACCATGGGAGTAAGCGCTGTAGTAGAATAAAGGGACCCCTGTCGAACGATAAGTCAGAAATAGAGAAATTTGAGTGCGTAGTGTGCAAAGGCGAGCTTGTGTTAAGTGATGATCCTGTGGCTGTGAATTTTGGAAATGAGTCTTTGGAGCTGGTGAACAAGTTTTGTTACCTAGGAGATACCATCTCTGCCGGTGGTGGGGCCGAGGCTGCCACTGTTGCTAGAATTAGGTGTGGCTGGGGGAAGTTCAGAGAATTGATGCCAATCCTGACCATGAAAAGAATGCCTCTCCCCCTGAAGGGAAAGGTGTATGCCTCATGTGTTAGAAGTGCAATGACGTATGCCTCAGAAACATGGGCCGTTAAAGTAGAGGATGTCAACAGAATGGAGCGTAATGAGATGAGAATGGTGAGATGGATGTGTGGGGCCAGGCTACAGGATAGAATAACAAATGTTGAGATGAGGAGACGTTTAGGTATAAAGAGTATTAGCGAGGTGATGCGTACAAGTAGACTGGGATGGTATGGACATGTGGAGAGAATGGATGAACAAAATTGGGTGAAAAAATGCAGGTCTGTGATTGTGGAGGGAGCTGCACCAAGGGGTGGACCGAGGAAGACCTGGGATCGGACTATACGCGCCGATCTCAAATCCAAGAACTTGACAAGTGAAGCAGCCCTTAACAGGGTTGCCTGGAACGCCGCCATTAGGACAAGAGACTGAAACTGCACTGATGTGTGGAACACTCGGTCTTAAAATGTTATGTATGTTTTATGTATGTATTGCATCTATTTCCCAGACATTGGTGTATTTTTAGTTGTTGTATTTTTTAAAGTGTCATCTACTAGAAGGAACGTCGCATTTGTCCAGTAAAACATTCCAGAAGGAACGTTGCAGCTGCCAGGTTAATATCAATGTTTACGGCTCCAACTTCCGTAGCCTGAAATTTTAAAGTGGTCAATTAGCCTGGCCAGGAGTAAGTCAGATGATGGAGAGGATAATTAACTTTTATAATAGGTAATCCAAATATGCTTAACAAGTTTGGTGAAAATATATGGGTTTCAGTCAAGTAAAAAGTTGACTAATCACTGACTTTGTTTCAATACCATAACCTTTAACAACTTTTACAATATATGTCTGAATATTATGACCACCAGCATAGTGATTTTTGTTT
Source organism: Paralithodes platypus (assembly GCA_032716605.1). Lineage (NCBI taxonomy): Eukaryota > Metazoa > Arthropoda > Malacostraca > Decapoda > Lithodidae > Paralithodes > Paralithodes platypus. Next base: position 4,739,564 of record CM064523.1, read on the forward strand.
TACTGTATTTATTATTTTTGTTTTTACTTGTGATGGAATGGAGAAGGTCTATGCATAATCGTCTATGTTCTTGGCAATCAGAGGTGGCGGATGGATATGATTATTGTGATTAATCTCAGCGTTTTGAGATAATGAACTGAAATTGGGCATGTAGATAGATTAATGTCCAGTGCCACGTGAGTGCGTACTGCATAGTGTATACCCCACCCTGAGAAACTTACTCCGACCTTTTCGTAGACAATTATAATATTACAGTACAGTATATACCTATCTAACACTGCAATAATCCGTTGACAATTATAATACTACAGTATATACCTATCTAACACTGCAATAATCCATTGACAATTATAATACTACAGTATATACCTATCTAACACTGCAATAATCCGTTGACAATTATAACACTACAGTATATACCTATCTAATCTAACACTGCAATAATCCGTTGACAATTATAATACTACAGTATATACCTATCTAACACTGCAATAATCCGTTGACAATTATAATACTACAGTATATACCTATCTAACACTGCAATAATCCGTTGACAATTATAATACTACAGTATACCTATCTACCACTGCAATAATCCGTTGACAATTATAATACTACAGTATATACCTATCTAACACTGCAATAATCCGTTGACAATTATAATACTACAGTATATACCTATCTACCACTGCAATAATCCGTTGACAATTATAATACTACAGTATATACCTATCTAACACTGCAATAATCCATTGACAATTATAATACTACAGTATATACCTATCTAACACTGCAATAATCCATTGACAATTATAATACTACAGTATATACCTATCTAACACTGCAATAATCCGTTGACAATTATAATACTACAGTATATACCTATCTAACACTGCAATAATCCGTTGCATATCTTAAAAGAAATTACAGTATTAAAGTTGTGTCTTTGACCTAAACCCTGAAAATGGGTCAGTTTTACTTCAATGTAGAGAGCAAGATTATTTCATACAAAATTTGAAATTATCGTTACTACACATAATCAATCAAACAATATGCATATGAGGTGAAGTTGAACGGTCAGGCTATGGAGATCGTCAGCTCTTTTAAGTATCTGGGCAGTGTGTTGAGTAAAGATGGGACTATGGATTAAGAAGTGCGGGAGAGGGTGCAACAGGGGAAGAGGTAATTGCTGAGGGGCACAGGGCCCTGGGTGGGGCTTTGGTTTCCTGGGCGTTTCCGCACCCTCCTCTGCTCCCCGCCATGGAGTGGCTTCGGTCACCCAGGCTTTATTGTGGTCGGCAGGGAGGGTTCTGTCGGGGCGCTCGGTTATGGCCTTGGCCTTGCTCGGGGCCTTGGGGCTGTTCGGCCAGGCAGCTTGGGGACCAACAACAACAGGGGAAGAGGGTTGTAGGAACGTTGAAAGCAGTAACAAGAAATAGAGTGGTCAGTATGGAAGTGAAGAAGTCCTTGCAGGACAGTGTGGTAATCCCGACACTAACTTATGGAAGCGAAGCATGGACGTTCGGGAAGAGACTCAGACCAAGAGTGAGAGTGGTGGAAATGAGTTACTTGAGAAGTGTGTGCGGAGTTACATGGAGGGATAGACAGACGAATGAGGAAGTAAGAAGGAGGTGTGGTGTGGAGGTAGATGAGCTGGAAAGTGTGAAAAGGAACAACTTGAGATGGTTCGGCCATATGGAACGTATGGGAAGCGAGAGAATGACTAAGAGGGTGTACGAGAGCGAGGTGGAAGGACAGAGAGGGAGAGGTAGACCGAAGGAGAGGTGGAAGGATGGAGTGAGGAAGTATATAAATGAAGGCGGTGCTGGTTGGGAGGAGGGGCGTCGACTGACTGGGGACAGAGGTGCTTGGGGGCGGTTCGTTCGTGGCCACCCCTTCGGGGATCACGGCGTCAGGCAATAGATAGATAACTGAACTTATTTCTTGACTGATACTGTAAGTGAAATAGATATATTTACCAAATTTGGTATTTTAAAAAGCCTCTGGAGGAGCATATAGAGAGAAGATGGCAGGTGACAGATAAACAAGGCTGGAATGCTGTACTGTACATGTACAGTACAGTACTCATGTTTGGGTGCACCATCAGAAGTAGTAGTACAGGTATTACCCCAGTAATTAACAGAACTTGTTCACACACTTCAGTCACATTGCCAAAACTGACACTATGATAAGCTAGTAAATATATCACGCCTGATATTATATGGCTGGTCTAGTACCTTGCCTTATCCTAAGTTAGGTAATATACTTGTACATTATCTGATCTTAGACTAATCTAAAAATTTGTCAAATCATATGAGCTGACAATCCACACCTGATTATATATTTTTAGTTTAGTTTGGGCAAATGCCAAGTAAGGTCCTTGTAAGAAGGGCACGCCCTAGCCCTGTCAAAGTGTCACACAAGGGAGTGCATGGCGTTAAAAATTGTATCAGTCACATGAAACCTTTTAATATAAATACAGTATTGCAGTATGGGCAGCAATTCTTAAACTACTTACACACATGGTGTGACATGGGTAATAATATACTCAATATTTAAATTAACAAGATATTTTAATTCTATGCTTAATAATTCTATGATGATGATGTGTAATGGAGGTTATTTATTAAATCTCATATCATACTTTAACTCTTAGTATTGTAACCTCACAAAAATCCCAGCCCTCACTTCTGGGGGATTGAACTTGGGACCAGTCAGTTACAAGACCGGTAAAGGTACGCTACGTAGGGTGGTAGCTCAAGTAATTTTTTCATTCAATATCTAACCACAGTTTTAGCTCTGTAACGGATGATGATGAAGTTGTTTTCAGATGAATTACCGGTACTAATAACATTATGTAAATAATTGGTAAAATACAGCATTAAACTTGTATGGTAGCCTATATATCTTAAATTCCTAGAACTCATATGGATGTATTGCACTGTAACCCTGAATATTGGTATAAAATAAATTATTTATTTCAAAGTCTGAGTACCGGTACTAAGTCTATGGTATGATCCTGTGTAGCGGGTAGGACTGTTTTTAAGATGCCTAAGAAACATTGAACAATATCTTTAACCTAACCTAACCTAACCTAGTATATTAGTGGACTATTTATTAATGTAATATGTAAAAACATATTGTAACATTACCAAATTATTTAGATATAAGTACACGTCGACCCGCTACACAGGATTATACCTAGTCTATTTATTATATTTAGGCCAAAAATTAATGAAGAGATACGTAGGAGAGTGGGGCAGCAGGAACATTTGTCAGCCAGAGTGGACAGAAGGGTGCTGAGCTGGTATGGTCATGTTGAACGAATGGAAGATAAAAGGCTTACAAAGAGAATATGTGAGTCAGATACAAGGGGAGATAGAAGGGCAGGAAGACCCCCATTGAGATGGAGAGACTGTGTAAGACAAGCTTTGGATGATAGAGGAATGACTATAGATCAGGCAAGGGAAGTAGTAGTGAACAGGAATGAATGGAGAATGCTTGTGAATAGATGAGTGAACACGGGGTCATTTGGGGGAAGGGGTCGGGCGCAAGTTGGACTAGTCACTAGATAATAGTCCATCAGACGCCTGGCCCGGGGAGACGATTTATATGAAGGGTGCGCCTGGAAGTGTGGTGGGCGGGCTTGTGGCTTCGGCTCGGCTGCATGTCTGCCTGCCAAAATCGGAACCTCTTCGGGTGGTCGGGGGAGTGCTGGAGGTACCTTGGTGACCCTGGTCTCTGGGTCTTCTCCTGGATGACCTAGATTTGTGTGAATTTGTATTTTGTAATTTGTGTGTTCATTGTTTTCTGTTGTGTTTTGTGTTGTCCCTATTCTTGCTCTGTCTTAAACCCCCCCCCCCCCATAGGAAAAGTGGGGATTGGGCCCGAGTAGATAGATAGATAGACCAAAAATCTTGTATAACCCCGAAAGTATTATAACAACTGAGCTGATACTTCTACCATTTGGAGAGTCAAACAGTAAACAGGTGTGGAAATTTACAGCCCATTTACTCCAGCCCTTTTTGAGTTACACAAAGTTAATGGTTAAGAGTTTAGCATAATTATAGGGAATAACCTATAGTGGGTTTTATTAAATAAAGTTAAGAAAGTGATGACTTAACCACTTCATTACAGGCGACACCAATATTCCTTATATTCTGGCTACTATTAGATGATTTTATGCAGCTTAGGAAGGACGTCTAGTACCGGTAATAAAAAAAGGTGTATTATATCTCTTATTAGTTCGTTGACTATCATAAATCCTTCTTAACCCTTTCGCTGCGGGTGACGTTCTGGAATGTTTTGGCAAGTTATAGCAATTTCCAGGCTATAAAAGCCTGTAAAAAACGTAAAAATTGAGTGTCAGTGGGCGGGAGCGTGAGGGGCCCACCTCCGACCCTCAGAGCACTGACCGGCTCACTGAGCGGCTCACTGAGCTAGGCTGTGTCTCGCGCGGATCTCTCTCTGTCTCTCTCACCAGTGTAGCCAAGCGAGCGAGTGTTACATAATAGTGGGGTTCCCGCGTTTCACTGGCACCACTGCGGGTGAACCAGACCACGTACAGGGTCCGTTCTGGTGTCATTTTGAAGCTATTTTCGCCTAGTTTTCGGCAGAATACACTTCATTTAATGCAGATGCTTGATTTATCATTCAGGAGTGCCTGAATATGCCCTAAATAGCCCAAACATAGCCGCAGCCAAAGGGTTAAACAGAATAATATCGTCTAATGATAGCCAGAATACAAATACAGTAAACCCTCGCTATCTCGGACTAATTGGGGGGAGACCACTTCCGAGAAGCCCGATTTTCCGAGATGTCCGAAGTCCAACTTAAGAGAGGGAAAAGTCCGAATTATAAGAGGAAAGTCCGCGCCACCAGAGAAAATTGAGATTTTTTTTTTTTTTTTTTTCATGTGAAATTCATTATATTAATGACAAATACGACCCTTATTATGTTTTCAGGGACAGTACAGCACATAGTAATTAATATTAACACAATAATTAAAAGGCACAGGCTTCAATTCATCCTAAAATCACTTACAACCGAGTGAGAGAACATTGTAAACCGGACACAAATCCCGTCCAACTCGGAAATTTCCGAGATATACAGGGACATTTCCGAGAGGCCGATGCCATTCCGAGAAGTGCGGGTTTCCGAGTAAAAAGAGTCCGAAATATAACTTCACTGGTACTGAAAGGGTTACTATCGTCGTACTATGTGAGTGAAGAACCACAACTGTAATCAAAAGTATACTGGGACAATATGTGACAGAGAGTTTTCTAGACCCCCTTCTCCCTCATGCTTAGCCTTATTTGTTTTGAGATTTTCGAAGGGAGGTCTTGGGAGGAAACTAAAATATAAACAAAAAGTATATAAATAAATATACAAATATGTGTATATGAAAATCCCCCTTTCAGGTAGCTTTATATAGATGAGCAAAATGTTATAAGAGTGTACAATATTTAAGAAGTTGTGAAATGTTATAAGAGTGTACAGTATTTAAGAAGTTGTGAAATGTTATAAGAGTGTACCGGTACAGTATTTAAGAAGTTGTGAAATGTTATAAGAGTGTACAGTATTTAAGAAGTTGTGAAATGTTATAAGAGTGTACCGGTACAGTATTTAAGAAGTTGTGAAATGTTATAAGAGTGTACAGTATTTAAGAAGTTGGGAAATCTGAGTTGGGTGGGGAAAAAAGTCTTGTGAGTTACCTCCCTTTTAACTGTTTTGACAGTTTATTGTGGCTATCATTAGGCAATTTTATTCATTTTTGGAAGCCCACTAGCAGTCAAAGGGGTCAAAACTATCTCAATAATCTCTCTGACTCCCACAAGTCCTTCCTAAACTGAATAAAATCATCTAGTGATAGCCAGAACTACCTAAAAAAATACAAATTAAATTAAAATTAATGGGGTATGTGCCTGATTGTATAGATGGATAGCCAGAATAAACTGTTAAAATGCATCATAATCTTAAGGGGTTAAGTATTCCATAGTTGAGGACAGAAATAACAGTGAAGAAACATTATAAAAGTTGAATGAATAAAGATACCATTTGAGAAGCCCTTTATTGACGTTTCACAAATAGCTTCTTCAGGTCACTGCGAAACGTTGTCAATAAAATGTTCCGACCGCAAATGGTGACTATATTCATTCAGCCAACTTTTCAAAATTCATTTAAATATCACAAAAGTTCTATTGTCCATCTGATCTATCAGCTTTTGCTAATACTATACCAGTATGTGAAATTATATCAAAAGGAACATTTCAAATACTGTACTGTACATTAAATGTCCAGCATCTAAGAGAAAAAATCTAATACTTTACTTCAGCACCTGCTAAGGGTCATTTCATCATCAAAAATACCTGTAGATTAAAATCACTTTACATTTTACATTTATATTTTACACTTTACATTTTAAGTATTTGTATTTGACTAAACTACTTGTTCATCCCATTCGCTTCGCTCAAGGGATGAAAAAGTAGTTTAGTCAAATACAAATACTTAAAATATCTTCCGAATTAACTACTGTATATAAAATTTTAAAGATAGTGTCATTGTATACTGCAATAAATTTCACCCAGCCAAAATAAGCCACCGTGGTAACATACATGAACTTGAGTCTGCTTTGCATAAACTCACTCAAGGATCTCTAATCCCCACTATACCCTGATCCCAGTAACTAGGCCAGAAATTGTAATCCATAACCTCTGTAACTAAAAGAAAGGGTACAGCAAATGAGCTGTTGTTGTTGTTCCTCAGGCTGTCTGGCCGAGCAGCCCCAAGGTCCCGAGCAAGGCCAAGGCCATAACCGAGCGCCCCCACAGAACCCTCCCTGCTTACCACTAATAATGCCCAGGTGACTGAAGCCACTCAAAGGCGGGGAGCTGAGGAGGGTGCGGAAACGCCCGGGAAACAAAAGCCCCACCCAAGGCCCTGTGCCCCTCAGCAATTATAAAGGGAAAGTTGAGGGGCAAAGGAAAAATGTGATGCTTTGGCTCCCAATCTGCCAGGGTTGGCAGTAGGGAGGTCAATCCACGGAAAAGACGCCGTCACTTGAGATCTAGAAAATATATAAGTAAAAGGAACAGTCAGAATAAGCTATGAGCTGTAAATGTTCACACCTATTCCCTAGCTGACCCTTCCCAAGTGGTAGAAATATTAGCTCCATTACTGTAGTAGTTTGTGAGTTATAGAGGTTAATGCTCAAGAGTTTTGGCCTACATACTTGGAACAGGGTATAGCATTAGCTATGTCTGCAGTAAACCACTAAAGGATGATGATGATGACTGCAATAAGCTACTATATTACAAAACGCTTCTAAGCAATATTTAACCTTAACAAGTTGAAATTATGGGAGTAGGGAAACAAAAATGGGGTATGTGCCTGAGTATATAGATATGGTAGATAGATAGAATAGGACACAATTTGTTACCCAAGCTGAACATTGTGATATTATTGTTCTCAAGTGTCCACCAAACTCAAGTGACGTTTTCCTACAAGTCAGTTTATGAGTGGTGTAGGCCGTCCACTGCACAAATCTGAATCTGTATCCAACCCAAATGAGATAATACAATGTTTTACTATATCCCATATGCTTCAGATCTTGGCTTAACCCAGGGACTGCAACGGTCCTTCCGGAAGAATGGTATTCAAACATGTGTAAAAACAACCCTTCAAATAATGTCAGCGCTGGGAACTTTCAGTGCTGGGAACTTTCAGTGCTGGGAACTATCTCAAAATTGGGTGAAACATAGACAGTAGTGGGATCTCTCCATACCACATCCTCCACTCCTTCCCCCCTTTATACCCCACCCCCTCTCCCTTCCTCAACTTGACCTCTTATTTTGCACAGGTTCTAGCAGTTCATGGCTTAAAAGGTTCAAAGAATCAAATGGGTGTATACGAGTGCTCATAAATTTTCATACCAATATTATTATTCTCAAGAGTCCACTAACTTTCGAGACTTTTTACCAACAGATTTTTTACCATGTCTCAGTTTATGAGAGCTGAGCCCAGTCCGCTGCTTAAAAGTTTTTCCACATAAATCACACAAAAAATTCTTATCTTCGGAGTGTATCATCTGGTGGTTAGTCAAGTCAGCCTTCCATGTGAATAGTTTATGACATTCATCACATTCAAAATGCTTCTCCCCTGTGTGTACGGGCATGTGTTTGATCAGGTTGCTCTTCTCTGTGAACTTTTGTCCACAGGTGGCACATTCGAACCTCAGCCCTGTGTGGACCTGCTCGTGCCGCATCAGGTTGTTTTTACGGGAAAATTTCTTGCTGCAGACTTGGCATTCATAGTCCTCAACCCGGGTGTGGGTGGCCATGTGGGTTGTGAGGTACCGCTTACGAGTAAACCCTTTCCCACATTCCCTGCAGGTGAAGTTGACCGACTCCCCGTGGCTCAGCATGTGGTTGGTGAGGCTGCCCTTTGTTGTGAATAGTTTTGAACATTGGTCACATTGATAGTCCTTGGCCCCCGTATGGACTACCATGTGGATCTTTAGGAGGCTTTGGTACGGGAACTTTTTGTGGCAGTACTCGCAGTCCACCATCTTAGCTACTATGTGGGACTAGTGACCTTATAGAAGAAATGTGGCTCTCTTCAATATATAACGGTATTTGCTTTTATATATTGTTTAACCCTTTCACGTTTTTATGATGCAGAGGTTGCCAGATTAGCAATAATAAATAGAGTTCTCTCACTCTTATAATTACCTCTCCAAAATTAGTTTTCTGCCCACAGCTAACTCAAAGACAACTGCAGAGGTTGAAGTAACTAAACTAAAGGTTTCTAAATACCCCTGATGGTAACAAAGGCTTTAAAGTATCCCTAATAGGCTCAAAATTGCGTCAAGAACGTGAGAGGGTTAATGTGTCATCTTTTCTGTAACATTTAACATGATGCAGGATATATATATATTGTATACTACTCTTCACTTGTGCAGCACTTGGTAGTTATACATTCAATCTACAGTAACTTTTCTCAATTTTGAACATAACATTGTCTGCCATTCAACAAATTTTATCTGTAATGCAAACTATCATTACATTTTCTATAATATTTAACATATTACTTTGTCTGACGATAATACTGTACTAACCATACTATCTTTTCTGCATGATATGATAATTGTGACACTGAAGTCTGTTGAGTACCGCTATGCTCTTCTTAGCAATCACAATACAGTATATGTGTTTCCTGTGTCTCAGTCTTCATCCTTATCTCGGTAGGCTATATAGCTTCTGTATCACATCTGAAATAAGAGCAGATATTAATCACTTATATATGTTACACATACTCTTTTAGAATACAGTAATCCTAAACATATACCTAGTACCGTACAGCACTTTGATATGGATTAATACAACAATTTAGTGTACTCTTGATAAACTGATGTGTGTGATCAGTAGCCAGAGGCAATTTAGCTTAGCTCATGTCCTGTGAAATGTAGAACACATCAGTTCCTAGCTAACACAATAATGTGTCAATTTAGCAATACTCACCTTCTCAACTCGCTCTGGTCATACACAGCCCACATGTAGCCTACATAGTTATATATATTTTGAATAATTTTGCATGGATACTAGCCAGTGTGAACTATTTTGAATAAGATACGTCACAAATATGTCATAATACGTCATGAGGCCAGGATCAAACCAGTGAAGTATCACATTGGTGGAAAATAGCATACACTAGCATACCCACATACCTTCATTGGTTCATCTCATAAGTAGGTAGAGATCAGAGCTTATTGTAAGTAGGAGATTTCTATGGAGGAGTACAAGACCAGCCTCTATAACCAATAATAATTATATCATTCCTGTGTTCCTTTTATTATATTACAAGACTATTATGTTCCTGTTCTTCAAGTCATTACTTTAAATAAAACCTGGCTGTTTCTTCAAACAGTTATAAATACAGCTTAAGGTATTCTACGAGATAAAGACTGGTGGCAGCCTTACTAACTATAACCTACAAAGAGGCTAGCAGAAGCAGTTTTACACTTATTACTCTCAGCATATATTAATGTATGACTGCGTTACTGCTAGGGCTAGGATTCGAACCATACAGGATGACAGGCAGGAGGTCTAGTCACCTATACCACACCGGAGGTTAAAAGAAGGAATTTGGTACTTCTACCTCAGTTCCTCCCCAACCTAAACTCGTGTGGGGGACAGACAGTCTTTTAATACAAATCCAGCATATACTGTATAACTGCATCCTACCTACCATCAAGAACACTAAGCTCCTCATTGCATTAAAGTCACCACCTGACCTAATAATCAGTGGAGGACCCATCAGAACCTACTAAGGAAGACACATTGGTCCAATTAGTCACATGGAGAGATACAGTAGAAATATGAGTGATGTTGGTATGGATGTGGATGTGCTGGAGAGTGTGAAGAGGAACATCTTGAGGTGGTTCAGTCATGTGGAACATATGGAGAGGGAGAAAATGACTGAAAGAGTGTATGAAAGTGAAGTGCAAGGACAGATAGGGAGAGCAAACCAAAAGCGATGTGGAGGGATGGAATAGAGAGGTATATGAGTGAAAGTGGTCTTGGGTGGGAGAAAGGGCGCCCGCTGACAGTTGAAAGAGGAACATGGAGGCGATTCAATCATGGGCTTGGGAATCAAGGTGTCTGGCAATAGATAAACAGCTTCAAATATATGGTAGCATATATAATAAGTGCATTTACGTAAAGCTGTTTGGTCGCATTAGTGGACAGACATTCCCGTGGCATCCGGCTAATTAATGGTTTTCTCTGGGGGTGATATTGTTGAGTCCCCGGTGATTGACTCCTGTGTCTCATGCCGCTCATGCGTCTGTGTTCCTGTGGCCTCTCCCTGGGCCGTTTCCCCTGGGATACAAGATTTACTAGACGCTTAGCCAGTATTATTTAAGCAATTTTCCGCCGTGATTCGCACGCTGCACCTCTGGATCACGACTGTTATGTTTGCTTCTAATTTGACCGCTTTTGGGTTGAGGGGAGCTTCGCCTCCCATAACCTCCCCATCCAAAAAAATGCAAGTACATGCGGATTGGGACCAGCAAGATAGACAAGGTAGGATACAGTATGTATGAAGCGATGGAGGAAGTGAGTGCAGAAAAGGATATAGGAGTAGTGATAGACAATAAGTTAAATTTCTCAGAACATTTAGCGGAAAAGATAAACAAAGCCAATAGAATTGTAGGGCTGATAAGGAGGACATTTGTGTCACTTGACGAAGAAATCTTCAGGAATCTATATACAGCGCTGGTTAGGCCGCACCTGGAATATGCAAACCAGGTGTGGGCTCCATATATGGTAAAGGATATAGAAGCAGTGGAGAAAGTGCAGAGGAGAGCTAGCAAGCTGGTACCAACGTTGAAGAACGCGGGCTATGAGCAGAGGTTGAGGACACTGGGGCTTCCGACACTGGCATATAGGAGAAAGAGAGGGGATATGATAGAGACTTTTAAGATAGTGTCAGGAAAGTACGATGAGGATGTGTGTGAAGGTATCTTCTTGATGCGGGAGGGAACAAGAACGAGAGGACACTCTAAGAAAATTTACAAAGAAAGAAATAGGCTTGAGAAGGCAAAGAACTCATTTTGTGATAGAGTGGTAAATGAGTGGAACGCACTGCCCCAGTATGTAGTCGATTCCGAATCAATAAGGGAGTTTGAAAGTAATCTTGATAAAGCATGGGGAAGACAAGATTTGAAGTTTGATTATAAAACAAAAATACAGAATAGTAAAAATGTTGCGTCTGCTACCGCCGCCGCCAACACCGTGAACGACCGCAGCAGTGCAAGTACTGGTACTGAGCTGGATACACAGGCATAGTTTGCCTTTTTCCAGAGGATCTACTGTAAGAAACTGTAAGGACTTAAAATCATCATATATATTAACAGAAGGGGGCATGTAACAGCTGACCGTGGATAATTTCGGAAAGAAAATGTCAAATTAGACGGGACCGAGGGCAAGAGTATGCGAACATCGTCACCAAAGGTTGCATGAATTTAACCGCTTAGGCCACTAAAACCAAATTATATCGACTATGCATACCGGGTACATATCACTGTAAATCTTTAGTCTTGGGCCTTCCGTCGAGCATGAATGTGGTATAGCCGCAGCGGGGATAATCATGTCCGTAAACCTTACCTTTTGATACCTTTTGATGTGTTCGCCACTCTTCTAGCGGCACCAAGGAGCGCGACGCCCCTCGTTATGGGTGGTGATTTGGTGCAGTAGACTGTTTGAAGCGACAGCTCGCTCCCTTGCGAGGATGGGCTCGTCTGGCACTTTTTGCAGTTCGACATCGAGGGCTCTCTTGAAGTTGTCTAACGAGACGTCCCTCATGTCTCTTACTCGCCATGGGAGTTTGTTGAAGAGACGTGGGCCTCTGTGTGATAACCAGCCCTCTCGCAGAGAGCCCATAGCACCCCTGTTATTCATCCGGGGGATTTCGCATTCCCAGCCTCTCCTATCACTGAATTTCATGACTATCGGAGTATGTTGGTTTGGTACTAAACCCTCTGCGATTTTCCACATGTATATTATTAGGTAACGTTCTCTTCTACGTTCCAGTGAGTACAGATTCAGTGCTCTTAAAAGCTCCCAATAGTGTAGCTGTTTTATCGAACTTATATGCGAAGTGAAATTTCTTTGTACACTCTCCAAGTCATTTATTTCACCTGCTTTGTATGGGGATGTTAATACGCTACAGTATTCAAGCCGCGGTAGCACTAGAGATTTGAAGAGCGTTATCATAGGTAATTCACCGCGTGTTTTAAATGTACGCAGAATCCAACCCGTTAAGACGTTTCGCAGCCGCAACTTTGACCTGGTTATGTACTTTGAAACCCATATTTTCAGACATTAAAACCCCAAGGTCTTTCACACTGTCTTTCCATTCTATTATGTGGTTAGATTCTGTTAAGTAATTTGTAATTTCTTTAACACCATTACAGTATTATCTCCGTACCGTATTAATTGGAATTTTTCTTCATTGAATTGCATGTTGTTTTCCCTGGTCCACTGGAACACTACATTCATGTCTTCCTGCAGTCGGCCCGTGTCCTCTTGTGTGTTTACTATCTTGCTTAATTTTGTGTCATCAGCAAAAGACGACACCGTACTGTGTCTGGTGTTGGTATCTATGTCGCAAATTAGTATGAGGAACAGAAGGGGCGTTAGCACTGTTCCTTGGGGCACTGAGCTTTTGACATCTGAAGGCTCAGATGTGACTTGGTGACTTTTAGCGGCTCGCTTGGTGTAGTGCCTAGCGTCTCGGACTTCCACCCAGAAGGCCCGGGTTCGCGCCCACGCTCGGCGCATTAAAGATTTTTCACAAGCACTGAGTCGTTACCATCCCTCATGAGCAAAGGGATGGGATAGTAGTACAGGACCCCAATGGAAATACGCCTAATCGGCCTTATTGAGCTATCCTTAGCTAGCTTAGCATGCGCTAGCTTTAAGAACTATTATTATTATTATTATTATTTACTGCTACCGATTGTTTTCGGTTTACGAAGAAATTGTATATCCACCGTCCGATTTTCCCCGTTATACCTTTTGCTTTTAGTTTGTGGGCTATTATACCATGGTCACATTTATCAAATGCCTTAGCAAAATCGGTGTAGATGACATCCACGTTTTTCTTTTCTTCTAGCGCTTTAAGAATTTTGTCATAGTGTTCCAAAAGTTGTGAGAGACATGATCTTCCCGCTCTGAACCCATGTTGACCGGTGTTGTGTAGTTCATTTGCCTCCATGAATGTTGAGATTTTGCTTCGCAGGACTCGCTCGAAAACTTTAATGATGGTTTAATGAGGTTAGAGCTACCGGGCGATAGTTTTTTTGGTAGTGCTTTACTCCCTTCTTTATGCAGTGGGGCAATTACAGTACTTGTACAGTATTGCATTTTTCAAGCTATCTGGTATTTCACCAGTGTCTAGACTCCTCCACAGGGGTTTTGAGAGGTTTTCCTTACATTTCTTCATTAGGATCGAATTCCATGAGTCCGGGCCTGGTGCCGAGTGGGATGGTATGTTGGAAATGGCCTCTTCTATGTTTTTTGGACCGAAATCAATATCCAGCATCTGGGGGGTTTCCGTGGGGGAGGTTTCCATGAAAAATATGATGACTTTTGTTTCATCAGGCTCACTGAATGCCATTTCATACTGCCTGCGTAAGAGTTCGCTCATTTCCTTTTTGTCCCCTGTGAAAGAGCCGTCCCCTTTACTTAGTGGGCCGATGTTTGATGCTGTTTTAGCCTTTTGTTTGGCGTATGAAAAGAAGTATTTGGAATTTTCCTTTATACCTGCAATAGCTTTCCTCTCCTCTTCCATATGTTGTAGTTCATATGATATTCTTAGCCTTTGTTCAATTTCCACAATTTCTCTAGCTATTTCGGCCTTTTGCCTATTTTCTTACAGTTTCTTACAGTAGATCCTCTGGAAAAAAGCAAACTATGCCTGTGTATCCAGCTCAGTACCAGTACTTGCACTGCTGCGGTCGTTCATGGTGTTGGCGGCGGCGGTAGCAGACGCAACATTTTTACTATTCTGTATTTTTGCTTTATAATCAAACTTCAAATCTTGTCTTCCCCATGCTTTATCAAGATTACTTTCAAACTCCCTTATTGATTCGGAATCGACTACATACTGGGGCAGTGTGTTCCACTCATTTACCACTCTATCACAAAATGAGTTCTTTGCCTTCTCAAGCCTATTTCTTTCTTTGTAAATTTTCTTAGAGTGTCCTCTCATTCTTGTTCCCTCCCACATCAAGAAGATACCTTCACACACATCCTCATCATACTTTCCTGACACTATCTTAAAAGTATCTATCATATCCCCTCTCTTTCTCCTATATGCCAGTGTCGGAAGCCCCAGTGTCCTCAACCTCTGCTCATAGCCCGCGTTCTTCAACGTTGGTACTAGCTTGCTAGCGCTCCTCTGCACTTTCTCCACTGCTTCTATATCCTTTACCATATATGGAGCCCACACCTGGTTCGCATATTCCAGGTGCGGCCTAACCAGCGCTGTATAGAGATTCCTGAAGATTTCTTCGTCAAGTGACACAAATGTCCTCCTTATCAGCCCTACAATTCTATTGGCTTTGTTTATCTTTTCCGCTAAATGTTCTGAGAAATTTAACTTATTGTCTATCACTACTCCTATATCCTTTTCTGCATTCACTTCCTCCATCGCTTCATACATACTGTATCCTACCTTGTCTATCTTGCTTGTCCCAATCCGCATGTACTTGCATTTTTTTGGATGAAAGGGCATTAACCAATGCTCAGACCATCCCTTCATGCCCTCCACATCTCCTTGAAGCAAACCCACATCCTGTAGATTTTGATGTGTGCGTCTTTGTGCGAGTAATTTTCTTCTTCTGTACAGCCTCCTCCTTTCCCGATCTTGTTTGCTTCTTCGTCTAGTTTGTCTTGCAGGTATATGGTGGTTACAGATTTGGGTCATGGTTTCTGTTATTAGGACTAGACATTCTGCTGGTGTCAGGTTATTCATTAAATTTTCCCAGTCTATTTCCTCCATTTCTTGACAAACCCTTACACGCCCAATGGCCTCATCCGATGACAATATCGTCATTAACGGTACCTAACCTGATAACCTGTAGAACTGTGGAAGTCACTGGTCCTACCACGACTGGAGTACTGCTCTCAGCTCTGGTCTCCCCAAAAAGTAGGAGAAATAACAGAAATTGAAGCCACCCAGAGGACATTCACCAGTAAAATCCATGGGTTTCAACACTTTAACTACTGGGAGAGACTCAAGGAGCTGCAGCTGTACTCACTTCAAAGGCGTAGGGAGAGATACATCATCATCTACGTCTGGAAGATTTTGGGAAAAAAGGTACCAAATCCAAACATCCAAGAGACTCAACACCAAAGGCGAGGGAGGCTGTGCTATGTGAGGACTACACCGGGATCAACACAAAAAATCAAATCCCTGATCCATCACAGCTTTACATACAATGGAACCAGACTGTTCAACTGTATACCAGCCCCTCTCAGGAACATGACCGGGGTGTCTCCAGACACCTTCAAGAAACACTTGGACATGTGGCTGGCCAAAATACCGGACCGGCCACCAACACCAGGATACCCCAGCACCAACTCCAACCGACTTCTGGAATGGAGAGTGGAAGAAAGGGAGCTGCCTGGTCGCAGTGGAGCCCCAGCTCAACTGTGTCACTAACGGACGGAATACAACTAGGCCTAAGTGTAACTAAGTGTAACCTGACCGAACTTAGGGGCTGCCACCTCCACATCCTCCGCTGCTCTAAATTTTTTTGTATAGGCTAGCCGACCAGAAATAAAAAAAACAACAATAAAAAATACTGCGGGAGAGTGAAGGACACCTCCGGTTCCGAGATCATGCATCAGAATAACAGAAGTTATGGGGTTATAACAAGAACCAGAACCAGAGGGTAAACTCGTCCGCGAGATCGTCAATGCCCAATCATAATAGCCTATACCCTATAGCATAGCCTAATAAGTTGAAGTCATGTATGGGATGGATTAGGTTAGGCTAAGTAGGCCTAGGCTATGTTAGGTAGATATTTTATTGGTTAGGCTAGGTTAGCCTGATTAGGCTACGGATTACTGATATTTACCATAGGATGTAAGGTATCTTAAAATAACCCCCTATAAATACTTTCTCTAAAGTAGGCCTATCTATTTCTTTTATCCTCCCCTTTTCCCCAGCTAACCTAGGCTAATCCCACAAGGACCCCAATGGAAATACGCCTAACGGCCTTATTGGGCTATCCTTACTGTAGGCCTAGTTGGAATTATGCAAAGCTGGTACAGGTCTTATTTGTAACATACTGTACTATGTGGTACCAACTCTGTAAATTGCTCCTGAATAAATATTATTATTATTATTATTATTATTAAGGGTGATTACTCTTCTTAAGGTTTACAAAAATTCCCGGTAAAATTAAATTCCCTAATAGGCCTAGGCCTATATCATTAACAACGTCATACATTTCACCTTTAACTGGGAAGCCATGAAGGAACTTCCGTTAGATAAGAACTGTAGCCGCGTTTACAGAGGACGGAATCACCGTAAGTAACCAAAGTAACTTGTCAATTTTCAGTCAGTTCGTAGATCTAACCGATTACGACCGTCAGGTACCGTAACGTATCATTGGTATGTTTTACAGTTACAGTGTGTGTACACTGCTAACACGATGTTCATGTTTTCTCATCAGTCATCATCTTCATTGATTCAACTTGGTTCTCTATATTTGCATTTTGTTTATTTTAAGAGCATGCTGTTCTATTTCATCTCTTAATTGGTAAGTAACATATATATAACCTTTTGTTTGTCCTCAAATTAGTTCACACAAAAAACGGGATGCATTCCGTAACAAACTCGATCATATTTTGGGTTGATAAAGCTACCATAACGGGCCCCTTTTTACTTTGGTAATTTTTGTAATATGTACTGCTCATTGTACAATATTACTGAAAAGTATAAATATTTGTGGTCAAATTGGATTTTCGGTCACGCATGTGTTTTTTGTATTATAAACCTTTTTCTCATCAGTTCCTTCATTGATTAGTGTGTTTTAAGGTGTTTTTCCTTCTGCAAATTCATTTTTACCCATTATTTTGCAATATTAAAACATGCCCCCTAAAACCATATTTTGTCGTTACCCTAACCTAACAACCTAACCTAATCTAGGGGCTGCCGCCCCCAGACCCCCGCAGGTTTAGCATTGATATAGAATGACAAAATACTAAAAATACGGTAAAAAAGTGAAAAATATTAGTTTTCAGCTGATCCAAGATTGTCGCCATTTTTCCTTCCACCCTTATTTAACCCACCAAGTCTAAGGAAAAATAATTTAATATGTAGCCTAGCGGTAAAGAAATATATTGCGGTGACTAATACTCTATGACAAAGCTATAGTACACATTTAGAACATTATATCCCATACGTGACCGAAAATCCATGCAATTTGTCCATTTATTTAGGGTATTTTTTTTAGCAGATGTGTAACTTCCAAGGGAGTATATTTCTTGTCTTCTTATGTTCAATTATACATTTAATCAAGACCAGTATTAATAACCATTTAATTGCAATACATTTTAAAGTAAAAACTACTACTGTACTGTATTATAATTTGTATTGGATTGGAATAGAAAGAAGGAATAGATTAGGCCTAGGCCTATTGCTTCTTTTATTTATCGATCGCCTCTTAATCTTTATCGTCATAGGAGTGGCTACGATTAATCGCCTCCTTGCTCCTGTCATCTGGTGCCCTCATTCCACCCTAACACACTTTCACTCATATACTGTACCTCTTAACTCCATGCAACGGGCCGTGGTATGGTTGGTAGTGCGTCTGACTACTGATCGAAGAGTCGGCAGTTCGATCCCACACCTTGCCATTAGTAGACGGGAAGAGTTTGAGTAGCTTGGCTGATTCGTAGCACATGCCCAGTAAAGTCCCTGTAACAAGAGCACGCCCTAGCCCTGTCAATCCAGGGAGTGTATATCATTAAAACATACAGGATTCTCTCCTCCGTTATAATGTAGTTACAGTAATTTACTCAGAGACCAATCTCCCTCCGTTGAGTCCAACGTCAACCGAGTATTTTATCATCTCGGCAACAACGAAAGAGCACCCTGCATCTTGCAAACTAAACATACCAAAACTGGGACGATACAAGATAAAGGTAAAATAATTTATCAAAATCGCTGTGGAAATAACGCTTACTAAAATGAAATTTATGAAATAAAAGAACACAATCCACCACATAGGGTGTACATTACCACACGAGCAAGTTAATCTGTTTAAAAAATAAACTACAGTACTGTATGTAAATATGTATTATTTAGTCCACTAGACCATTTCACATTTACTATCCAAAGCTTCTGATAGACCTTTTAGCCAGTTTACAGTTGCAATTCTGAACTACAGTACCTCCTTTCCACAGCTATTTGTTTGACGAGGTCTTCTATCACTTGCAGTCCATGTCTCCGAGATTGTTGGGGGCAATACACAGACTTTATTTTGCACGACTATTTTTCCTTCAGGATACACTTTTCCCAAACATCCTTCTCTCTAGCATTATTCTAATTTCCCTCTCCATTCTATCTAAGAGAATCGAACGAATTGCCTCGATGGAGGCGGTTCATTGTGGCCACCCCTTCGGGGATCAGTGTCTAGCAATAGATACGGTAGATTCTCTTATTTATGAAGCTACAAATCCTCTCCTTGTAGAATTCTCCTAACCAACGAAACAGAGAAAGGGGCACGGGAAATTGAATGTGGTCTCTGTTCATGCTCTGTCTCGAATCGGCCACCCCCACAATGGGTTGTGTTAGAATATATACAGCTCCCACATATTTAAAAACTCAACCACTTTTAATACCTTGTTTCTCGGTTTAACTTTACTATTTTTCTCCTGTGCTCTAACTTTATACAGTACTGTACATTATTTTGTCTACTTACAGAGTTACTCACACTGCCAAGTCAACGTTATTACCCCACAGAATTGAACTGATGGCCATTCGGTAGTGAAACGACTATTAACTAATATATAGACTATCACTGATAAAATGTTTTAATATGATATACAAACACAGCTGCTGTGCCAATCTAAATGTCAGAAACCTCGAACAATATTTTATTGCTAGAGTTTTAATTCAGCTACATTAATTTAAAACCGATATCAATTTCCAGAATAGATAAAAGTTTACATATAATGTACCTTTAACTTCTTGTAGCTGAGGGGCAATGAAGAATGAGACACTTTGGCTCCCTCAACTTTCCCTTCATAATTGTCGAGAGGCACAGGGCCTTAGGTGGGGCATCGGTGTCCCAGACGTTACCGCACCCTCCTCAGCTCCTCACCTGGGCTTTCTTAGAGGTAAAGTAGGGAGGCCATGTACGGAGCGCCGGTGCTGTGTGGATCTGCACATGAGCGACGACTTTCAGTATTTTTTCTTCAGAACATTCTATTATTTTTAATAGACTAACCTAACCTAACCCAACTTAATTTTCTATAATACAAATACAAGCACAAAAATATTGTGCTGGGATAGAACGCTAGACCTCTTGGGTGCGAGTCCTAACTGTTACCACTGAGCTACGAGGCGGCATACTGGACGTGTTTTGAAAGGCCTTGTTAAAAGGGAGAAATTCAAAGTCGATGCGCATATCCACACGACACCGCTGCACCGCACCAGCACCGCACCAGCACCGGCGCTCCGTACATGGCCTCCCGTTCTGTGGGGGTGCTCGGTTATGGCCTTGAACTTGCTCGGGACCTTAGGGCTGTTCGGTCAGACAGCCTGGGGAACAAAAACTAACTTTGGTAGCTTTTATCTTGAACATTACTGTACACATGTACTGTACCAAATAGAAAGACTCTAGGTCATGTTACCTACACAAGGGATTATTACAAGAAAACCATCATGTAAGTTATTTTCAATTTTTATTTAGTCTACACTTCCTATGCAATGCTCTACAACTCCACATGACTTGAAAGTAAACAATGAATAATGGAAATCACAGTTAAAAAAAAAAGTCTGAACACCATAACACTTCAAAATAAAGTGTTACTCTATATACTGTATATATATATATATTTATCTATCTCCGAAAATCGAACGCCGCTACTCGTTTCATCGGCGTCGAAACTTCTGCTTAGCTTGTTTATACACAAACCTTGAGTGCGGACAGACTGGTGTTGCGGTGTCGTTGGCAAGGTATAGACTTCTTTTGTATACTCTATCCCTCCCACCCCTGCCCCCCTTACCCAACCATCCCTGATATCCCCCCACCCCTATCCCCCATACCCAACCCCCTCCCTCCTCCCTCCCGGATAGCATTCATTCTCTTCTACGCAACTGCATGAAATACCGATGCACGTGACATGAGGCTGCACACACATTAAAAAACAACAATAGCATTCTGTACAATAAGATTCCGCTCGTGATAATATGTACCTCGCACGCACCCTAGCAAAAGACAATGGCAATGGATTTATAAATCATATGTTGCATGTACAATGAGCTACTTAACTACTTACTAACTACCCTAACTCATTCACTCACACAGGCACACACAAACCAGAACCACAGCACCAGTCCGCTCCGACACAAGATTCAGTCACACACCGCTTTCGAAAATACGGGGTCATGAAAAGGGGGGTTCCATAGTTAATTCTACGTCAAAACAAAGCGAAGACGGTACGACTCACCAAAATTACCGATGTATATAGATGTGGGGGGGGGGGGGATGATGGTATATATATACTTTATTACTTCTAAGTTCCTTATCTTTTCCATAACTGTGATGAGAAGAAAAAAGCACGAGAGTGAGTAGGACACATTATTATTATAATTTTTTTTTTATATTGGTTTTTAACGCTTTTAGACCAATGAAAGAATAGAGGAGCATTCAACGAACCTATCCTCATTCCCCTCCTGAACAGTTGGCGTTGGGATACCGTCCAAACTGCTGGGCCTCTATTCCCATTACACAAAGTTTGTTTCCGGAGAGGCTCGGAGGGGGGTGGCGAGTGCTAGTGACGAAGAAAACTTGTGAAAAATCAAGCAAGACATTCCTTTTTTTTACATTTCATTTTTTATTCCTCTAGTCAATTCCAAACTATAAAAAATAATATGAAGACCTATTAGCGACTTCCTAGACAGAGAAAAATATAAAGGTGCCTCCCCGCAGCTGCCTTTATCACTAGCTGCCACGGGGAACTCCACAAGAAGCTGAATTGACCACTTGACAGTTTCAGACTATAAGCAACTTCAAGGACATCGATATTTACCAAAATTACAAGATAAAAAGTGTTCGTAGTACACACACAAGTACATTGAATCAAAATAAAATAACCATCCATATTAACTCGGATTTATATATACTTTAATTAATTTCATTGGGGGTGTGGTGGTGAGATTAATAAAAATAATATTATGTATTCCTGCTGAATATCGATGTCTACAGCTTAAACTTCCTTATAGCCAGAACTCACAAGTAGTCATCTAGCCAATTGCGTTACTCAGAGTACTGTATAAGGAATTTCAACCTGTAAGTATCTATGTATATACTTACATACATACAGGTTGAAATTCCTTATACATTTCAACCTGTACACCACTATATTATGCAGGAATACAGTACAAAGATATGAGTTTGTAATGGCTGGAATTTAATTAGACTTGGGACAGTAATTATGTGAACAAGGCTTACCTATGTAAAATATGGAGCAGCCTTTAAATAAACACTAAAGTATTATTTTGTGTGCTGCAAACTTGGAACCTGTATATCTAATACACATCGATGTCTTTCACTTCAATTTCCTAACAGCCCAAAACTGGCAAGGTGAATAGTTTACACTAAAACGACGCGGCTCACCTCACAGGCGACCAGACCGCTACACACAGGGACTTTCCTTCTAGCGATCATTTCCAAAAACATAACACTCGGACCGGCTCCGAGTGCGGGATGAGTAAATAGCACGGAAATCCCGGGTTGCGAGTTTGTTCCGTGCAATCTAATCTGACCATTCATAGAAATGCCAATACTGACCGAGTAGATTGAATTGACTAAACATGTATACAAGATCACTCTTTATAATTATTGTTAAATTGATATATTTTATAGTGTGGATATGGAATAGGCCGAGTTATTGATCTTCAGAGTTTTAAGGGCACTACAGAGTAGCAGCAATAAGACTGAAAAGTTAGGTGGACTAACATCAGTATTGACATGTACAATAGTCATGACTGGGTAGCATAAAATAAACTGGCACCCGCCCCGCCACCGTCAACAACACTTGTTTCACGGTCGTAACTACAGTGGCTGGGAAGTGCGCGCATAACATAAACCTCAGACATAGTCAACGTCATTATCAAGGCTGGAACACACACTCGTTTGATAGATCAGTTTGAGTATGATACATGGTAATTTATATGCGTGTATGAGAGTGGTTTTGAGGTTTCGTCAAACCACTTGACACACTAAAATTAGCATATACTCCTCAGTTTGACAAGCCAAACTAAGTGCATAAGTGCATGTAGGATGAGAGAAGTCTCAATGTAGACATGATTCCCTTACAAGGAGTATGACCTAAGAGCAATTGGAATTATTTCAAAGGTGAAACATTAGACTTGGGTGGAATCATTATCTGGGAATTTAATAATTACTGCTGTTGAAAGACCTAATACCATCAACAAAGATCAATGCTAATAGATCTGATAGTATATAAAATATCAACAAAAAATTATTCTAAAGGATTTTTTTTTTCTAACCCTGATTGTAAGACCTCCTCTCTCCTGAACCCCAACAAAGGCCCCTGACTGTAGCCTGGAGTTGCACATACTGTACAACACGGGTTAACAGACACGTGGTGGTGGTGGTGGTACAAGCACGTTCAGGCACCACTTTATTAAGGGGGGATGGCCCGGTTTTCTGGACCACTTTCTCCCTCATGTTTAGCCCCATTAGTTTTCAGATATTAAGATGTTTGACCCATTAGTTAGTCTATTTTAAGACCTTTCGCCCAATTTCTTCATCAATATTTAGACCTTTCGTGCTATTTAGGTGTATATTTTTTCCCTAGCGAACGATAGTGAGCCTGTAATGTTGGAAGAAACGGCCTTTGGCCAGGACATTTTTCTACCGAAAAATGTACAAATTAATCTAGAAGGGGGATCTAATGGATGTTTTTTTTAATTTGACGGAAGTCTAGGGAGGAAACTAGATAAATAATGAATACCGGTACATGCAAATATCCCCTAAAAAGTGAAACATCTCCCCTTAACAACCCCACATTTGGCATTTTATTTTATTGATATTTTTAATTGACACCAAGGAAGAGAGTTAGGGAATAGATCATCTTTAACCAATGTGATTTTCTTAATTAATGCCAGAGAAAAGTTGGAAAAGTTATTGAACATATCCAAGTTATTACCAGTATTTCAACAAGGAAATATATTAAAATTCAACAAGAAGATGCCTTGTGAAAAGTACGGTACCATACCTACTTTATTGCATTTCAATTTTCCTTTGAAAACTTATAGCTACTGTAATAGATCATGCTGCAGTATTTCCTACTGTAATAGATCATGCTGCAGTATTTCCTACTGTAATAGATCATGCTACAGTATTTCCTACTCAATGATGTTTATGTATTGGCCTAATTTTGACAACAAATGCCAAATGCTGGTCTTGAAAGTGTGAAGGTCCTAAACTTGATCCACCAGCGTTCTGCCAGACCAGCGAGCCAAAACACATGTGCTTCACATCCTATACAATATATATATATACTTCTATATATATATCATATGTATACTGTATATAAAAAAAAGGAGCGGTGATTAAAATGATAAACGGCAGATGCGTTATGATGAAGAGGAAACTGTACACTAGCTTCCCATTTGTTTGTCCAAGATGCATCTGGGAGCGTAGCAAGTGCTCCAGCCTGCTACATAAGTTTTTTTTTTTTTTTTTTTTGCTACGTATGTAAATTTTGCTATATTTTTTTATCTTTATACACACAACGGACACACACACATACACACTAGTTCCAGGTATCAAGACTTGGAACACCACGCACACACAGACATACACATACATGTATCTCGACGATACCACACAAAGGAATAATATACGCCTTAGAGCGGTTACATTTTCCGCTAATCAACGCAGGAGAGAAAGATGTTTTTGTTAGATCAAGAAAGCAATAAAGGACAGTATGTCAAGGTTATAAAGCATTACTTCAATTTAAAGACTGATACAAACACTCAACTGGTCTGTCAAACCGAATAGTAAGCAAGTTAGTTTGAGCCTGTGAGTTAGTTGACAGTCTTAATGGCCTCACAGAGATACACAAACTGTCAAACCACGACACACTTAACCATCTGTGCAATTATTAGCCCGACAAGCCAAACAGAGCGAGATTAACATTTTCAACACAATGCCGTCATTTCAATTATATTCTGGGTATCTTAAGACCATTTTATTTGACTTGGGCGGGATCTCTAGGATTCAGAGGGGTATAAGCTGTCTCCATTAACCCTCTGACTCCCACAGGTCCTTCCTAAACTAAGTAAAATCCTCCAACGATAGCCAGAATAAAAGGAAGAAGGCGTCACGGTGTTGAGAAAGTGCAGCTTTATTGGTATGAAAGAGAAGATAGGAAGTAGCTTGGGAAGATGTTAGTGTATTACAACTTCAAAGAATGTTAGTATCTTCCGTAACAGATCTAGAAGGGGTATTTTATAAGTCCGTATGATGATATGAAGAGCTGAAAATACGGGAACAGAAGATGGGGAACCAAAGTAACATAGAGTAAATACAGTAATTTGAAGGGAAATTTACGATCTCCATTGAACAATATTGGAAATACAGTACTGTAGTTAATTTTCTTTTTGATGAATATATTAATAAACTACTGAGTTAAACAGCACGCAGATTCTTGACGGAAACAAAAATAAATAATATTAATGAAAAATTCTGCCAGGGAATTTCAATATGTACAGTAGTTAAAAAACAATTGCAGATAGGAAGGCTGGTGACAGCTTCATAATAATAGAATTGTAGTCTATAAAATAATAATAATAATAATGATAAAAAATAATACAGAAAAGAAAATGATATTACTGTACAGCACAAATTTTTTTTTTTTTTTTAAAGGAACCAAACTTTTTATAAATGAACAACTACATTCTTGCTTTCAGATAATTCACTGGTGCCGACTTATGAATGCCAAGTTGCATTTGCAGGGACAGTGTACAGTCGCGGTCAGGTATACACGGTAGACTGCCAGAAGATGCACAGGGGACAGCCAACTGATGAAGCACACCGACTTCCATCCTTGAAACTCTCTACAAGTCTCCCCCGATGCCCCGATTTACGATATTATTATAGTTTTTTAGGAGTTTGTGTTTTGGTTGGTCAGAGAATACATCCCCCTTTACCCCATTAATTTTAGGGTTTGCTATACAATTTCTTTTATCCAAGATCGGGTTTTCAGGAACGTAACCCAATCGCAAACCGAGGGAGACCTGTATTTCTGTCTATTGATCTATCTACCCATCTAACCATCCACATCTCTCATGCTGCTCACAAATTGCAAAACACAGCTTCCCTATGTCTGAATAGTTTGACAAAGTGTACCACCAATTCCTGACCGCGACTGTACCTTAAGTGTGGACAGTAATTGCATTGGTAGCATACATAATAACAGGGAGGAGTTTCAGTTCCTATACCGGCAACACTGATGCCAAAAATGGAGAGTTGCGTGTGTGGGAAATGTCCCACTCTTAGAAGATCTGATGATGCATTTCTTTTCGGTTTTCTGGCTATTATTTGATGAATTTATTCAGATTAGGAAGGGTATATGGATGTCAGAGGGTTGAGATCGTCTTTATCCTTATAATTTCCACAGATCTTTCCCAAGCTGTAAAAAATTGTCTTTTGATAGCAAGAATAAATGTACATCATGATCCTCAAAGGGTTAAAGATACAAGGCCAGACTCAACACTCTGATACAGTTTGGGAAGAGGCTAAGGTTATGTGAAGCGAAAAGTAATTTTTTTGTGACCGAGCATAGTCAATTAAAATGTAAAACTTGCAAACTAAACAAACCAAAATTGGGACAAGGACTATATAAAGTCAAATTAAATTATCAAAATCGCTATGTGGAAACAACGCTTACTAAATTTAAGGTTATAACCTATAAGGTTATAATTTAAGGTAATTAACTTTTTATAACATTATCTAGGGGAATTATTCTTTTGCTAATATAATTTGTTTTCATTGCAATTCACTAACTCTTAAAATCAATTACATTCTACATGTTATTGATAATATTTAGCTCAAATATGATTGAAACAATTCCTTTGAACTATATGATATATTTAATTTGCATAAACACTTAATTTATATTTGAAACATAATCTAAACTTAATTGAAAGTTTAAAAAAATAAGACTAAATTTGATTAACACTAGGCAGAGTTCCGAAGCCTTCCCTCCAAACATAACCGCGAGCGAGACTGTCCGACAGTGATTCAGTAATGGGTGGCAGGTGGCATGAAAGATAACGGGGTTATCAACTTACCCACCACAGACAAAGGTTCGCCCGGTTCCCGGTTACAAGGAACACACAAAAACAAACATGAACATTTTTATTTTTAAAACCCAGGCTATCATTCTTCTTTCACTCCAAGTTCGCCCCAACGTTCTTGATGGGCTTAAGTCAGTTTACACAAGGACTTTATTCCGCTACTCTACATTTAATCCGCAACTTGATTCTGGCAAAATTTCAAGACCATTTTGCACTGGTATTGAGAACTCGACTGAAGTTATTTTGGCTGATATTTGCGTTGCGATTCTTCTTATTATTTTGTTTGCTGCGTTTGGCATGCATTTGTTGCATTGTCGAATTTAATAATAATCTCTCTAGTTGTAAGTGAAAAAATATCCTTAACCAACAGGCTCAGGAGTATTTTAGCCTTAAACCAATAGGAAACTTAATTTGAATTCCAGAAGGTAGAATAACGCTTTACTCCGTGGATGTACAA
Organism: Paralithodes platypus; assembly: GCA_032716605.1. Lineage (NCBI taxonomy): Eukaryota > Metazoa > Arthropoda > Malacostraca > Decapoda > Lithodidae > Paralithodes > Paralithodes platypus. The sequence continues at coordinate 4,767,156 of CM064523.1, forward strand.
TAATAATGATTACCACTATCAGGGTACCGTATATACAAACAGTGACTCATTTACCTACACACCGCCTTGACGGAGAAAGGGGAACGAAAAGTGCGCGGGGGAAAAAGTCGCGTATCATCCGACCGTCCCGCGTTTATAACAGGTTATAGAGAGGCTTTGCAGTACAGGACCGTTACATCGTGCTAGGGGACACCATTTTTTCATAGTCCCAACAAAACACACATAGCCTACTAAATAAGAAAAAAAAAAAAAAAATAGAGGGGTAGTGATTTCAAAGAGACTAACATTTTTGTAGTCCCTCCATAAAAACATACACTCAGATGCTAAATAAAATAAGGGATCATAATTTGAGAGGGACCTGTATATTTCAGTCTTCGGACGTATGAAGAACAGATAATTAAACTAGTTAGTTATGTAGAGCAGATTAACCAGACCACTGAGCTCCATACGGAACTCTCATTAAACTAGTAACATCGTACAGTTCAAGGGACACAGGTTTCCTAACAGTCCCAACGAAACACACGCACATACTAGATAAAACAACAAAACTAATTTTGGGAGGACCTTGCAGACTTCACACCTTCAAATCTATCCAGAGCAGACTGCAACTTAACGAGGAACATCGCACAGTTCGGGCACGTCATCTTATGCCAGAGTCCCAAAGAAACATACACACACACATACTAAATAAAATAAGGAAAGCAAATTATGAGGGACCAATGGATTTCAAAGTTCCAAAAATATCGAAAATTATGAGGGACCAATCAATTTCAAAGTCTCCAAAAATATCGAGAACAGACTATAATTCAACAAGTTCCTAAGCCTGTATTAATGAAGAAAGGACATTACACTATATTTTCTTAGAGGCTTGCTAATATTCACATATGATTTTTCAAGGGTCACACTGATTTACATTCGACTTCCCAAAGGTTGCGATAATTTACACAATATGGTTCACAAGAATAAACACTCTTTCCCAAACGTCCTTAAAATTTACACAATTTTCGAAGGCTCGCAAGATTTTCTATATAGTGTACTTCATTTTCCAAGTCACTATACTTTACACAATATTAATCCGTTCATTACCGGTGACATCTTTGCAATATATCCTAGCCACTATTAGACTATTTTATGCAGCTTAGAAAGGGTCTCCAGTAATCAACAGGCTTCGAACTATCTCGCTTAACCCTTTTTGCTACTTCAGATCCTCCTTAAACTGCACAAAATCGTCCCAAAATAGCTAGACTAAAATGTATAAAATGTCGTCGGTACGGAAGGGGTTAATCAAGGCGTACAATAATTAACACCATTTCCCAAAGCTTCTTAAACTTGATACTATTTTTCAGGCTCAAAATAATTAACACTATATGAATCTTAACTCGACACTTTGTTTTCCAAAGGCTCGAAAGAATTAACGCTATATTTCACAAGTTCCTTTACACTATTTTCCAAAAAGTTTCCCCCAAATTGACATACACTAGATTACCCAAAGCACGCTACAATTTACACATTTTATAATCCAAGGCTTGCTCTATTTCACCAAGCTTTTGTTTCACTTTCAGGATAGAAGCAGCCGACTAACTCACGACAACCCACGGCCTCGAAATAGCGGCTCAAGACTCCGCTTAGACAGACAGACAAACAGGGTGCCAGCCGAAACCTTTCTCAGAAGCTATAATTCCCTCCTGCTATCTATCTTCGGTCAAAGCTCATTTTTTGTATTGGCTATCGGTAAAAGCGTTTTTTTTATTGGCTATCTTGTGTAAAGCGCTGTGTTTGCTTTCTACCTCAGTAAAAGCACCAACGCAAGCTTGAACCCCTCGCCCATGAAGCCCCACTGCTGCTGCTCTCAACTACCCTACTCTTGTCTGATGCATAGTAATTGAATTCTGGCTAACATTACACAATTCTTTTCAGCATGGAAAGGTTCTAATTGTATCCAAGCAGGGTGACAACTTATATTCATTATCCCTCGACTCCCACTGTCCTCGTAGGCAGAATAGAATGGTCTAATGATAGCCAGAAGACAATGACGAAAGGCTTCACCGTGCTACAAGGGATTAATGCCATTGTTATGGTTGTCTGCTGTCCGCTCCACTCATGTCTGCTCCCATGGTGTTGGGTTCTGCCTGGGCCAAAACAAAACTTGGGTCCATTGGTCAGCTGGCAGCTACAAAATTGATGGTCAACGGCAAGGCTGATCTGCTGCTGCTGCGGTCTTGATTGTTAGGATCTAGTGGCTGCCTGAAATATTATGAAAAATGAATTATCACACTGGCAAATAATATATCAATATTTGTCCCCTGGGGCATACACACACTCAATGCCAAAAGAAAACAAGTACAGTGATAAACTACATACTTATTAAATGTCATAATCAGCTGAAAGGCTACTCCTTTCTAACTTACTATGCCAAGTCGCTTTTAGCTCGGCTCTCATTGGTCCCTCTCCCACTGTGGTATTACACATTCATCTCACCATTATTATTTAAGAGTGCCCAGTCTCGATACACTATGTCACAAGACGTGACATAGTCAGTAAAGCGTCAGTTGCGGATCAAAGGGTCGGGAGGTCATACCCGCTCTGTCAACATTTAATTGGTAGATGCCAAGCCCAGGCAACTTGACCTAGCAATTCGTGACAAATGCCTAATGTTCATGGCCACCACTTCACGGGAATTACGGTGTCTAGCAATTAATTAAAAAAAATAAACAAACTTTCTAACACAAAGTAAATACTGTAACTGAATTACATTTATATATGTATAAAATTCATTGGGTAAACTTTCTTAGTTAGCTAAAAATTCATAGCTCAAGAGTATGAAAATCTGTGTGTATTCTGTACCTTGCGGCGGAGTGTTGCGTCCCCCTCAGAGCTGCTTCTGTGTGCCCTGGGTGGCAGTGGGGGGCTGAGCGGTGGCCCCGGACACAGCTGCCGCACTAGAGGCTGCCTTCTGCTTCAACATGGTCCAGTCAAAGGTATAGTCGTACTGGTGGTGCAGGGTGCGGAATAGGATGCGGAACAGCTGGCGGAGGTACATGTAGTCTGGGGCCTCGTCAAACCTCAGTCCGCGGCAATAGTTCAGGTACATCGCAAACTCAGCGGGGAATCCCTATGGAGGGGCAGTAGAATATAAGTTTCATATGTATGGGAATAAGTCAAGGAATAATGCATTTAGATTTGATAAAATTTGTCTACTAGACAGGACAGAGAAGGAGGCAAGGGAACTTTAATATACACAGGCACATACCCCATAGTATCATGTTTATATACATACATACGTTAATATATGTGCAACATGTTTGCCTGGGAAACAAATTATTTGCTTATTATCTAACTTATTATCTAATTTCAGTGATGTACATTCTTGGGTTGGGTGAGGGCTGGTCCTATCTAGAGTAAGGTTTGGCATCCTCTACCAAACCTTAGCCGTTTCTGTTTGACTTTTCCTATACTACATTTTCTACTTCGGGGGCGGGAGGCTAGGAATCCTCCTCCCTTTGTAAAATTTACCTACTAGATGAGACATAGAAAGGGGCGAGGGAACACGAAAGTGGTACCAAACCCTAATAATTGGAACATGTATTCAAAGTAGGAAGGGTATATGGAAGTCAGAGGGTAAATTGACAGTCTTTACCATTTTAATTCACACAGATCCTTCCTAAGCTATATAAAATTGTCTAACGATAGCCAAAATGTATCATGATCCTCAAGGGGTTAATATGGCATCCTAAGTTTAAATTACTGTGGGGGAATAACAGTTGCCCCACATCAGTTTTGTTCCTCTCCGTCATCTTATACATGGACAAATATTGCGCATGATTGAATTACGAGTGTAGTTTCTTATGCAGTGGTTAACTAATCTGATTAGTCAACTGATAATTAAACCCTTCTGAACCAACGTCTTTTTAATTTTATTCTAGCTATACTTCGACGATTTTTTGCAGTTAAGAAGGAACTGTCACAGTAAAGAGGGTTGAGTGACATAGTTCAAACTCTGTTGACTGCTGGAGGCCCTTTTTAAACTCATTAAAATAGCCTAATAGTAGCCAGAATAAAGTTAAAAGGATGGCACTGGTAGAGAATGGGTAACACCTACTGTCCCAGTGACATACGTTGGCCGACAGTAAAAAAAAGAAGTCACTTGACAGTACCAGTGACGGACGATGTCCGTCAATAATATGCAGTCCTTTTAACAGCCTGTATCGATAGGTGCCTGGTACCACGACGTTTGACCACTGCTCTAAGACCTTGGCAACACTTCTCAGCTTATATCCAAGCTCCCACAGGCTGGGAGAGGTAGTATTCCTCCACCTTTTGAGATGGAAGGTGTTCTCTCTCGACTCTGAAGCCATTTTGGCCAAATTGCTTGGTACTGGAGGGTACATTCATGGTAATACCCTCTGGTACAGTAGGGGTCAATAGAAACCACATCTGCAATTCATTCATACTACTGTATTTTACTTTCATACATAGATCACGACGAGGAACAGAATGTATATGGGCAACTGTAGCTCTTATGGATCACTTAATCGTTGAAGTGTGTATGTATATTACCGTACTGTATGTATATTATGACAACCTGTGATACCTACCTTACAAAGAGATTCAACCGGTGTGGACATCTTTTTCTCACTGATCTTCTCGTACTTCTGCTTCTTGGTGGCGGCCTTGAGCCCCTGCCACGGGAGGGAGCCACGGTTGAAGTACATCAGGACGTACCCCAAGCTCTCCATGTCATCACGACGGCTGTACACAAACAACAACAAACAATAATCACTTGATTATAGAAGTTATTGTTGTTGTTGTTGTCGTTCCGTAGGCTGCTTGGCCGAACAGCCCTAAGGAACGCCATGGCCGAGATCGGGCTTTTTCACAGGGCTCTTAAGGAGTGTAAATTATGTTGTTGGCGAAAGTGATTGTGTGGAATGCAGTCTTCTATGATGTGTTTAATAGTATAGAAGTTACTTTTTTTTTATTTTTTTTATTTTTTTTTGAAGATGAGAGAGACAAAAGGCAGAACTGCCTGTGACAAGTGCCTCCCCCAGAGTTGAAAGAGTGACTGGGCCAAAATCAGGGAATGTTAATAAATTTAGTGATAAGTTACCATAGCCTACCAGTATGGTATGGTAATGGTAATA
>CM064523.1:4777396-5062396 GCA_032716605.1 Paralithodes platypus
AGAGCAAGCTAAATTTGTACATTATTCGATAGAAAAATGTCTTCTGATTTCTCCATACAATGCTGGCTCGCTATCGCTCGCCAGAAAGATATCAACACCTAGATGGGGATAGACATCTTAACAAAGTTGGCTGAATGTGGCCGGTTTTTTTTTTTTTTTTTTTTTTTTTTTTTGTGAAAAAATGAACGGAGGAAGGAAAAAAAGACAGACAATACAAAAAGGTCCATGTGCCTAAAGGCATCCTCCATTCATAAAATGTTTGTAACAACTGGATTTAAACATTTGTAGATTGTAAGTTTGTGGAAAGCAATTCGAGGGAAGTGAATTCCAAAGAGTATAGCTCTGGGGATAAATTAATTCTGATAAGCAGAAGTTCTGCATTGTGAAGGAGAAAGTGTAAATTCATGGATACAAGCCAGAGAAAATGAGACAAAAAAAAAATATATATATAAATAATATAATTATATATATATATTATTATTATTATTATTTTGGAGTTTTTTTTGTTGGGGGGGGGGGGGGGAGAGCGGGGATTTTACTCCCTTAGCAGGTCTTTTCGATTTGGGAAAGTCAATCAGGGAATAGCCCATGTGTGGAAATTTACAGCCCATATGCTCTAGCCCTTTTTGAGTTACAGAGGTTATAGTCCATTCATTATAGGAAGGCCAGAAAACGTGACTCTGTAACCTTTGTAACTCAAAAAGGGTTAGAGCAAATGGGTTGTAATTTTCCACGCCCATTCCCCGTCTGAACTTTTCCATATGTTAGAAATATTAGCTGGATTACTCAAGTCGTTTATGGGTTATAGAGGTTAGTGGTCAACATTATTGGCTTACCTATAATGAAAGGACTATAGTTTATTCGCTCTAAGTAGGCGATAAATCATGAACTCTATGCTCTGTAACTCAAAAAGGGCCACATCAAATGGGCTGTAAATTTCCACATCTATTCCTTGACGGACTCTTCCAAAATGGTAGAAATATTAGCTCGATTACTCAAGTGGTTTGTGAGTTACAGAGGTTAGAGGTCATGATTTCTCGCCTACTTACAGCGAATAGACTATAGCAGCAGTCCACCAACCCCAGAGAAGACTAAACAACAGTCCGCTTATCTATATTTTATTAATCTCACCACAACACCAAACACCTCCAATGAAATGAATAAAAGCATATATGTGATCCACCGGGATTCGAACCAGGGTTATCACACACAGATGTTTAGACACAATAACCATTATTACACCAAGACGGCCTATATCAGGTTTCTATCTAAAATGCTGCGTGAAATCAAACTTTCCCAAATGTTTAGCCCCATTAGTTTTCAGATGTTAAGATGTTTGCCCCATTAGTTAGTCGATTTTAAGACCTTTCGCCCCATTTCTTCAATACTTAGACCTTTCGTGCTATTTAGGTGTCAATTTTTCCCCCGAGGGGTGGGGGTTCAAATCTCGCTCCAAATTCCTGCGAGCAACTGGATTGGTATACCCGATCCAAATAGTTACTCCAAGAATCGTGAACCATAACCTCCGTAACTCGGGAAGGGCTAGAGAGAATGGGCTGCAATTGACCACTTGCGAGTTTCAGGCTATAAGGAAGTTGGAGCCGTGAACATCGATATTAAACAGAAATAAAATAATAATGTAGGTTTCTGATGGATAAAAAGTATGCTGAATTGGGATTTGAGTGTTTATTAATGTACTTCAACCGTATTTTAGCCTGTAACTCTGCATACTATCGATGTCTACGGCTCCAACTTCCTTATAGACGGAAACTCGCAAGTGGTCAAATTCCGACACCCTTGCCAAATGGTTGAAACATTACTCCAGTCGTCTTTGAGTAATATAGGGCAATGTTTAAGGGGGCATGGGCCGCTTTTCTGGACCACTTTCTCCCTCATGTTTAGCCCCATTAGTTTTCAGAAAGATGCTTGCCCCATTAGTTAGTCGATTTAAGACCTTTCGCCCAATTTCTTTGTCAATATTTAGACCTTTCGTACTATTTAGGTGTCAATTTTTTCCCTGGCGAACGATAGTGAGCCTGTAATGTTGGAAGAATCAGCCTTCGGCCGGGACATTTTTCTACCGAAAAATGTAGGCTACAAATTAATCTAGGAGGGGGATCTAATGGATTTTTATTTTTAAATTTGATGGGAGGTCTACGGAGGAAACTAGAAAAATAATGAATACATGTAAAAATCGCCCAATAAGTAACCCATTCCCCCTTCAGGGCTCGGGCATAGGCTACTTAATCGAACATTAATTAAAAAAATATAGATTATGTTAACGCAAGACTGAAAACACCTAAATTTACGTATAAATATACAAAGCTACTGAGGTTATCGAAGTTCATCATGGCTTTTTTTTCTGTTTATTTTGTCCTGGCTATTATTAACCCTTTGAGTACCAGCGATGTGTGTTGTATATTATTCTAGCTATATTTAGACGATATTATGCAACTTACGAAGGATGTGTGGTAGATAAAAGGGTTGGTTGCGATAGTTTGAAGCCTTATTATTGCTAGAGGTCCTTCCTAAGCTGAATAAAATCGTCTAATCGTTGCCAGAATATGATGAAAATACGTCACCGGTAAGGAAGGGGTTAAACGATTTTATTCGGCTAGGAAGGGTAATTAGCCTTCGGGCCGGACATTTTTCTACCGAAAAATGTACAAATTAATCTAGAAGGGGGATCTAATGGATTTTTTTTTTTTTTTTTTTTTTTTTAAATTTGATGGAGGTCTAGGGAGGAAACTAAGAAATAATGGCATAAGTGAATTAGTAGACCAAAAAAAAAAAAAAAACGGCCCATCCCCCCTTAACTCTCAGGTCGTTAGAACCTTAGCTGCACAAAATGGTCTAACAATAGCCAGAATCGAGGGAAGAAAAGCATAATCGTTTACTAAATGGGGTGTAAGGTATTTACCCCTTACACATGATGGATTCATTGTTATATTACACTGTCAAACATTATTGTATCGAAGATGGTATGAAATATTATGTTTTTTCCACCAACCAACTTCATCTATAAACTCAATTAATGAAATCAACAAAAACATGTGGCACCCCAAGGACTGGAACGTAGGATATTCACATCGAAATTCCGCTCACTTATGCATTACGCTATCAAGACATAATCGTTTACTAAATGAGGTGCAAGGTATTTACCCCTTACACATGATGGCTTCATGGTTTTATTACACTGTCAAACATTATTGTATCGAAGATGGTTTAAGTATAGCCGGTAATCTGAATAAAATCGTCTAATAGTTGCCACCGTATAAATAAAAGGACGTCAGCGGTACTGTATGGGTTAATTGGGATAGTATTTACCCTTTCAATTCCCACAGATCCTTCCTCTGCTGTATAAAATCCTCTAATGGTACCCAGAATAAATTGCCAAAATGCTTCATAAATCATAATTCTCTAAGGCTTAAAACTCTAACCTGTCTAAATTCAACACACATTTCTAAATTGGCTATTATTTCTGATCACATCATTCGTTCCTCTCTAGAATTTCTATATCCCAACGGCGTTCCTTTCTGTCTATACATATATATTTGTTCCATTAGTTCTATAGAAGTGGTATGTTGCTGTTCTAATTGTAATCTATTGTTCTGGTACACATTTTTAAGCACTTTAACCCCTTCTGTACCGGCGACGTCTTGTTTATCTTATTCTGCCTATATTTAGACGATTATGTACAGTTTGAGCAGGATCTTTGATAGTAAAAAGAGTTAAGGGGAGATGGTTCACTTTTTGGGCGATTGTTGCATGTATTCGTAATTTTTCTAGTTTCCTCCCTAGACCTCCATCAAATTAAAAAAAAAAACATCCATTAGATCCCCATTTCAGATTAATTTGTGCATTTTTCGGTAGAAAAATGTCCCGGCGGGAGGCCGGTTTTTCCAACATTACAGGCTCACTATCGTTCGCCAGGGGAAACTATCGACACCTAAATAGCACGAAAGGTCTAAATATTGACGAAGAAATGGGGCGAAAGGTCTTAAAATCGACTAACTAATGGGGCAAACATCTTAACATCTGAAAACTAATGGGGCTAAACATGAAGGAGAAAGTAGTCTCGAAAACCGGCCCATCCCTCCTTAAACTGCAAAAGAGTAGCCTACTTTTGCCAGAATCAAAGCTGAAAAGTCGCCATCACGCTCAAAGGGAGACAAATAATTACGAATAAGGATTAAACATTGAAAATACTCCTAAAGGCTAACATCACCGTCCTGGTGGTGTAATGGTTAAGGTGGCAAAAATATGTGTGTGATAACCCGGGTTCGAATCCCGGTGGATCATATATACTTTAATTAATTTCATTGGGGGTGTGGTGGTGAGATGAATAAAAATAATATAATGTTTATTGTATATCCTTAAAGATTCTATATAAAACAAATTGCACTCAAGTTATTTCTACCGGTTAAAATTGTTCAAAGAAATAATTATAATATACTACATTACTGATACGATGAAACTTTTCAATTCCATACAAAATGTTTGATACATTATTTTTGTTTACATTCTAGCTAACATTAATCAATCTTAACCCCTTCAGCATAATGTCGTAATTTTGTTCTGATATCATGGCTATCATTAGACGATTTTACTCACCTGTGAAGGGAGTTATAAAGAGCTTAAGGTTATATTTCTGGTCTATTAATTTATATCTATATGCTCAGGCCCGATCCTCACTTTTCCTATTTTTTAATTTTTTTTATTATATATATATATATTTTTTTTTTTTTTTTTATATACCGGTATCAATTTTTTTCCTCCCTAGACCTCCACCAACCTGTAAAAAAACACCCCCTAGACCCCTCTTCAAGATAAATGTGTACATTTTTCGATACAAAAATGTGCAGGCCGAAGGCTGGTTACTCTTAACATTACAGGCTCGTTTTCGCTCGCCTGGAAAAAATCGACACCTTAATGGCACGAAAGATCTTAATATTGACTCTCACAACTCCTTTTTAAGGGGGGATGGGCCGGTTTGTCTGGCCCCCCTTCTCCCTCATGTTTAGCCCCATTAATTATGATATTTTAAGAATGTTGTCAATTAGTTTGGCGATTTTAATATTTTACACCCCATGTCTTTGTCAATAGGGCCTATTTAGACCTTTCGTGCCATTTAGGTGTCGATTTTTTTCCTGGCGAGCGACAGCGAGCCTGTAATTTTAAGAGTAACCGGCCTTCGGTCATGACATTTTTCTACCATAAAATGTACAATTTTATCTTGAAGGGGTGTTTTTCACAGCTTGCTGGAAAAAAACCCTATACCAGCGTCCAAAAAAACAAAATAGAACAAATAGCCTATATAAATAAATACAAATAAAATAATAATAATAATAGTCATAACATAAAAATAAAATTAATACAAAGTAAATATACAAAATAAAATAAAAAAACAAAAACCGCCAGATTTTCTAGTGACCTCGAACAACTGTGGGTGAATTTTCTTGACCTGGGTGTACGGGTCACGAAGCCGTCAGAACAGGGTGGGGAATAATAGGCTACGTAAATGTCTTCTCTGAAATATTATGAGAATGCATACGCCTACTTCTGTAATTCATACTAAAGAAATGTGGAGTTATTAGTTACCGGTGCTATACTATTATTATTTTATATATATACAGTATATATATATAATATATATATATATATATATATATATATATATATATATATATATATATATATATATATATATATATATTATTATTATTATTTTTGGTGGGGGGGGGGCGAGGATTTTACTCCCTCAGTAGGTCTTTTCGATTTGGGAAAGTCAATCAGGGAATAGCCCATGTGTGGAAATTTACAGCCCATATGCTCTAGCCCTTTTTGAGTTACAGAGGTTATAGTCCATTCATTATAGGAAGGCCAGAAAACGTGACTCTGTAACCTTTGTAACTCAAAAAGGGCTAGCGCAAATGGGTTGTAATTTTCCACGCCCATTCCCCGTCTGAACTTTTTCAAATGTAGAAATATTAGCTGGATTACTCTAGTCGTTTATGAGTTACAGAGGTTAGTGGTCAACATTATTGGCTTACCTATAATGAAAGGACTATACTGTAGTTTATTCGCTCTAAGTAGGCGAGAAATCATGAACTCTATGCTCTGTAACTCAAAAAGGGCTACATCAAATGGGCTGTAAATTTCCACATCTATTCCTTGACCGACTCTTCCCTATTGGTAGAAATATTAGCTCGATTACTCAAGTCGTTTTTGAGTTACAGAGGATAGAGTTCATGATTTCTCGCCTACTTACAGCGAATAGACTATAGCAGCAGTCCACCAACCCCAGAGAAGACTAAACAACAGTCCGCTTATCTATATTATAATTATCTCACCACAACACCAAACACCTCCAATGAAATTAATAAAAACATATATATTATGTGATCCACCGGGATTCGAACCCGGGTTATCACACACAGATGTTTAGACACAATAACCATTACTACACCAAGACGGCCTATATCAGGTTTCTATCTAAAATGCTGCGTGAAATCAAACTTGCCCAAATGTTTAGCCCATTAGTTTTCAGATGTTAAGATGTTTGCCCCATTAGTTAGTCGATTTTAAGACCTTTCGCCCCATTTCTTCGTCAATACTTAGACCTTTCGTGCTATTTAGGTGTCAATTTTTCCCCCGAGGGGTGGGGGTTCAAATCTCGCTCCAAATTCCTGCGAGCAACTGGATTGGTATACCCGATCCAAATAGTTACTCCAAGAATCGTGAACCATAACCTGCGTAACTCGGAAAGGGCTAGAGAGAATGGGCTGCAATTGACCACTTGCGAGTTTCAGGCTATAAGGAAGTTGGAGCCGTGAACATCGATATTAAACAGAAATAAAATAATAATGTAGGTTTCTGATGGATAAAAAGTATGCTGAATTGGGATTTGTGTGTTTATTAATGTACTTCAACCGTATTTTAGCCTGTAACTCTGCATACTATCGATGTCTACGGCTCCAACTTCCTTATAGACCGAAACTCGCAAGTGGTCAAATTCCGCCACCCTTGCCAAACGGTTGAAACATTAGCTCCATTACTCCAGTCGTCTTTGAGTAATAAAGGGCAATGTTTAAGGGGGCATGGGCCGCTTTTCTGGACCACTTTCTTCCTCATGTTTAGCCCCATTAGTTTTCAGAAAGATGTTTGCCCCATTAGTTAGTCGATTTAAGACCTTTCGCCCAATTTCTTTGTCAATATTTAGACCTTTCGTACTATTTAGGTGTCAATTTTTTCCTTGGCGAACGATAGTGAGCCTGTAATGTTGGAAGAATCAGCCTTCGGCCGGGACATTTTTCTACCGAAAAATGTAGGCTACAAATTAATCTAGGAGGGGGATCTAATGGATTTTTATTTTTAAATTTGATGGAGGTCTACGGAGGAAACTAGAAAAATAATGAATACATGTAAAAATCGCCCAATAAGTAACTCATTCCCCCTTCAGGGCTCGGGCATAGGCTACTTAATTGAACATTAATTAAAAAAATATAGATGATATTAATGCAAGACTGAAAATACCTAAATTTACGTATAAATATACAAAGCTACTGATGTTATCGAACTTCATCATGGCGTTTTTGTTTTTGTCTTTTTTTACTTTGTCCTTGCTATTATTAACCCTTTGAGTACCAGCGACGTGTGTTTTATATTATTCTAGCTATATTTAGACGATATTATGCAACTTACGAAGGATGTGTGGTAGATAAAAGGGTTGGTTGCGATAGTTTGAAGCCTTATTATTACTAGAGGTCCTTCCTAAGCTGGATAAAATCGTCTAATCGTTGCCAGAATATGATGAAAATAAGTCACCGGTAAGGAAGGGGTTAAACGTTGTTATTCGGCTAGGAAGGGTAATTAGCCTTCGGGCCGGACATTTTTCTACTGAAAAATTTACAAATTAATCTAGAAGGGGGATTTAATGGATGTGTTTTGTTTTTTGTTTTTAATTTGATGGAGGTCTAGGGAGGAAACTAATAAATAATGGCATAAATGAATTAGTAGACCAAACAAAAAGGCCCATCCCCCCTTAACTCTCAGGTCGTTAGAACCTTAGCTGCACAAAATGGTCTAATATCAAGCTTATAATTACACCCCCTAGACCCCCTTTCAAGATAGGCCTACATTGTAAATTTTTCAGTAGAAAAATGTCCCGGCCGAAGGTCAAACCCGTTTAAATTACAGGCTCGCTATCGCTCGCCGGGAAAAAAAATCAACACCTAAATGGCACGAAAGGCCTTAAAATTGACAGATATAGGCGTAGAGGTTCTTAAAATCGCCAAACTAATGGGGGCGAACGTCTTAAAATCTCAAAAAAAGCAACGGGGCTAAACATAGTAACAAAGGGATCCAGAAAATAAAACAAATAAAACTCCCCCAAGTGGAAATCTCCCCTTATAAGTCAACATTACTAAACATACGGTGATAAATGTAAGTGGAAATCTCCCCTTATAAGTCAACATTACTAAACATACGGTGATAAATGTAAGTGGAAATCTCCCCTTATAAGTCAACATTACTAAACATACGGTGATAAATGTAAGTGGAAATCTCCCCTTATAAGTCAACATTACTAAACATACGGTGATAAATGTAAGTGGAAATCTCCCCTTACAAGTCAACATTACTAAACATACGGTGATAAATGTAAGTGGAAATCTCCCCTTATAAGTCAACATTACTAAACATACGGTGATAAATGTAAGTTTCACAGTTAATATTATGGTCTTGGAAGGGATGTTATGGCCTAAACAATCTATCGTTATTCTTGCTCATCTTCAATCCATTATTTATGTATATTTTTATTATTGGTTTGTAGTTTCCTCTCTAGACCTCCATCAACCTTTACAAAACATCCATTAGATCCCCCTTCTTGATTAATCTATACATTTTTCGGTAGAAAATGTCCCTTCCAAAATTACAGGCTCACTATCGTTAGCCAGGGAAAAAATCGACACCTAAATAGCACGACAGGTCTTATATTGACAACGAAATTAGTCGAAAGGTCTTAAAATCGACAAACTAATGGAGCAAACATCTTAAAATCTGAAAACTAAATGGGGCTGAAAATGAGGGAGAAGAGGATCTAGAAAAACGACCCATCTGCCCCTAAACAACACAACGGTAGGCCAATTTCTCTATAATCTTTCTCACCTTCACTCCATTCTTCAAACAAAATTGCTCTGGTTGGCTGCCTAGAATCGGCCACCCCCAATAAAAAAAAAATACATTGATGATATATAAATTTAGGCAACTAACTTATATATGTTGACCACATAAGCTGTCAGACCAGTGTTAAGGATAAATGTTGAGTGAAAAAGCGCTCGTGTGATATACCGCCTTAAGAGTCTTTCAAAACAATCATTATACTTCATACTTCCCCCGTGAGAGAGCATGGTTACATTAGAATATCAAACGATCAAACATGTAAAGTATCGTCTTAGTAGCAACTTGTCAAGTCTAGCTGCACCAGACAATATGCATGAGAATACTGCAACTCGCGAAGCGTAACGCCATATTCAACAGGTTGCTTAACCCGTACAGTACGGTCGGTCACGCTAAGTCATGTCCCAGCTGTCATTACGTTTGGCTTGCTCTGTGCTGTATTAATGTCTGTCAGATGGTGAATAGGGTGGGTAAGTGTAGAAACATGTTTGTATATTTCACTCGATATGAAGAAATGAAGCTTAGCTATTGCTGATATCAAATAATGATCAAAACATACTTGGTGCCGAGACATCACTTATTAGCGCAACTGTACCGGAGCCGTTCTTTCAATTTTATTATGGCTACTACTAGACGATTTTATTCAGTTTATAAAGGTCCTGCAATATAAATGCTTCCAACTATCTAATTTAAAAACATTTACTATCCTACCCCACAGCATTCTTAAGCTGCACAAAATCGTCTAAATATAGTAAGAATGTAATGTAAAAGATGTCGCCGGTACAGAAGGGGTTAAGGGGAGATTTAAACTTGAGGGATTTTTTTTCTGGACCCCTTTCTCCATCATGTTTAGCCCCATTGGTTTTGAGATTCGAAGACGTTCGCCCCATTAGTTTCCGATTTTAAGAACTTTCGCCTCATTTCTGCCCTCCCTTTTTAATGTTTAGCCCCATTAGTTTGACGATCTTAAGACATTCGGCCCGTTAGTTTGACGATTTTAAGACTTTTCGCACCGTCATAAACAATATTTAAACCTCTCGCAATTTAGGTTTCTATCTTGTCTGGACGAGCGATAGCGATCCTGGAATTTAGGAGGAACCGGCGTTCGAAGGCTGGGAAAATATTTCTACCGAAAATGTACAAATCTATCTATCTTGGAGACTTTTAAGTCGAAGGAGAAAACTAAAAACTAAAATTACAAGTTAATTATTAATTATACTTCCTTTATATTATTATTTATTTATATTTATTATTTTATTTATTTATTATTATTATTAATATTATTTATATTATACTTCATATGTCCGTGGGAAAGCATAGATGCATTAACATATAATTTAGTAACACCCCGTTCTTAACATTAGTCATCAATAACAAACCCCAATGCACTTGAATAAACTAATGAAAGCATATGGTCCTCTCGCGATTCGAACTTGGGACACCACACCCAGTACATAAGCATCTAACGCATTACTCCACCAACTCATATCTTATACAATGAAAATTATTATGGTATTGTTATCAATTTAGTGTACTAGTAGCTACGAAAGACAATATACACCAGAACACTGCAACTCAGCAAGCGTAACGCCATACTCAACAGGTCGCTTACGGGAGTTTTTTCTGGATCCCTTTCTCCCTCGAGCCCCATTGCTTTTGAGATTTTAAGACGTTCGCCCCATTAGTTTAGCGATTTTAAGAACTTTCACCCTGTCAATTTTAAAGACTTTTTATGCCATTTAGGCCTAGGTGTCGATTTTTTCTTGGCGAGCGATAGCGAGCCTGTAAATTAAGAGGAAACAGCATTCGGCCAGGACATTTTTCTACCAAAAAATGTACTAATTTATCTTGAAAAGGGGTCAAGGGGGTGTAATTTTAACCTTGATGGGGGTCTAGCGAAGAAACTCAATAATTAATAAATACACAAATATATAGCCCCAAAAAACAAGCACTACCCCCTTAATACGGTATGTAGGACAATTTACATATATCACTCCCAAACACATATTTAGCATAAATATATCCGTATTAAGCAATAACAGTAATAACAAGTCTCTCGTTAAACATCCCACCGAAATCTGCGGTGAAAATTTACAAAATAATATTATTCGCCCGTAGCGGTCTTTTTAATTCTATTCTAGCTGTATTTAGAAGAGTTTGTGCAGCTTAAGAATGATCAGTGGTAGTAAAAAGGGTTAAGTGAGATCATTCGAAGCCTGCTAATTGCTGGAGACCCTTTTAAACTGGATAAACTAGTCAAAGAGTAGCCAGAATAAAGTGAAAAACACGGCACCAGTACACAACGGGTTAATTACAAAAAAATAAAAATAAAAATAAACACAAATAAATTAACTTTAAATCGACAGTTGGCCTCATGATTTTAGGCTATGTATGGTAGAAATAACATAGGACCTTTTTAAACTGCATACAGCCACACACACACCGTCTATATTTAGCCCAAATAAATGGTACGCAGAAGGGGGTAGTGCTTGGGTTTTTGGTCTATATATTTATTAATTTATTTATTTTGAGTTTCCTCGCTAGACCTTCATCAAGCTTAAAATAGCACCCCCTAGACCCCCTTTCAAGATAAATGTGTAATTTTTTTCGGTAGAAAAATATCAAAAATTAGACTCTCTATCGCTTTCCAGGAATAAATTGGCACCTAAATGAGGCGAAAGGTCTGAATATTGACAAATAAGTGGGGCGAAAGGTATTAACATCGCCAAACTACAGTACTGGGCCAAACCTCGTAAAATATAAAAACCAATGGGGCTAAACATGAGGGACAAGGGAGACCAGAAAAACAGGTACCAGGTAGTGCCAGACACCGCCCAGAACTAATTACTGAGATAGGTAGGTTAGGTCAGAGAGAGAGAGAGAGAGAGAGAGAGAGAGAGAGAGTGTGTGTGTGTGGCAACTGTACATAAGGTTCCCATTGAACTCAAAAATATATTGGCTATTTTCGGTTGGGCTATTTTTAACTTCATTCGGCTAACATCAGCTTGAAAAGGGCCTCAAGGAATTAAATGGATTATACATATATACCATTTTACTCACACTCGTTATTTTAACTGGTAGTGATGTAAACAAATAAAATAAAATATAATACATTTTATTTCCCCAACAGATTCCCTTTTCCGAAGAGGTAATCATTCTCCGACGTTGAAAATACCTTATAAAGAGTTGTGTTGGGAGTGGTGGAGCCTTCAGAGAGACAGCCAAAGTGATGGTGGTGGTGGGATATTTATCAAAGGGGGGTGGGAGTAATAGTTTGGGGAGGGGTGAGAGGGTGGTGGTGGCCCAGTTGATATGACCCATGTACACAAGTTCGGGGATTGATCATATATATATTTATATATACACACACACACGAGGAAGGGGTAAGAAGGAGACAGAGGTGTAAGGTAGGGGTAGGAGTGTGTTCGTGAAGTTGAAGTGGGATTGGAAAGAATACAGTTATGTAGCAGAGTTAGAAAGGTGTGAGAGGGAAGGGGAGGGGTGTGTGAGAGGGACAGTAAAAGTGTGTGATAGGTGTAAGTGTGTTAGAGAGAGAGAGGATGGGTGTGTGTGTGTGTGGGTGGAGTTATGTATCAGGCAGGGTTGAGGTGAGGTGGTCTGGTGTGTGAGGGCAAAGGGTCAGGAAAAGAATGAGGTCTTTCCTTCACCTTCTTTCTCCACTCCACCCCTCCCTCCCTCCCTCCTGACGTGTTTTTACTTATGTTCAGGGGTTGGGTAGAAACAAGGTACAGTTGTCCACATAAGTTCTGATTGTATTCAGTTTAGGAAGGACCTCTAACAATTAAAAGGCTACAGACCAATCTCATTTTACCTTTGAGCTATCAAAGATCCTTCCTAAACTGCAAAACATTCTCTAAATATAGCTAAATATATAATAATCTCATTTAACCTTTGAGCTACCAGAAAGCCTTCCTAAACTGCACACAATCCTCTAAATATGGCAAGAATAACATTAACAAGACGTCGCTGCTACAAAAGGAGTGAACGAAATGGTTTTAGGGTGTAAGTGGAGATGGTTCACTTTTAGGTCAATTGTGTTCATTTACGCATTTTGTTTGGTCTAGTTTCTTCCCTAGACCTCCATCAGACTTAAATAAAACAACCCCAGGATCTCTCTTCAATATATATTTGTACATTTTTCGATAGAAAAATGTCCCGGCCAAAGGCCGATACCTCCAAAACTACAAGTTCTCTTCGCTTGCTAGGAAAACAAATCTACACCTAAATGACATGAACAATCTTAATATTGACAAAGATAGGGGGCGACAGGTCTTAAAATCGACCAAGTAATGGGCCGAAAGTCTTCTAATCTGAAAATGACTGGGGCTAAACATGAGGAAGAAGGGAGACCAGAAAAAAATACCCATCTCCCCTTAATCAGCCACACCTTGCCCAACGTAACCTTGACCTGACCTAACCAAGGTGTCTAACGAAAGCAGAGTCCATTATGTTTAGTATTTGTTATTGTATTATGCAAAGATAAACTTATGGTTTATAGTTAAAATTACGTCTTTGAAAGTGATAAAATTACCAAAACATGGATAATTAACTGTTAATTGTCTGTTATTCCATTTCGTATCAATTCAAATCTTCAAAAATACTTGTTTTGGTTTGACACCCTCGTCTATGGAGTTTTTAAACTTTAAAATAGGCCTATTGGGCCTAAAAATTGGTAAAAATTAAAACATAATAACACCATTGAAACCGCAACGGCGAGACGAATCCAAATATGTAATAATATTGACAAGTCAAAATTCGACCAAAATCACCGATTTGCCTCTGCGAGAAAAAACGAATGGCACCAGTTAGAATTCTCTAGGACTTATAGTTAGGGCTACAGAGGACTTTTAAAGTCCAAAAAACGATCCCCTGGGCCCTCCAGGAAGACCAAGTCAAAATCGAAATCCTAAACATAATGTCCGATTTTAATTCTGTTTGCGCCATTCGATTCAGCTTGCCAAAGTGTACTTATCAAGGTTTTTTGGAAAAAATATTTTCTATTCTGGGCGAATTGTTGGGTGAAAATGAAATCTACGACCATGTCTAGAAGCAGCTCGGCGAGAAAAAACGAATGGCACCAGTTAGAATTCTCTAGGACTTATAGTTTGGGCTACATAGGACTTTTAATGTCCAAAAAACAATCCCCTGGGCCCTCCAGGAAGGCCAAGTCAAAATCGAAATCCTAAACATAATGGTCCGATTTTAATTCTGTTTGCGCCATTCGATTCAGCTTGCCAAGTGTACTAATGATATAAATTTAAACACAATCCATACATAAATAACCTAACACACATCAAAGTTGGACACACACACACACACACACACACTCTTTGCATATAAAAAGGTATGAACCGGTTGTATCCCCCCCCCCCCCAAGATCAATGAGTGAAGCCTCCATTGCTAATCAATAATGCTGATCACTTAGCAACACAACCAATGAGCGAAGTCTTTAGTGCTAAACCAGGCCACTTAACGACGGAGGTAATCTATGCACAATCTGATTGATAGGGCCAAGATCTCTGGAGGTTATTTTCTTCAGTCCCATGTTTAGTCCCATGTTTAGTCCCATGTTTAATCTTATTTGTTTGGATATTATAAGACATGCGGTCCATTAGTTTGGCGATTTTAACTCATGTCGCCCCATTTAGTCGTCAAATTTAAGACCTTTCGTGCCATTTAGGTGTCTATTTTTTCCTGGCGAGCGCTAGCGAGCCTGAAAATTTAAGAGAAACCGGCCTTTGGCCGGTACATTTTCTACCGAAAAATGTACAAATTTATCTTGAAGGGAGGTCTAGGGGGTGTTTTTAAGCTTGATGGAGGTCTAGGGAGGAAACTAAAAATTATATGAATAACTGAATAAAAAAAAATGTCACTATCCCCTTAGCGATGGAGGTATAATCTATGCACCATCTGATTGAAAGGGTCAAGATCTCTGGAGGTTATCTTTCCTTTGTAGTCCGGCCCTCCCCCCCCCTCCCCCCGATAAACAAACCCCCCAGATCACCTAGGTAGAAGGTCACTGCTGGGATGGGTCGCCCGCTTGCAAGACGCTTTTACTTTTCATTCTTTAACACATTTTTTAGTCTCATTTTTACTCATTTGTTTTGAGATTATAAGATATTCGGCCCATTAGTTTGGCGATTTTAACACATTTCGCCCCATTTAGTAGTCAATTTTAAAACCTTTCGTGCCATTTATTCTATTTCTTTCCTGGCGACCGATAGCGAGCCTGAAATGTTAAGAGGGTTCGTCCTTCGGCCTGGAAAATTTTCTACCGAAAAATTTACAAATTTATCTTGAAGAGGGGGTGTTTCTTTAAGTTTGATGGATGGCTAGGGAGGAAACTAGAAAAATAATATATACATGAACAAATCGACCATAAACAAACCCAGATCACCGAGGTAGGTCACTGCGGGGATGGGTGGCCCGCTTACAAGACACTTACTTTTCTATACTTTAATCATTCTTTCCAATCGCAGCGCCGTTAATTATAAGTTGATCAATTATGTTACTTTTAGAAATATAATTGCTAATCTCTGTAAACAACACTCATTCCCACAACATATGTTCGGTATCGGGGGCTGCCATTTGTTTTCTTTTTCCCCCAAGAATACGACCGTCAGATTTTACTTTTCAAGGCGTTGTCACAAAGCTATTTTTGCGACGAATTTCCAAACTCCAACATTTGTATCCAAGATAATATACACGTTTTATTGAAGGTTACTAATCTATTCGATGATTTTCACTTTTGTCAGTCCACCACAAGTAGCCTTCCGTAATGAATATGAGAAGGAATACAGGACAAAACACCAAGGAATAACACCGTATTGGCTATTATATTTTATCATTATTAATGTTAACACTTACATTATCCGATAACTTGTAAAGTTCAAACTGCCCGTGTAATAAATCATATCTTGCCTCTCCATATGTGTTACTCCCTCAGGCTACAGCTCGTTTAATGTTGCCCTCTTCACCCCCTCCCTCCCTCTCAACTGTTTTCATACTCTTATTTTTGTATCTAGATTGTTCATCTATTTTTACTTTCATCTGGAATTCCCCCCTCCCCCCTCTCTCTCTCAAAATACTACTAGCCTACTACTACTACTATGCTTAGTAAATAAACAATATAGATACAGTAAAATCATAAGTAAATACATAGTATAGGGCCTACATAGATTTAAGGCCAGACTGCCTAGTAAGGACCACGAGGTCTGTGTGGCCTGAGTAACTCTTTCCAACTTGCTCTCTCTCTCTCTATCTCTTTTTCCCCGAGACGTTATAGACTGCAGCACCGTTGATTCATTTAAACTTCGTCTAGACAAATATCTCGCATCAAACCCGCGAGATAAATTTTGTAAATGAATAACTTTATTTTATCCTCCCCTCAGTTACTAACCCATCTGTCCCCTACTAACTTCCTAATCCTGCCACGGACATTAGTTCCAGGGCAGTAGTTCCCTTTCCAATGTTCCCTTACCCACTCTAAACCACTGTTTGGACACTTGATTCTCAGTGTTTTGGAGGACAAGCAGCCTAGAAGGGTCACTAGACTGTTGTTGCTGGATTTCCTTTGTACTCCTTTGTACTCTCTAAAGTACGCAGGGATCAATGGTGTAAGGTCACTTGCTAAATAAGTGACTATTGCATACTTTCCCAGTTGACCTCTCTCTCTCTCTCTCAGCCATAGGCCTATAAGCCCCATCCTTGACAGCCTCCCCCAATCATACCATTATAGAAGGCAAATTACCACCCAGTTTGACCCTCTTCCCGTTAATTAACAGCCATTATTGCCATTAGGACTACACTGTTAAGCGGAGATCTCCACTTGAGGGATTTTGTTCTTGACCCCTTTCTCCCTCATGTTTAGCCCCATTGCTTTTGATATTATAAAACGTTTGCCCCATTAGTTTAGCGATTTTAAGAACTTTCACCCCTTTCGTGCAATTCAGGTGTCGATTTTATCCTGGCGAGCGATAGCGAGCCTGTAATTTAAGAGGAACCGGCCTTCGGCCGGGACATTTTTCTACCGAAAAATGTACAAATTAATCTTGAAAGGGGGTCAAGGGGGTGTAATTTCAATCTTGATGGAGGTCTAGGAAACAAACTAAATACCTCCCCTTAAGCGGAGGTTTGTGTTCTTTACTGGACAGTGGACCCCATCTCTCTCATGCTTACCATATTTGTTTTAAGATTGCAAGACTTTCGCCCTATTAGTTTGTCGATTTAAGATCTTTCACCCCATGTATTTGCCAATATTAAGACATTTCGTTTCATTTAGATGTCAGTGTTCTTCCTTGCGAGCGATAGCGTGTTGGGCTAATGTATGTATGTCACGCCAAAATGTATGTATGTCACGCCAAAATGTATGTATGTCACGCCAAAATCCAAATACCACTGGAAAATATAATTGAGTATATAGAAGACCACTGGATTCAAATGGTGATAATGACCGTCGACAGCCTTATTGGGAAGGGGTTACGAGAGGGCGACGGAATTTCGTTTTTTTTTTTTTTTTTTTTGGCTGAAATTGTCTATTAAAATCGACAAGAAAAATAAATAATAAACATTGCCAGGAATTTAATGAATATACACAGCTAGGAAGAACGAATTGCAACACAGAGCCTACAGACATATAAAAACAACGTGAAATCGAGAAAGAATAAGGCTTATGAAGAAAACTCGTGTTAAGAAATACCGATATGTTGGTAGCCTACCAGTACCTGTTTACATGATCGGATAGCTGCACCTCTCACCACCCCCTCCCTTCTTCTATTATGCCTGGCGTTAATATAGGAAATTTACAACTGCATGAAAATGTAATATAGTTCGTCGGAGTATCTCAATTGTTCCTGCATAATTGTAATGTAGGCTACAGATATTCCTGTTCACGATTGTACATTTTAAATATATATACACACACAGTATATATTATATATATATATATATATATATATATATCTCCTGGGCTATCTATAACTAATCATATAGGATACAAAATATTAAGGTATGGTTAGTGTCAAAACTACAGTATACTCGCAAGCCTTCCAGTGAAAGTTTTTGGTTGGACTATACAAGTGTAAATATAACTGCAAATTGCAATATTCATAACACTGACAGTAAGGGAGCCCACCTCGCTAAACGTCTTAAAACAGTTGGCTGAATGGGGCCGAATGGATACAAGCTAGGGAAAGAGAGAAAAAGAGAGAAAGATAAAAAAAACGGTGACCCCCCTTAAGTCCTTTTTGTCCACGACTAAACCTGTCTTTATCTTCCACAGCTTTATAATGCATACTCACTTTCTCTTACTAGTGTATATATATATATATATATATATATATATATATATATATATATATATATATATATATATATATATATCTCTCTCCACTGGAGAAGAACAACTAGATAATGTTAATATATTCTAGTCAGTTTTAGCCCTGTGACTTTCCTTAGGCATTTGTGTCAACACGGTAAATACAGTTATACTATCATATATACTGGATAAATATAATGGAACACTAGGTTCATTTTATTACACACACACACACACACACACAGTTAGCTTAAAATTGCACTTAACCCTTTCTGTACCGATGATATCCTTTTTTTATAGTCTGGTAACTATCATACGATTTTATTCGACTTAGGTAGGATGCCTACCGATTGTAAAGCTACAAAGTATCTCGAATAATTATTTTAGATACCCCATATATCCTTCTTAAGCTTTATAATACCGTCTAAATGAAGCTATAATAATATAAAAAAGACGTCACCGGTACAGAAGGGGTTAATGTATCCATCAGTAAATAATAGCTGTCTGGAGGCTAGTTCGTTCTTTGACTGGTCCGGAATAGTTTGTTTAAGTTTATTGCAAGAGCTAATGAGCTAATGGGTAACAGTGAACAGACAAAAGCTTCCTAGGCTGGAGAGAGAGAGAGAGAGAGAGAGAGAGAGAGAGAGAGAGAGAGAGAGAGAGAGAGTGTGTGTGTGTGAATACAGACACAGCTTCCTACGTTTGAGAAATAGTGTGTGTGTGTGAATAGACAAGAGCTCCTTACGTTTGAGAGAGAGAGAGAGAGAGAGAGAGAGAGAGAGAGAGAGAGAGAGAGAGAGAGAGAGAGAGAGGGGGGGGGGGGGGGGGCTGGTAATTCAAACAACAATACAAGCAATGTTCCGCCCACTTGAAGCTCGTTGTTTAGGAGCGGACACAATTTCAAAGGGGGGACTTGGGTAGGTAGTAACATCAGGTTGCATAATTTACATGTTGCTGAAGACTTAGTTGCCAGAGCTAGTTTTTATAGTGGCGTCGTCTCCCCCTTCTTCGTTTCAACACATTCTCCCTCTCAGCAAAGCGCTTTCTGGTGTGCTATCTTCCACTTGTCTTTATTTGGAATTCTGCTATCTCTACTAGAAATTAAGCCCTGACCACGTTGTTTAGATTGTACTGTATGGTCTTTGTTGTCAGTGGTTTGTTGTTGTTTTTTCTATGTGAATGAGGGAGACAGA
Organism: Paralithodes platypus; assembly: GCA_032716605.1. NCBI lineage: Eukaryota > Metazoa > Arthropoda > Malacostraca > Decapoda > Lithodidae > Paralithodes > Paralithodes platypus. The sequence continues at coordinate 4,797,107 of CM064523.1, forward strand.
AGGCAGAACTGCCTGTAGCGAGTGCCTTCCCCAGAATTGAAAGAGTGACAAGGCCAACATCAAGGGACATTCGAGCCAAAATGCCTGGACACACTGAGTTTGAAGCAATTTAAGTCATAGGATGAAGGACAGACTGATTCTGGGAGAGAGTTCCAGAGCTCAGCTGATTAATAGAACAAATACAGTAAAGTTTCACTCTTGGGTTGGAGAGTTGTACAGAGTAGGGGTGAGATTGTGTTGCAAGGCGGGTACTACGTACCCTACGTAGAAGAGGTGGTATACAGTACACTGGGAAAGCTCTGAGGAACACTGATTATTGTAGTAGCGATAGAATAGAGAGAAATGCAACATTGCGGCGAAGAGAGAGAGATTGCAGAGTTGGTGAGTGGATGATACGAAAGGCTTTCCTTTCTACTTTGTCTAGGAGTGCAGTGTGAGAGAATCCTCCCCACACATGTTAACAATACTCAATACAAGGACGCACTGTGCCCCTGTACAGAGCAAGAAGCTGTGCAGGGGTAAAGAACCCCTTGAGGCGGTTGAGCACACCCAGCTTCTGGGAGGCTGCCTTAGCAAAACTGGTGATATGGTTCTTCCAAGTAAGAGCAAAAGAAAAAGAGAAACCGAGAATATTGAGAAGATGAAAGATTGATTTTTGTATTGTTGAAGTACAGTATAAGGGATAGTCCTCTGAGAGTTCCCGACGGGTAGTAAGATGGAGAAATTGGGTTTTGGAAGCATTAAATGCAACAATTATATAGCCTATATGTAAATGTATGTAAATATAGGCATATAACTCAAAATAAAATAAAATTATTTGAGTAAATTTATAATCCTAGATACTCATCGCATAAATAAATATGTAAATATAAAAACACAAATCTCCCCTTAATTTAGAACACGTGGGATTGGTGCGTGGGATAAGCCTATATATTTAGCTATAATCTATCCGTCACAAAAGTATCGTATGGTTAGTCACAAGCAGCCTGGTAGGTATCAATAGATCTGTTGTAGCTTACTTTCCCTTTGTACGCTTCAATGAGGTTTTGTTGCCTGCTTGGGTCCCATTGTGTGCCTTTATAACGCTTCTTTTATGGTCCATTATAACATAATAGGCCTACAAAAAGAAAAAGAAAAAACACACACATACATATCGATCAATTGAGTTCCACATTCATTCTCTCTCTCTCTCAGCCGCGGCGGTCGAGTGGAGAGCACGCTCACGTGCGAATCTGCATGACCTGGGTTCGATCTCAGCCAAGGCGGACATTTAGTGGGTGTGGTAGTACGTCCTAGCATGTATATCATGTTCGCACCCAGTCAGGAGACACCTCGACGACGTATACAAACTATTAACACACATACCATAGCCATTCCAACAACTTCCTCTATCTACAACAGCCCTTCTCTGCTATCTACACTTTCCCAGCCGTATGGTCCCAGTGTACTGTCTAATGGCGTAATGGGTTTCGAAATGTAAGTCTCTCTCTCTCTCACATACATACACACACACACACACACACACACACACACACAGAAGCAGGGCTGTCTTATTATGCATTGTTAGCTTACAACTCTTTCTTAAGCCTGAACAAACCATGCATTGTGTACTTAGGCCAACGTCTGAATATATGTCTGTTCCGGACCCAGTTTCGTTTCGCTCGAGTCACAAAACGAACCAACAATCTTTCACTAACAATAGGCCAATATATCAAGCCAATCTACCAAATTATTCCCTCTCTCTCTCTCTCTCCATGGCATATATCCTCTTAATTTGCTTTCATCTATTTCTGAAGTGTTGAGAGGGGAGAAGGGTTGTTGGAGAGAGAGGAAGCTGTTGGAGTGGCTTTGTTATGTGTGTTAGTCTGTGTGCGTCGTTGAGCTGTCCCCCAACTAGGTGCGAGCATGTGAAACAACAAAGCTACAACTTCAGCAAGCTAGACGTTTATATTAAATCCTTGGATATTCTCCCTAAGCCGAATGCAATCTTATAATATTAGTATGCACACATTATACATAGCGTTATCCTATACAGAAGGGATTGCATTCATAAACTAGAGGGGCACTCGGGAGTGTGTAGCTCGTCTACACTGGTGGACGTATGCGCTCTATTGATTGCCTTCTAAATGTAATAACTTCCTTCTTGGCGGAAATTATATTTGTCCACCAAATTTCGTGAAAATCGGTCCTTAACTTTGTGAGCCGTCATCGCTGTCGGAGGTATGAGCTCCACTGATCGCCTCCCAACCTAAATTATGCCACTTCTTACTTGGCGCATGCCTATCGTATCTGCCCACCAAATTTCGTGAAAATCTGTTCTTAACTTTTAAGATTTCTTGTTTACAGACAAACAGGTGCAAAACATAACCTCCTCCAACTTCGTTGACGGAGGTAATAAGTGTCTCCAGTCTAATATTCACTTTAACATTTTGAACTTGCTCCATTGCAAGGCTGGCAAAGAGGGAGAGAGGGAGGGAGGGGCAGGAGTTAGAATGAAGGAGGGTGAGTGAGAGAAAGCGTGAGCCCTCTGACCCCTTGAGAGAGATACAGAGGAAGGAAGGAAGGGAGGAGTGTCTCTCTCTCTCTCTCTCTCTCTCTCTCTCTCTCTCTCTCTCTCTCTCTCTCTCTCTCTCTCTCTCTCTCTTTAAAGTTCATGTGAATCACCCCAGGACAGATCAGGTTTTGCTATCATTAGATAATTTGTAGCCATCCAGTTCAGAAAGGTCATATGCTTTGCGTGGAGTTCCTGGAGATAGGTTGTACCCATTTGATACATAGAGGTAATTCCTAAGTTTAATCAAATCGTGTATTGCTACCCACAATAAAACTGGCATATCGCACTGTGAGAACGTGAATGAAGAGCTTAGTAAACAAAAATGTAAAATTATTAAGCTAAACTTAATGATTAAAAGTATGAATACAGGTAGCCTAAAGACATTTATGCACGAGTATGCAACCGAAAGAGAGGTGGAAGGATGGAGTGAGGAAGTATATGGATGAAGGCGGTGCTAGTTGGGAGGAGGGGCGTCGACTGACTGGGGACAGAGGTGCATGGGGGCAGTTCGTTCGTGGCCACCCCTTCAGGGATCACGGCGTCAGGCAATAGATAGATAGATGCAAATGCGGAATATATATGAAAAAAGTTACTAAAAGAGTATTTCTAGGAGTAAATATAGTAAAAGAGTGGACTAGGTGGTGGATGAGTACTGAGCCTGACTAAATACGAGAAATGCAAGAATCACGAATGAAAGTGAAGCCAAGAAGGCGAGTGCCTGTGTGATGAGGCCTTGAGAGTAGTAGTAGGCTACACGCGTGACAGCATCTAGGCTATCAGAGAGAGAGAGAGAGAGAGAGAGAGAGAGAGAGAGAGAGAGAGAGAGAGAGAGAGAGAGAGAGAGAGAGAGAGAGAGAGAGAGAGAGAGAGAGAGAGAGAGAGAGAGAGAGAGAGAGAGAGAGAGAGAGAGAGAGAGAGAGAGAGAGAGAGAGAGAGAGAGAGAGAGAGAGAGAGAGAGAGAGAGAGAGCAGGTCAGATCCACCACATAACACACTCCTAAACGGCCTCCATGTATACGTTCAGCCGTGGTCATTAATGCAATTTGAATATGTTCATAGCTATTTGTGGCTGAATTCAATCCCATTATATAATCTTGACCTGATATTTGCATTTCGGTCGTTCGCTTAATCAGTTCGAGAGCTCAAAATGCATCAGAATTAGTTACCGCAGGAAAGAGAAAAACCGTAAATTTGGTACCCTAAATATCTTAAAGCAAGGTGACTAGAATAAGTAGTGGGTGGCGTGGGTGGATAGACTAAGCATTGGGTGGCGTGGGTGGATAGGGGAAGTAAGTAGTGGGTGGTAAGGAAGTGAATATTAGTAATAGAGAAATGGTTCAACTTCCACAGACGTAACTTACTAGTCTCTGGCCACGAAACCTTAACGACTACATTGCAAAACGGCCATACTTTTAATTAAACAGCCGCAACCAAAACAGTCGCAGAACAAAACGGTTGCAATCCTAAACGGCCGTAAAACTAACAAAATCTATCTTAAGTCGTGTGGCAGTTACCGTTAGGTTCGTTCGTTTAGAATCGTAGCAATGTCTACAGTGCTTAAACAAGTCCTAGGACGAGGGAAAGAGTGTCAAAATGGATATGTTCCTAAGTGTCCTATATTATAACAGAAACGGATCAATTGTCTCTATACAGGATTATCGGTATATCAAATTGGGCGAGTGAATGTCAGAGTACAAAAGAGCTGAAGGGGGTACCGGTAGCCTACACAAAACAGAGCACATGCCGTACAAAGGGGCACGAAAGAATATAAAGAGGTAGCCTACAATGACACAAATACACAGAAACCTCAAGCGAGTACAAAAGGGGGCAGGGATGAATACAAAGGGGCACACTAGCGCAGGAGTACAAAGGAAAGCATACAACGGCAGATTAAATTGTCTTGAGCTGGATTCATGTATAGTTAGGCGGCTTTAGCCAGTGGACCATATCAGTCAGTAGGCTACACTCTGGGACAAAGTATGGCCTTAAGTTAACCCCTTCAGCACGATGACGAATTTTTCATCTTAATCTGGTTACTGTTAGACTATTTTCTTTGGTTTGTAAGCTACTAGGATTAAAAAAAAAAAAAAATCAGAAAGATCTCAATAAACCCTCTGAATAACCTAGGACCTTCTTAAAACTGCATAAAATCGTATAACTTTAGCCATAATATAAGGTAAAAAGACCCCATCGTGCCGAAGGGGTTAAATGTTTAAGGTATATCTGATTCAATCTAACCTCCAGCATCATTTTTTACATGGCATAATTATGATTGCGAGGGTTACTTAAATAGTGTATGTACTGGAATGTACAGTACACCTCAACCAAAGCCAACGAAATTAGATCCAATTCGACTATACCCTGTTTCAAATTGGTAGGCCAGAAATCGTGAACCCTAACCTTTGTAACTCAGAAAGGGCTAAAGCAAATGGGCTGTAAATTTCCACACCTATTTCCTGGTTGACCCTTCCTATTTTGGCTCGAACGTCCCTTGATTTTGGCCATGTCACTTTTTCAACTATGGGAGAGGCACTCGCTACAGGCAGTTCTGCCTCCCTCACTCACATAGACAAAGACAATTGTAGAAATACTAGCTTGATTGGGTTAGTCGTTTGTGAGTTATAGAGGTTAAACTTCAAGAGTTTTGGCCTACTTGGAACAAGATATAGTATAATCTAAAGGAAGCTAAATCTGTAAGTAGGGAGTTTGAATTGCAGTATCGCCAAAATAAGCTATACGGTACGCACAAAGGTGAGAAGCCTGATTGATGAATGGATGACAAACAACCCCAGTGTGAGAATGTGTGGGTGTGGTCGGGTATGTAACAATCTACACATACCCGGCACTTTTTTTTTTGTATTATTATTATTCTGCACGGAGTTAACTTGCTTTAGTGTGTGTGAGAGCGAGAGAGAGAATACAAAAGAGTACAAAGGAAATCAAGCAACAACAGATCTAGTGACCCTTCTAGGTTGCTTGTCCTCCAAAACCCTGAGGATCAAGTGTCCAAACAGTGGTTTAGAGTGGGTAAGGGAACATTGGAAAGGGAACTACTGCCCTGGAACTAATGTCCGTGGCAGGATTAGGAAGTTAGTAGGGGACAGATGGGTTAGTAACTGAGGGGAGGATAATATAAAGTTATTCATTTACAAACGCAGTAAGTCGCGGGTTTGATGCGAGATATTGTCTAGGCGAAGTTTAAAGAATCAACGGTGCTGCAGTCTATGACATCTCGGGGAAGCCCATTCCATAAGTTGACAACTCGATTGAAGAAGAAATTCTTAGCTTCGTGTGAGTTAAAAGATTTACCAATAATTTTGCAACCGTTTCCCCGCGTGTAATTAGATTGGTCGATAGTGAAGTACTTACTACAGTTCATATTGTCGATGCCTTTGATGATTTTGAACACTTTAATTAAGTCGCCTCTTAATCTGCGCTAGGTTAAAGGAAATAGATTTAATTCTCTAAGATGCTCTTCGGATGGTTTGTTCTTTAGGCTAGGTATCATTTTGGTAACTCTACGTTGAACTCGCTCTAGCTTGTCTATATCTTTTTGGTAATAAGGGCACCAGGATTGAACGCAGTATTCCAGAAGAGGGCGGACTCAATCTCACTCAGAAGAGAGAGTGTGTGTGTGTGTGTGTGTGTGTGTGTGTGTGTACGATAATGGACTAGGGGTAATATAACTAACAATTAACCAGTCACCTACACCATTAACCTACTCTTCTTATTCTTCTTCTATCGAACCCGCCCGCAGACCGCGTAGATCCACAGGGCTGTCCTTTAAATCGGTACTGGCTCAGAAACGTTAGTAGGAGGGAAAGTTCAGAGTAGAAGGATAGTTTAAGGGACAGTTTTTTTGTTTTTTGTTATAACCCCCCCCCCCCCCCCTACCCATTTCTCTTCCTCCACATTTTCTCCAACATCCTCTTCACCATCTCCATGTCTTGTGTTTCCATCTCCTGTGTTAACCCCAATAGCGCCCCTACCCCTCTATCTTCTCTGCTTAATCTCCTCCCACCCCATCTCCCCAACTCTATTCCTCATGTACCCCTCCAACTCGTCTCTCTCCTCATTATATCTTGTACATTCCGTTACTATGTGCTCTACATCCTCCACTATTGGGTCTCTTCCCATTTCACATTGATTGCAGTGCGGTCCCACTCCATTCCATCTCCTTGTTCTCTCATTCGTCTCTAGCGATCCTGTCCTTGCTTTAAACAGCAGTTTCGATCCCCATCCTCCATCATAGAATAGTTCTCTAGCTAGTTTTTCCTTCTCTCTGTAATATGCCAGCGTGGCTTTATTTTCTACCCCCTCCCTCCACTTTCTTCTCCCCTCCTCCTTTATCCCTTTCTCTATCTCTCGGACACATCCCCTCCCATTTTCTAGTATGACCCACTCCTCTCTCTCCCATTTCGTTTTCTAAATTCCCCTCCCACACGGTCCTGTTTTATATTTATCCTCCCCAATCTTCTTTTGCACTCTCTGTTCCATTTACTTTGCTCGCTCGCCCATCTGTATACCTTCCCCGGCCACCTATCTTCCTCCATCCCCTCTAGCCTCACTTTGTACTTCCCTTTCGCTTTCCCAGTCCTTTCCTCAAACGTACTCCACCCCATCTCCCCTCGGATTGCTTCTTGTGCTACGTATTTATTTGCCCCCAATCCTGTCCTCCCGATTTTATTTTGTACCGTTTCTAATTTCTTCGTTTCCGCCTCTGTAGTTTCTACCGCCTCTAAGCCGTACATTATTGCAGGTACTCCTAATCCTTTCCACAGCCCTCGCACTATTTCGTAGCTATTCGCTCTTAGCCTCGTCGCGCTCCATAGTTCCATTGTTGCATTTGTCCAACCTTTTCACTTTTCGCCTTCTCAAACCCTTTCTCCGTAATTGTTACCCCCAGATATTTATACTCCCTTGTCTTCTTCATTCTGTTTCCTTCCAATGTCCATTCCTCGTCCTCTTGAAGCTCTCCATTCATTTTCATCACCTGGCTCTTTTCTTTACGAAATCTTACTTCAAGTTCCCTCCCTTACCTTTTTGTCATAATTATTTAACACAGAGTTCTCTTTCTCGTGTGTGGAGGGTGGAAAGGAAAGTATAAATAACAAGTCACCTCCATAAGCTTTACACACCTTGCCATTTTGTCATAATTATTCAACACTGAGAAAGCTTTCTTCATATAGGCCTACACACACACACACACACACATCCTTCTCAATGTAGCTACTCTTTCACACACACACTCTCTCTCTCTTACACACATCCTTCTCAATGTAGCTACTATTTCACACACACACACTCTCTCTCGCTCTCTTACACACATCTTTCTTAATGTAGCTACTCTTTCACTCACTCTCCTCTCTCTCTCTCTGTGTGTGTACATGTCATTGTGTGTGTGTGTGTGTAAAGAAAGGAGGGGGGGGGGGAAGTAGCCTAATAGGGAGTAATAGTCCACCCACAATCTTAACACGCCTTCATAATTATTAGGTACAATGTTATTATTTAATAATCCCAATACGGAGAGAGAGAGAGAGAGAGAGAGAGAGAGAGAGAGAGAGAGAGAGAGAAATTTGCATAGATACACTGGCCACAGTCATAGACCACACGATTCCAGTGAGGTGGTCAGGACTTAATTCTAGGAGAGAGAGAGAGAATTTGAATAGATACACTGACCACATAAACCATACTATCCCAGTGAGGTGGTCAGGACTTAATTCTAGGAGAGAGAGAGAGAGAGAGAGAGAGAGAGAGAGAGAGAGAGAGAGAGAGAGAGAGAGAGAGAGAGAGAGAGAGAGAGAGAGAGAGAGAGAGAGAGAGAGAGAGAGAGAGAGAGAGAGAGAGAGAGCCTGCATAAAGAAAATAGCATAACAATATACAACCCGAAGTATGTAATAATGTGTTTATTCGTTCCAGTGCCGCCGACTAATAAACAGAGCTTAACAACACAAATATAACATATAAGTTTGTGTGTGTAGCCTATTTGCTGTAGTGAGTCAGAGTAAGGAAGGGGAGATGACTCGCTTTTCTGGTCCCCCTTCTTCCTCACGTTAAGCCCCATTAATTTTATGATTTTATGACTTTCAGCCCATTAGTTTGTCGATTTTAAAACCTTTCGTCCCATTTCTATAACAATATAAAGACCTTTCGTGCCATTTAAGAGTCTTTTTTTCCTGGCGAGCGAAAGCCAGCCTATAGTTTTAATTAAGAGAAACCGGCCTTCGGTGAGGACATTTTCGTATAAAAAAACGTACAAATATATCTTTATCAGCAAACCTCTATTACTCAAACAAGACTAGAGTAATCGAGCTAATTGTTTTACCAAACCAGTCAGTCAGGGAATAGGCGTGGAAATTAAGTCCATGTGCTCTAGCCCCTTTTGAGTTGCAGAGATTAGGGGTCACGATTTCTGGTCTATAGTAATTAATTTTGTGTATATGTTCAATGTTGTAGTGACTTCGATTCATAACAACGAAGACGAGGTAATCTGTGTTGCTTTACCTCACACAGAGAGAGAGAGAGAGAGAGAGAGAGAGAGTGAAGGGAAAGAGATAACGAGATAACGTCTTAGTGTAATGTTAAGTGTTTTAGCTAGAGAACAAAATACGAAATTATTGTACTGTACATTTATAAATAAAATAAAGAAAAAAAAAAGACAGAAGAGAAGAGAAGTAGAGATAAGAGAAAGAGAGAAGAGAAGGGGGGGGGGGAGAGAGTGAGAGTGAGTGAGTGAGTGAGAGTGCAAGAGAGAGATTTACATAGATTCAATGGCCACACAAACCTTAATACCCAAACGAGGGGATCAGTACTTAATTCTAGTAGAGATATCAACCCGATCGATAGTATGGGAAAGTGAAATACAAGGATAGCACATGAGAGAGAGAGAGAGAGAGAGAGAGAGAGAGAGAGAGAGAGAGAGAGAGAGAGAGAGAGAGAGAGAGAGAGAGAGAGAGAGAGAGAGAACACTCCCACGACCCACTCTCCCCCCCTTCCTTCCGGCTCAAAAATCGTACTGTAATGGACCTAAATTTTTAAATCACAAGCAAATGAAAGTGGGTTGAGAAGCTATATATCCAGTGCAAGCAACTCTCTCTCAGGCGTACATATATAACACACACACACACAATACTTACCTACACATACACTCTTACTTTCAAATTGTCCATCTAACCCGTAACTTAAGATAGAACCATTTTATGAGTGTACAATTCCCTAAAAAGTTCCGTTTCTCTCGCTCTCTCTCTCTCTCCCCTTTGCTATCCTATTATTTTACTACAAACTATTCCTGTCTCTAGTAGTAATAAAGCCGAACCACCTAGTAGGGATCACAAGGTCTGTGGGGTGAATATATGTAACTCTCCCTCTCTTCCTCCTCCTCCCCCCCCCCCCTCTCTCTCTCTCCTTCCCCCCTCCTCTCTCTCTCTCTCTCTCTCTCTCTCTCCGTTTCCCCCCTCTCTCTCTCTCTCCGTCTCCCCCCCCCCCCTCTCTCTCTCTCTCTCTATCTGCCACAGTGCCTTCACAAGCGGGTCAGAGAGCACTGTGCAAGCAAGGAAGCAAGGGGTGGGAATTCTTCAAGAGGAAATGCAAGCCCTACCTATCAGAGCGGGAAGGGGAAAACGGAAGGAAGGGAGGGTGAACAGAAAATTATGGAGAAATGTGAATGAAGAGTATATGAAGAAGAAGAGTGGGAGAAAGAAAAAGAGAAGGGAAGGCAAGAGCAGAAAAGAAGGGAAGAAGAGAAGGGAAAACAAGATGCAAAGAAAAGTGCATGATGAAGACTATACCGTACTATAGTGAGAGAGAGAGAGCGCGCGCAGTGTGAGGTAGGAATCTTAAAAACAAAACAAGCATAATAACTTTCAGGCCAGGGAAGCAGAGGGGAAGGAAAGAGGAAGTGGTGTTGGACAGTTGGAAGGTAAAACGAATGGAGAAGAGTAAATCGGAGGAAGAGGGAAAGATAATTGAGGAGAAAGTCAATGACATGATGTGAATATATAGGAGGTGAGACAACCAATAATTTTGATTACTTAATGCCTGGAAGCAAGGAAAGGGACAGAGGATGCATTATGGGGTTAGAAAGGGGACTGGAGGGAAACAAAAACCATAATAGAGGAGAAAGTAAATGATAGAAATGATAATATAAGAGGATGTACGAAACCGTAGGTAGATATTGAAGGTAATCAAATCGGGTGAATATAAGAATCAAAGAAATCTAACTAAATAATGAAAAGTGAAAGTATGAAAAGAGGGAGAAAATCAAATAGAAGAGGATAATAAGAAAGCAAGTCTGGACAATCATATAGGCCTGCCGGTATCGTAAATAAAAGAAGGAGTCAAAATGAAGCATACGGAGAGAGAGAGAGAGAGAGAATATAGGTGGTTTAGTAGCCTAGTCAATGACGAGAGAGAGGTACAGAGGATAGGTTTGGAGAGAGAGAGAGAGAGAGAAGCTAGGTTTGGTGACAGCCTGACAGGGACAGTATAGGTGGTCTGGAGTAGCCTAAATGACGTAACCCACCACCTCAACCACCAAACGGTTGCAGAAACTCAGATTTTGCTTAACATCGTTTTAATTATATTCTGGCAACTATTAGACGATTTATTCATCTTCAAAAGAGCCTTCAGCAATTAACAGGCTTTGAACTATCTCATTTAACCCTTTTTACTACTAAAGATCCTGCTTAAACTGCACAAAATTATCTAAATATAGCCTAGCTAGAATAAAACTAAACAGACGTCGCCGGTACAGAAGCGGTTAAAGGGAGATATGGGCCATTTTTCTGAAGCCCTTCTTCCTCATGTTTAGCCCCATTAGTTTTCAGATTTTAAGATGTTCGGCCCATTAGTTTGTCGATTTTAAGACCTTTCGTCCCATTTCTTTATCATTATCAAGATCTTTCGTCAAACACAGATCTTTGTAATATTATGACCTTTGCTTAGGGAAAATAGCTTAGTTTTGCAGTACAGACTCAAAATATCAGCCTGTAAAAATACTACTACTACTACTAATACTACCACCACTACTACTACTTACTACTACTACTACTACTACTACTACTACTACTACTACTACTAATAATAATAATAATAATAATACCACTAATAATAATAACAATCTAGCCTCCATTTTCTACAATATCAAAGTAATCTGGTAGCCTACTTTAAGTAAATTATGGGTTGGTTACTGCAATGAGAATAAAGTTATAACAAATAGCCTAACAAGTCGACCTCCCTTGAAGCCTATATCACACAAGAGCTTTTTTAATCAACATTCGATATTCAACATTTTGATGGCAACATGTTTGGAGTATTTTGCACTGGTATCGGAAACAGACTGATGGTAGATTAATTTTGTTGTTTTCACCAACCAACTACATTTCTAAACTCAATCAATGAAATCAACAAATGCATGTGGCTTCTTCTTCTTCTTCTTTTGAACCCGCCCGCAGACCGTGCAGATCCACAGGGCTGACCTTTGAATCGGTACTGGCTCAGAAACGTTAGTAGGAGGGAAAGTTTAGAGTAGAAGGATAGTTTAAGGGACAGTTTTGTTTTTGTTAAAGACACCCCAACCTTCCCCCCCCCCCCCCCCCCCCCAAGGACTCCCCCAAGGCACTCCAAGGACTCTAACCTAGGACACGCACACCGAAATTCCGCGCATTTATGTATTACGTTAACACAGTTATTAAGGTAACCGAAATACCTAAAATGTTGACCTCCTAAACTGCCAGACCGGTGTTGAGGATAAATGTTAAGGGAAAAAGCGCTCGTGTGATACCGGCTTATATATATTTGCAACTTCACCCAGCAATAACAATTATCCATCAGCACCCCAGATAATAAATGCTAATAAAACCACCAACCATGACCACCAGCATCACTCCTATCATAAATAGAATAGTAACCTCCACACCCTTCAAGGTATTTGGTTATTATTATTATTATTATTAGTTTTTTTATGAAGTGCGAGTGTGATTATTAGTTTTTGTTTTCCATGTTATACTTTTCTTCTGTTTTATGTTTGATCCCTAGACCTCTTATCAAGCTTAAGAAAACACACCTGGACCCTCTATCTATCTATCTACTCAGGCCCAATCCCCACTTTTCCTTTTTTTTTTGGGGGGGGGGGGTCGCAAGATAGAGCAAGAACAGGGACAACACAAAACACAACAGAAAACAACGAACACAAAAACAAAACACAAATTCACACACATCTAGGTCATTCAGAATTTCAGAAGACCCAGAGAACAGGGTCACCAAGGCCCACCTTCGAGATACATTTGTAAATTTTTCGGTAGGAAAATGACACTGACGAAAGACGGGTCCTCCTAAATTACATGGCTCGCCAGGAAAAATCAACACCTATCTGGCACAAAGTCTTAAAATTTACCAAGAAATGTGGCGAAAGGTCTTATTTGTTAATTTAATTAATCGAGTTTAGGAGTAAAGTTGGTTAGTGGAGAGAACATAATAATAGTCTAACTAGGCTAATAGGGTAAACATATTAAAATCTCATGACTAACGGAGCTTAACATGAGGGAGAAGGGGGTACAGCACATCCAAACACTTCCCATTAATAATATCACCAGCACTCTCATCATAAATAGAATCATAACCTTCACAGTCGACATAACTCATTTTATTTGTATTTTTATATTGTATTATCATTATTGTGTGTGTGTGTGTGTGTGTGTGTGTGTGTGTGTGTGTGTGTGTGTGTGTGTGTGTGTGTGTGTGTGTGTTCCAAATATATGCGTAAATTAATTGTACGTTTTGTCAATTTGTGGTATAAATTTGGCCGAAATCCATGCATAAATACTAACTAGTCTATGGGTGAATTTTGGTTTTCATTCAAAAAAAATAAAACGGCCGCCACTGGAACAGAACCAGGCAAGAATGTTAAGTGCAGGCGTACAGCCAGCCTTGTTTACACCAAGGTCCATAGATACATAGATGTATCTATGGACCTTGGTTTACACTACGCGTAGTGGCGTCGGGCTTACTAACTATTCCGCTCTCAGACCATTCCGACTAGAAGATCCCGCCCGCTTAGCTAGGTCCTTCCCGCCCGAATGTTGTGGGCGGGAAGAGCCAAACATCAATCCTTCCTTGGCTGATTCCGCCTTCTAAGATTAGACCGTCCCGCCCGTTTGTAAGGTTCGCGTATAGGCCTACCTTAAACTGTGCTTGCCTAAATGTGCAATGAAAATACCTGTAGCCTTGAAATTTGTGATTGTATCTAACCTTGTGTATATATATATATATACGTATATATATATATATATATATATATATATATATATATATATATCTATATATATATATATATATATATATATATATATATATATATATATATATATATATATATATATATGACGATCAGACTAAAACACGCCCATTAATAGGAAAAATCACAACCAATTAATTTGCCAATTGTCTATTTTCAGCCGATGGTGATTAGCATATTTCCCATGTTTATAAAAATCAGTTACTTTGCAAATAGAGTAGCGAATAATGGAGTGATCATGAAAACGTGACATTACGGTACCCCTTGAGGTTATGTCGCCTTTTTATTAATTCCGGCTGTCATTAGACGATCTCATACAGCTTAGGAAGGATCTGTGATAGTTGAAATGCTTAAGACTGTCTCGAATAACCTTCCTAATCTGAATAAAATTGCCTCATAATAGACATTGCATTGCACATTTAGGCAAGATCAGCTGAGCTGGGCGGGACGGTCTAATCTTGGAGGGCGGAATCGGCCAAGGAAAGATTGATTGCTTGGCTCTTCCCGCCCACAACATTCGGGCGGGAAGGACCTAGCTAAACGGGCGGGATCTTCTAGTCGTAATGACAGGGGGCAAATAGCAGAGAATATAGCGTCGAAATAGACGGGAACGTAACTGCGAGCGCACATGACGACCGTACGCCCGATCACTACATCCATCCCCAGAACCTGTCCAAAAGTAGAAATATTATATAGGCCTACTATTGGAATCACAATATAATATATATTATATCAGATAATATATAATATTCAGATATAGGCTACCTATATAAATTAATTATTCGAAAGTTACCGTCCCTAAAAAGTGTCAACATTTTGGCAAGACCAGATTTCAGATATATCTATGAAAATTCATTATTCGAAAATTACCTGAACAGTGTAAACATTTGGGCAAGGCTAAACACAGGTAATTTTGGACAAATATATGATTATGGCAGAATGACACGCCACAGAATAAAGCTGCGACCATATATGGAAACTGTAGGCCTAAGGGAAGCCTTTGTTATAAATTACAATTAATGTGGTCGCATACGTTAGGTTACCGGTACAGAAGACTTTCAAATGTCCAAAATAGCCTATATCGAGGGATTTTGGAGTACCGGTAGCTCAAATCCGAAAACCCACAATAATGACCAAAGTCAATTCTGACGTTACCATTAGATTCAGGGTCAAAATGTACTTGTGGTAGGCCTATACATCTGGCCGAAATCCATGCATAACTAGGCTATATAACTTAGTCTATGGGTGGATTTTGAGTTTCATTCAACATTTTTAAAACGGCTGCCAGCCTACCACGGGCACAGAACCTGTCCAAAAGTAGAAATATTATATACCATTGGAATCACAGCGTCGAGCAGATTTCAGATATATCTATAACAATTCATGATACGGTAAGTAATTGCAGCGTCACACCCGCGAGACCTATTGATTTTTGTGTGACTTATTGAATTTTCATATCACATAATACATTAACATAAATATACTGTATGTCTGTAGCCTACTGTCGGAAATGTAGGCCTATTATAAGGGAGTTTTGACCCCCTACTGTTAACATATAGGCCTAATTATGAGAATTTAAATAAGTCCTGGGGGGTTGAGGGAGGATTTCCTTCCCCTCAAATAATGATGTATCCCACGGCAAACGGTTATTGCAGCTAAATAGAGCTTATTTTTTTCCTTGTTATCCTCTTCAGCCCTACATTTCCCCTGATCTTCATAGACCTCCCCACAAGTGGTAGCCGTGTTTAGCCTATAGATTGGTTATTAATGGGTAAATACTAATTTCCTGCAGAACAATAGAACAGATAGGCTATAGCCTATCAATGAAAACAAAATGTACGTACATAGGCCTAGGTATGTGTTCTAATTCTTGGCTGCCACACGGTACACATTTATAAAATTCAATATTCGAAAGGGACCTAAAATGTCAAAAAATTTGCAAGGCTAAATTAAAAAGATAAATCTGTAGACCTACGGGAAGCTATTTTGGCATAAGTCAAAATTAATTTGGTCACATATCTTAGGGTATAGAAAACTTTCAAATGTCCAAAATGGCCTATTTCGAGGGATTTTGGATGGTAGTGCAAATCCGAAAACCCACAATAATGATCCAAATTCAACTATGATGGTAGCCTACCATTGGATTCAGGGGGTCAAAATTTACTTGTGGTAGCCTATACATTTGGGCGAAATCCAATAGGCCTAGCCTAAATACCGGTACTGTTCTACTAAACTATATACTGTAGAAAACACGTAGCATATAATATTGTGTATAAATTAAAGTGTCAACAACTGTCAGACAGTCAGAACTAGGCTATGTCAACATAGGCTAGAATACAAAAATGTCAAAACTAGGCCTATTCGTCAAAAGTATAGAATACATAGGCCTAATCAAAACTAGACTGCGAGTGTACTCAAAACTATTAAGTAGGAATGCCAAAAAAATATAGGCCTACGGTAGCCTAGCCTACAAGTCAAAACTACAAAATAGGCTACACGTCAAAATACAAGTGTCTAAACGATGCTAACAAACTGGATAATATTCAAGGACACTAGTGCGACGTTATGAGAAACAATTTATTAGGGAAAATAGGCACCAATAGATTCGCCATATTTTTCTCCATATAGGCCTAGTCCGCATGGAGAATTTTCGTTATCAACACATTGAAAAATGCCCACTTCACAGACAAATACACCAAAAATCTAAGTCAAAGCAGGGGTGTGGGGGCGGCAGCCCCCACCTATAATACTAGGTTAGGTTAGGTAAGGTTGTTAGGTTAGATTAATGTCCTTTCAAAGGGGTATAGGGTAGTAAACACTAGGATAGCCTATACCCGGTCAGAGGTAAGAAGAAGAAGAGTCCTGCAGTAGTCTCCTTGAATGCTACCACAAACTGCACTACCATTGATATCCGAGTGTAAAGTACGTTTCCAAATTCATATTAAGGAAAATAATACGTAAATAAGCTAGGGCTAAATTATTATATTGGAACAAGTAGTGTTTTAAATATCTAGGAGGAACGATAAGCAGGAGTGGAGGTATGGAAGTGGAGGTAAAACAGAGAGTGTGTGAAGGAAGGAAGGTTTTCGGAGCAATGGGAAGTATGTGGAAGACGAGAAATCTCGGAGTGAAAGTAAAAAGTGCACTGTATCAAGGAATTGTTGTGCCAACAGTGATGTATGGGGCTGAGACATGGGCTCTGAAGAAAAAGGAGAAAAGAGGGCTGGATGTGATGGAGATGAGCTGCTTGAGGAGTATGTGTGGAGTTACTCGTAGAGACAGATTGAGGAATGAAGAGATACGTAGAGAGTGGGGCAGCAAGAACATTTGTCAGCCAGAGTGGACAGAAGGGTGCTGAGCTGGTATGGTCATGTCGAACGAATGGGAGATGAAAGGCTTACAAAGAGAATATGTGAGTCAGGTACAAGGGGAGATAGAAGGGCAGGAAGACCCCCATTGAGATGGAGAGACTGTGTAAGAAAGGCTTTGGATGATAGAGGAATGACTATAGATCAGACAGGGGAAGTGGTGGTGGACAGGAGTGAATGGAGAATGCTTGTGAATAGTTGAGTGAACACGTGGTCATTTGGAGTAAGGGGTCGGGCACAAGTTGGACTAGATAATAGTCCATCAGGCGCCTGGCCCGGGGAGACGATTAATATGAAGGGTGTGCCTGGAAGTGTGGTGGGAGGGCTTGTGGCTTTGGCTCCGCTGCATGTCTGCCTGCCGAGATCGGAACCTCTCCGGGTGGTCAGGGGCCGGGGGAGGGCTGGAGCGACCTTGGTAACCCTGGTCTCTGGGTCTTCTCCTGGGTGACCTGGATGTGTGAGAGTTTGTGTTTTTTATGTGTTTATTTTTTGTTTTATGTTGTTTTTGTGTTTTCCCTGTTCTTGCTCTGTCTTGAGTCGGCTACCCCCAAAATGGGGATTGGGCCTGAGCATATATATAGATAGATAGATAGATAGAAATTATTATAATTTCGGCAGTGTATAGCAACAAACTTAACCCTTATCGTACCGGTGCCGTCCTGTTAACTTTAATGAGGCTATTATGACGATTTCATTCAGTTTAAAAAGGGCCTCCAGCAATTAAAAGGCTTCGAACTACCTCTCTTTACCCGTTTACTACCACAAAACGTTCTTAACCTGCACAACTCCACCTAAATATAACACAAATATAATTAAGAAGACGTCGCCGGTACAGAAGGGGCTAAATTAATATGGATAAAAATGAAAAACTGTGATGGCCATCATGGATAAACTAGACAATTCACGGCTTATACCAAACAATACGATCAACATGCAGATTTACACTATTCATAAAGAATGCAGTCAATAAAACAGAAAGATGCTTAAAGTTAAAGATGAGGAAATTGTTCGTCACGTGGTACTCACAGAGAGGAGGAGAGCGACGTACTCCATACCCTTTCACTAGCACAGTCGGCGAGACACTGAACATTTCTTGGACTTTAACGAACCACGGAACCAGGCTACCGAGCATCCAATCAGAGCAAGGATTATAGTAGTTGCCCCGCCCCCTTTTCCTGTCATTCTCTTTCATGTTTTTTTTTGTTTTAAATATTGCTTCTCCACAAATCAATAAAAACAATAAAATAACTATGGATAATAGTAGCAGAAAATGTGTTGTGCCCGAGTGCATTACAGGCAACAATTGCATGGTAGTCACTATGTAGGCTACATTGCACTGCATTGCACACAATGAACATCTCCAATGCTTTACCCCTATCCACCCAGTGCCTCTCTTTCCCGTTTTCTTTCGTTGTGTAGCAATATTCCCCCAAAGGCTACTCATGTCTCTTTAACCCCTTCAGTACGATGATAGCGCTTTCATCTATTTCAGAACCTGACATGACGACAATGAATGGGAAATACATAAATAATATAAATTTGATCACATACGGTCTCCAAGGGAGAATGGGGACAGTGGAAGAAGAATATGTGGTGAGGGAGACTATAATTTAGTGTCTTGGAGAGTAGGCCTAGGCTACCTGGTGAGAAAAAAAAAATCAATTTCAACTACATAACCCCTTCGGGGATCACGGCGTCAGGCAATAGATAGATAGAACAATTAAAAATTAATGCACAAGAAAGAGACAAGCAATTAAATTTACCCTGGAGTAGTAGGCTACCGAGTGTGTGAATTTGTTTTGTTATTGTGTTTTTTGTGTTTAACTTGTGTTGTCCCTATTCGGGCTGTCTCGAGTTGGCTACCCTCAACTTTAAAAAAAAAAAAAAAAAAAAGGGGGTATGTGCCGGAGTATGTAGGCTATATAGATAGATAGACTACTGATTGATATATATATATATATATATATATATATATATAGGCTATACACACAGATATATATAGTATATCACATCAAAGGTTCTCATTAATGTCTGAGCGAGACAGCTCTAAGGGGAAAGTTTGTTCATTCAAAGTTTTATCACGGAAGGCTAGTCTGGACCTCACACCACCCGTTTATGTGTTGGCAACATTAGGAATTTGAATACTGAGGTGTCCTGGGCGGTCACCTTCATAACTCTTAGGGTCCGGGCCTTTAAATCATGAACCAGTCTCCCCACCCGGGCTTACTTGGCAAACATTTGCTAGTTGCCCAAATAAATTCTGTTCCTCTAGGTGATCTTATATGTGGAAATATAATTCCCATGATTGAATTACGAGTGTAGAACTGTACCTTCGTTTAGCTTGATAATTATAAAAACACAGCTTTGTGGGTAGTCTGGCTGCTGTGTGAGCAACTCAAAAGCAATAACAACTTTCCCGGTCCAAGTTACTGCTTGAGCATGCATGTGTGTGTGTACTTACTCTAGTTGTATTGCGGGAGTGAGCATGCTCGTTATTTCCCGCCTCCTATATGTGTAGGTGTTATATGTATCGTTGGAATGGCTGTGGATGTGTGTGTAGTCTGTATTTTTAGCCAATTGGCGACATCGGAAACGAAGGCTTAGGGTGGATCTGTATGGTACCATTCTCACTATAGACGTGTGTGTGTGTGTGCGGGTCAAGTGATCAATACTCACTGCGTGCATACGTACTGTATGTGTATGGCGATGTCGTGGCCGGGGGTGAGGCGAGACGTACTCACTCACTGTCACTCATCATACAGTGACAAAGGAAGGCGGCACAATGATGCGTGTCGCGTGACAGGGAGGGAGATTATAGGGGGTAGTAGGCAAAGGTTTGGGAAGTGCGAGAGTGGCTGGGGATGGAGCCTAGTTCATCACTAAGCCGATAGAGCCTGAAAAAAATTGATTGCATGGATTAAGGTGCAAGGGAGAACTTGTGTTAAATGTGTTAATTTTGACAGTGTAACGCTGGTGTGAATAAATTCTGCTATTCTGTCCGTCTCTTTTGCTGTCCTACTTTTCCTTCTGGGGCAGGGGGGTAGGAATCCTTCTTCCCTTGTAAAATTCTCCTACTCATCAAGACAGAGAAAGGGGCGAGGGAACTTGAGAGGACTGCCACTTCACCTTAACCCCTACTGTACCAGAGAGTATTACTATAAATGTACCCTCCAGTACCAGGCATTGTGGCAAAAATGGCTTCAGAGTCGAGAGAAAATACCCTCTCACCCAAAAGTTGGAGGAATATTGTCCCAGCCAAGGTCTCAGAGCAGTGCGTGTAAGTCACGGTACCTGGTACCGCTCGCTACGGGCAGTTACAAGGACCGCATAGTACTGATGGCGATTTTCCGTCGCTGGTACTAACGAGTGACTTTATTACTGACGGCTGTATACCATCACTGGTACAGTAAGGGTTTAAGGGAAAGTGTATACCTCATATGTTAGGAGTGCGATGACCTATGCCTCGGAAACATGGCCGGTTAAAGCGGAGTACAGTATATCAATAGAATGGAACGGAATGAGAAGAAAATGGTGAGATGGATGGGGTATCAAGTGAGGAATTAAGAACGTCTGGGCATTAGGAGTGTCAGTGAAGCGATGCGCACAAGCAGACTTTGTTAGTTTGGACATGTGGAGAGAATGGATGATCAGAACTGGGTGAAGAAATGCCGGACTGTGAACGTGGGGGAAGCTGCACGTAGGGGTAGCCCTACAATGATGTGGGATCAGATACTCCAGTCCGATCTCAAAATAAAGAACTTGACAACAGAGGCATCCCTTAACATGGCCGCCTGGAAAGCCGGCATTTAGGACGTGAGACTGTAACCACATTCTCTGTGGACGAAACGGTCTTTAAACTTGTATGTATGTATGGAACAAAATCTACTGACCAAGGTTTCCCATTGCTCCTCTTGGATCCACCTCACCTATACAATACACTGTTACCCTTCCTCATTCCAAAACTTCCAGGAATCCCTCAACTAGTCCCGTTTTTCAAGCGGACAGTATATTGCCCTGTACCGTTCTTGATTACTCAGCTATTACAAAGATTATGTAGCATATGTTAATTCATGAAAACTTGCCCTTAATATTATGCAGACATGGTTTTATATTTTTGTAGTAATGAATGAAAACCAGCTGCTAAAGGGATAAATTATTCCACAAGTTGAAATAAAACAGATTCAATCCCACCCAGTTTTCAGATTCCCCTCCTTTCACAACCCAAATAAGTGTGCACACAGAAGCCACATTTGTTTGATTGATGGCAAAATATGGGCCATAGTAACCTTCCAAAATTTTGCCAGGGCTCAACATCCATACTACTTTTACCAGTTGAACTCAGATGACCTTATAGAACAAATGCAAGATAATAAATGGGTCCAATAAAGTGTCTATTTAGTATTAAAAAAAAGTTTGCAAATTGCCTTGTGGACAAAAGCCCTTACAAGATTCACTTGTTCATAATAGTGATGTACATCTTATGTGGTTGTTTTGTTTTTTTATTTCAAAATTATATTTGGCTAATGTATTTAATTTGCAGAGATTTTTATAAGTTCTTTTGTCTTAATATATTTGTTTTCCTATGTGATTGAGGGAGGCAAAAGGCAGAACTACCTATAGTGAGTGCCTCCCCCATAGTTGAAAGAGTGACAGGGCCAAAATCAAGGGACGTTTAAGCCAAAATGCCTGGACACACGGAGTTTGAAGCAATTTAAGTCATAGGAAGAGGGAAAGACTGATTCTGGGAGAGAGTTTCAGAGCTCAGCTGTTAAGTAGAAGAAAGTTTGAGAGTAACATTTCACTCTTAGGTTGGAGAGTTGCACAGAGTAGGGGTGGGATTGAGTTGCAAGACGGGTACCACGTGCCCTACGTAAAGGTGGTATGCACTGGGAAAGCTCTGAGGAACACTGATTATTATAGTAGTGATAGAATAGCGAGAGAGATGCAACATTGCGGCGGAGAGAGATTGCAGAGAGTTGGTGAGTGGACGGGAGTTAATGATACGAAAGGCCTTCCTTTCAACTTTGTCTAGGAGAGCGGTGTGAGAGGAACCTCCCCACACATGTGAACAATACTCAATACAAGGACGCACTATGTCCCTGTACAGAGCAAGAAGCTGTGCAGGGGAAAAGAACCCCCTAAGGCGGTTGAGCACACCCAGCTTCTGGGAGGCTGCCTTAGCAAGACTGGTAATATGGTCCTTCCAAATGAGAGCAGAAGACAGAGACGCCAAGAATATTGAGAGATGAAGGGTTGATTTTTGTATTGTTGAAGAATAAGGGATAGTCCGCTGGGAGATCCTGACAGGTAGATACATGGAGAAATTGGGTCTTGGAAGCATTAACCCCTTGTTGGTGGCGCTCGACTTAAGTCGTGCACCAATTTGCAGCAAGTTAGGAGCATTATTAAGGCTTTTAAAGGGTTAAAATCGAGTGCAAATGGCTGGGAGCACAGCGGGCCAGACAGCCGACTCCCAGGGCTTACCACCGCCCATTAACTCATGTTCCCTGTGTTCTCGAGAGGCTGGCAGTGTAGCCAGTAGTGAGCATAGCTGGGAAAAATATACCGATATATGCTAAACTCCCATGTTCATGGCATCACTGCAAGAGAACCACGAGTGCTACATAGCTCGTTCTGGTCTCATTTTGAAGCTTTTAGTGCCTAGTTTTTTGCTAAATAATTATTTTTTCATGCAGATGTTTGATTTATCATGCAGGAGGGCCTGAATATGCCCAAATGAGCCCAAAACACCCCGCTGGACAAGGGTAACAAGGTGACGTCCCTGTTTTGGTTTGTTTATTTTGCAAATTTTACATTATAAAGGCTAGATGAAATTTTAAGTTATATCCAATCCATTAAATGTTTTTGTTGATTCAGTTGGAAGCTCACCCATCGAAGTAATTTCTACACCTTGGTGTATTTCCTCACTAACCTTAATCATGCCTCTCAAATCATACTCCTTCCTTGGCCAGCCATCACCAATGACCAATATTTAATTTGACTCAAAACACTCCTTTGATCAACAATTTACCTACCAGCCCAGTTCCATTGTTTCTAACACTGTACTGATGTAATATAACTCAATGGACACCTTTTACCTATTCCTAGTTGCTGGAAAAGCACACCTATCAAACCACCTACTGTATCTCCAAACATCCAACACCCAGCACACGATATCACACACAAATACTGTCATCTCTCCCTCCCTGCCCACCCCAAACTAGCTTCCAGAAGCACATCCATACTCATATCTCTCGCTGTTCCATCCAAGCACTCAAAAGACAACACGCAGCTGCAGGCACGACCTCCAAAATCCCTCCTTCTGAATCCTCCCTTCCTCGTGAGGACAGAGTCCACCTGGCCAGGCTGAGATGTGGGCACCATCCAGCTCTTCTGAGCTATCAGAAGAGACTGAATAACTTCGCTGTCGATGCCTGCCCAGGATGCAACACAGCACCCCATACTATTAGACATATTATAGAAGACCACATTCCACACAATCACTTACGCCAACAACATAATCAACTCTCCTTGAGAGCCCTGTGGGATGGCCTGATCGTGGCCATGGCCTTCCTTAGGGACTCGGGGCTGTTCGGCCAGGCAGCCTAGGTAACGACAATAACATCCTTTAGATTACACAGAAAGGCATTAACAAAAACACAGCATTGTTCCGGTAAGGATTTCATATATTTAGCATAAATATCCATTAAATATGGTATGCTTAATATATTGGCACATGATGTACTACAGTTGATCACATTGTGCCAAGCTGCTTCAAGTTGATAACAGAAGCATCATGTACATTATTGGTCGATACAAAATATCACATCTGGCGACGCAATGAGTCAATGTCGCCAAAAATATAATACAAAATTATTCTTTAGGCAAAGGAATTGCATATTTCCAGACATATTTTACAGTAGTCTATGAGGAATGCAGAATTGGAGTGCCAGAATATATTTAGTATGTAAAAGGATAGAAAATTGACTTACATATACTGGTTTTGGACACACTTTTGGACTGGTTAATGCCAATGATCACAAGGACCATAATACTATCCCTCAAACAGAAAGATTTGACTTAAACTGTATTTTCAAATCTGTCTACACAACTAAACTTTGCTTCTGCATTCCTTTATCGAGTACTGTACAATGTAGAAAGGAGATATGTCAAGTAATACAAAACTGTAGATAATATACTATAGATATAATAAAAGAGGAATAAGCACTTCAAGCCCCAAATTGAAAGAAAATATTACTGGTATTTTAATATAAGACATCACCACATATTGAGGATTCATCTATCAAGGCTTCCTCATTATTCTACTTCATGTTCCGGATCATTTTTCAAGAATAATCTACAAACGTTATCGAAATACTGTACAGCCAAAGCATTGTTTCCACATAGCGATTTCAATGAGTTCTTTTGCCTTTACATTGTGTCGTCCCTGTTTTAGTTTGTTAAAGTGCAAGTTTTACATTATAATTTCCCAGTAAGTGCTGGTATACTACTGTACTGTATATAGGCAAGTTGGACAAGAGCACAATGCCACCAGTAGAAGGTTAAGTTCATCTAGGTTACTTTAGCATTAGTTACAAGAAAAATATAAGTAAAATGTTGAACGAAGACACCATCTGAGGAGGAGCACTTTACCCACGTTTTACAGAGTTTCTACAGGTGACATGAAGAAGCTTTCTGCAAAACATTGTCAAAGTACTCCTCCTCCAATGGTGCTTTCATCATTTTGTCAACTTTTTGGGGAGTTCATTATAACAGTAAAAGTGGTCCCTTTAAAAGCAAACTGACATCTTGCTCATACTGTCTTATACATAAAATACCAGGTTTACCAATTAATTAAATTTTAATCTAAAAATCTAAATATCATTTGCATAGTTTTTCTCATGCCACTTGATAACATTGATTTACTAGTTACTTAAAGGTGAAGACAAAATATGCAAATATATGTACTGTATGAAGTACAATTTCATAATACGTTACAGCGATGTGCAAATAATAAAGTAATAATAAAAAATAAAAGCTGTGCCCTATGATAAGGGCTTATAGAATGAGATCAACAAATCACATTCACGTTCAACAGTTATCAAATAATTTTTTACACCCCTTCAATCAGACAACAATGTTTTCATGAATGTTACTGCCAGGTGACTCTTAAAAGCTTAGTGAGGGCATACTGTACTGATATCAAAGGCCACAGGCTGTAGTGCGGTTGGTAGAGCACTCGCCTGCACATCAAGAGGGCGACGGTTCCAGGTTCGAGCCAAGCAGACAAGTGCAACTGGTGGACGGCACGGTCTAGCAATCCGTGTCAGCTGTCCACGAAGTCCCTGAAATGCTGAAACACCAGGGCACCTACCCTCGCCCCAATCTTGAGCAGGGAGTGCAGTGGTAAAAACTGCATACCCCTCGATTAGTCTATTTTCATAACAAATACTGGCCAGCAGGTTAATTGGCCAAAAAAAAAAAAAAAAAAAAAAAAAAAAAATAATAGTATCCCACCAGAGCTTTTATTATCAATTTTCGATAATCAATATTTTCTGGGATCGTTTCCACTGGGTTTGAAAACTAAACTGAACAGTACTGTGACCGTGATGTTAAAAGATTACCTCTTAAGCTGTCAAACTAGTGTTAAATTTTGCCTTTATATTGTCTGTTTCAGTTTTGGCTTGTAAGTTTTAAAATTTAATTAAACTATTGAAAATTCCTTTCTAGTTTAATTAAAATCTGGAGGTAGCTGAATAAAACAAAAATCTATGTTATCTGATTTAAAGGGTTAACTATACTCATGCAACAATATAATCTATACTTATACATTCATGAAGATGATGATGTAAAGAGTGATAGAGGAGCGCATATGCAGTTCAATTTCATACCGTAAATTATGCCTTTTTAGACTGTTGTCCCCTATATAACAGTATGACAATGCTTCTTAAAACGGCATTACTGTATAAATAAATTGCCAAGGTTTCATCAATTCACTGAATATATAATTTCCCTTATTTTACAATACATATAGCCCATTTATATATGATTTTTCAAGCCATGTCTTTTCAAGAGCAACAAAAACCAGGTCAAATTAATATCTATCTTCCCAACTGTATGAATGACTTCACACACACACACACACATACACACACACAGTATCAACTCATAAGGTATAAAAAACAAGGTCAAATAAAGAGTATGATCGCAGTCTTTTAGCTGTTACAATGTGTTAAAACATTACATTGGCGAGTTAAAATTGTCAAACATGAATTTCTAAGATGTATTTTTGGTAGTGTACAGTCCACAATGACGACGCACCTATTTGGATCAGTATCAAATTAAAACGAGACATTACAATGCTTTGCTATAGTCCAAACTGCTTCAGAATATGACTTAACCCCTTCAGCACCATGATGTAATTTTCCTCATATTCTAGTTACCATTGGATGATTTTCCTTGATTTATAATCTACCTCTAGGACTCAAATTGGTAAATACGATCTCAATAAACTCTCCGAATAACATGGGTCCTTCTTGTATGCATGTATATACTCTGGCAGCTTCCCCAGTTTTCCTTTTTTTTTCTCTTAAACTGCATAAAATCGTCTAACTTTAGCCAGAATCTAAGGTAAACAGACGTCATGGTGCTGAAAGGGTTAAGGTTCACAGATTCAAGTTGTGTAACCTTGTAAATGCCCACAACTGTACCTACAATATTGTCAATAAGAGGTTTCACACAACTTTACCAACCTTAATAAGAAAGGCCCATCACCCCGCTTACAAAGCCAGCAACATAAACACAAAATAGAGTTTGTGGGGCTTTTCGGCCAGACAGCCTAGGGGACGACTGCTTCACTAAATAGTTTGTGTGTAAACGAAAGGGTAAATTGTTAGTAGTTATGCTGGACCCTCCGTGCGAGTGATAACACGGCCAAAATAATGCAATTTCAAGCTACTTTTCATGTATTCCTCCTCATACGCATTGCAATATCAAACCAAATTGTCCCGGTTTATTGCCACTCACAACCAACTCCCAGAAGACTTAACTAGCCACATAAACTGTTTGTTAACATACACATAGCAGTAAGTAACCTCATTAATTTAGAATAATTCTTTAGGTTAAAAGGAGTTAATTGATGAATTTGTTAAATTATGAGAATGCCCCCCAGTTTAAAACCCCCTTAACCTAAGAAACACGAAAATGCCCCTTGGGGCTAGGGTAGTTATTTGTGAATTTCTAGCCTTAGATTCTGACAGAATTAGTTATATTTACGAAATATAGCATTATTCCTTTTTCATGTGCGTTTATTTTACTTACTGTATATGATGAACATATCAACCTTGAAGAAAGATAAAAGTGGGAATAGCAATTGGAGGGTGAAAAACGTATGTTTTTGCCGACCGGTCGTATTCTGGAGAGGCCAGCTGAGAGACCAACATCCTCCCACTCTAACGCCTGGCTTGCAACAGATCTCTCGGCAGAGATCTCACACTGTTATAGGATATCTAAATGACTCGCGCATGTTCTCGAGACCGTAGGATAATTCCCGCCGAAAATAACCAAAACATTAGGGAAATAAGAGGGAAAATAGCCGATAATTGAGGAGGGGGGAAGAGAGGGGCAAAGGGAGGGGAAGAGGGGGTTGGGACTTGGGACACATGTGAATGAGTTGTAAGAGGTACTAGAGGGGAATTATCTCGGCTAATCACGTATTCCTTTGCTTTGAGAGCATCTGGGGCATTTTGGAAGGATTTCTTAATGGTCTTGCTTCTGTGAGGCCTATCGCATTCGCTATAGTGACCCTTCCGTGAGGCTTATCGCGTTTCTTGGGTTAAAAATTAACTAGATCCATAGTTTAACCCTTTCAATACACTGATGACTTTTTCTCACTTTATTCAAGCTATCAATAGACAATAGTATTCAGCTCAAGAAAGATCTATAGTAATGAACCTTATCTAACAATAGCCAGAATAAACCTTAAATAATGGCATCATATTGAGAGGGTTAATGCTTGCCCAATAGTCTAAATGTCATGTGTCAGGGTGCAAGGATTTAAGTGCGACGCCTCTTAAAGTGTCCGCCGCCCCTGCCACCCCCGCGCCTCTTCTTGTGGACGCTGTTGTTGATCCGTGCCCGGCTGCGAGCCTCCTTCATCTTCTGCAGTTGTTCCGTCTCCTCCTCTCCCTCCACCATTCGCAGCTCAACCTCCACATCGTTCACCTGGAGTTATTTGAAACCGTTACAATACACTATATACATTTTTTTTTTCTTTCTTGGGTTTTCTTTCCTTTATTTATTATCTCTTAAGGGGAGGCTGGCCGTTTGTTTGGTCTATTAATGAATTTATTCATATATTTTTTGTTTCCTCCCTAGACCTCCATCAAGCTTAGAAAAATACCCCTTAGACCCCCCCCCCCTTCAAGATAAATTTGTACACTTTTCGGTAGAAAAATGTCCCAACCAAAAGCAGTTTCCTCTTAAAATTGACAAGAAAATGGGGCGAAAGGTGTTAAAATCGCCAAACTAATGGGGCGAACGTCTTATAATCTCAAAACTAGTAGGGCTAAACATTAGGGAGAAGGGGGGCCAGAAAAATGGTCTGCCTCCCCTTAACACATGCATTCTTTGTGTTAACACAGTACTGTAGTTTAACCAGACCACTGAGTTTCAGAACAAAACTCTCATAGGGCTGGCCCTTAACCCATACTATACCATCCTGTAATTTTGAAAGACCCGGCCTTTGGCCGGAACATTTTTGTACCGAAACATGTACAAATTAATCTAGAAGGGGGATCTAATGGATGTTTTGATAGAGGTCTAGGGAGGAAACTAAAAAAATAATAAATATATGAAATACGTGACCAAAAAAATTAACCATCCCCCCCATAATCTTAACATAATATTATGTTTACCCAAATTTCTACAAGGAACACAATTTAGCTTTACGTTTTACTCACCTTGATCTTTCCACCCAGCTTTTCACAAATCTCCTTATTGGTGTTTTCTTCCTTGAACCTGAGGAATCCTTCGGTCTTCCCGCGGTTATAGTCCACCCAAGCACACCGCTCCGCCTCTTCTCCTAGGGCAGCCTTTACGTCCTCCCGGGAACTTTCTCCTCCATCGGGTAGCCCGGAGAAGTGCAGGAAAGTGCCGCGGGGGAGGTCGATGTCGTTGATGCTCTCCAGGGTCTGATGGGCAACAAAATTATATTATTAGAAATGCTCCTTGCAGAAAGGGTGCCCGTGTCAAGAGGAAAAATAATACTTCCCTCGTCACATTCCCGCATGTTGTCCAAGGCGCCTAAATTAGTGATGATGCCATTTTTAACGCTGTGCACTCCCTTGATTGACAGGGAGTTAACTAGACATTTACCATGAATCACTAAACCAAACTGCCCAAAATCTTGGCATCTACCAATGGCACAGCGTGGGATCGAACTACAGACCTTTCGATCAGCTGTCAGACGCGCTACCAACCATGCCACAGACTCTGGTATATTTTGGGATATATTCTTGCCTGGAAAAATATGAGGACATGAAACCAATTAATATCATATGGAAGATAGATAAAAATAAGAGGACATGAAACCAATTAATATCATATGGAAGATAGATAAAAATAACATCTTATGAATCACTTACCAGCAAGTATTTAAATTGTCTGTATGTATGCATGTAAATCTATCACATAATTATTCTTCTACTCTATCTCCTCACCTCCTTCTCGGCGGCAACCTTCTTCCTTTCCTCCTTGCGTGCCTTGCGTTCCTCAATCTCCTGCTTCTTCTCCTCGATGTAGTCGGCGTGCCACTTGCGCAGGAGCTGGTTTGACTCCTCGTACGTCACCTGGGGAAGCTCCTTGAACTCTTTGGCTTTCTCTTCTGTATTGAACACCACCAGTACCGACCCCTTGAACCCTTGCTTCTTCTCCTCCTTGTTGAAGAAGTGACGCATCTGATGGAGAGAAGTTATAATAGTTGGTTAGGAGGCCAGTAATAAAAAATAAAAAATTCACAACAGTCCCATTCCCAAAGACCTCCATGGGGCCGTTAAAGTAGAGGATGTCAACAGAATGGAGCGTAATGAGATGAGAATGGTGAGATGGATGTGTGGGGCTAGGCTACAGGATAGAATAACAAATGTTGAGCTGAGGAGACGTTTAGGTATAAAGAGTATTAGCGAGGTGATGCGTACAAGTAGACTGGGATGGTATGGACATGTGGAGAGAATGGATGAACATAATTGGGTGAAAATATGCAGGTCTGTGATTGTGGAGGGAGCTGCACCAAGGGGTGGACCGAGGAAGACCTGGGATCGGACTATACGCGCCGATCTCAAATCCAAGAACTTGACAAGTGAAGAAGCCCTTAACAGGGTTGCCTGGAACACCGCCATTAGGACAAGAGACTGAAACTGCACTTATGTGTGGAACACTCAGTCTTAAAATTTTATGTATGAATGTATGTACTGTGAAAAGTATAGTGAACTATAAAATGTAGCAATCATCAAAAGGCCATTATCTTTGTTTATATTCACATATGCACAGCGGCAGCGCATTACATAGTGCGACACACTAGAATAACATTTTTGAAGTGTTACAGAACTCACCAGAACTATCTCATAAGGCCTGTACTGCTTTAAGAACTTGTTGAGGGTGGTGAAGCCATCCTTAGGGAATCCCTTGCAGTACATGGTGCACTTTATGGCCTCCTCCCTCAGGCTATTTCCACCCATTAAACAAACAAGTCACTAAGAATAGTAATTGAAGTCTCTTACAGATTTTACTGCTTGAAGAACCCATAAAGTCAGCCTCTTGTAGAACAAAACAGTCACAAAGGGTTCGTACTGCTTGAAGAATCCACCAGAAACCTCAGAGATCGAACCCAGCACAATAGCCATAGATGAACGAACCCAGCACAATAGCCATAAATGAAAACTCCAACCTACCAGGACAGTCTCATATGGTCCATACTGCTTGAAGTACTCCAGGAGCTTGTCGAGGGTGGTAGAGCCGTCCTTGGGGAAGCCCTTGCAGTATACGGTGCGCTTCAAGACCTCCTCCTTCAGGCTTTCTTCACTCTGCTCAGGCAGGGGGTGGTCTGGGGAACGACGGATCTTCTCTCCACTCTCGTCAACCTGTGCAAAAATTAAAGGAGATTTTTCAGTGAGAATGAGGTACGATATGGAAAGGATTGGAAAGGAAGCATCATAACAATCCCCATACAAAACAAGTTCACCATTTCAACCAGTAATCTCAAATTGTACTGTAAATAAAGCCAGTAGCACAAACTATTTTCCCTCAACACTGTATTAGCAGCTTATGAGGTTAACTTTAAATATTATTCACCTAAACTAATCTATTATCAGTCTAATTTCTGAAAGCAATTACAAAGATTTCAAAATTATTACCAGAAATGTTTTAAACATAAATTTGTTGACATTAACCCTCTCCGACATATGACGCAATTTTGAGCCTATTAGGGATACTTTAAAGCCTTTATTACCATCAGGGTTTTTTACAAACCTTTATTTTAGTTACTTCAACCTCTGCAGTTGTCTTTGAGTTAGCTGTGGGCATTAAACTAATTTTGGAGAGGTAATTATAAGAGTGAGAGAACTCTATTTCTTATTGCTAATCTGGCAACCTCTGCGTCATATGAGTCTGAAGGGGTTAAAAGCTCTTGTATACCTTATTACAGACATTTAGTTGGTACCGTTTCAGTTGGCCTTGCTCATGATCTACTGGTCGAAATGAAATGAAACACAGATTTATATAGCGTGGAGTTTCATATTAATCCAGTCTGTATTACAGTACTACTATATTGAGCAGCATGGTGTGTGGGTGTGTGGAATGGGGACAGAGTAGGATACAAAAATATACAGGTCTCCCTCGATATACGATTGGGTTACAATCCTGAAAGCCTAATCTTAAATAGAAAAATCATATAGCAAACCATAAATTTAATGGGGTGAATGGGGATGCGTTCTCGGACCAGCCAAAACCCAAACCCAAACATCTAAAAACCTATAACAATATCATCGGATAGTGAGGGAGACGTGTTAATGACAGGATACCTCAACCAGACTGACTTACGGAAGCGAAGCATGGACGTTGGTTGAGACTCAGACCAAGAGTGAGAGCAGTGGAAATGAATTACTTAAGGAGTGCGTGCGGAGTTACATGGAGGGATAGACAGACTAATGAGGAAGTAAGAAGGAGGTGTGGTGTGGAGGTAGATGTGCTGGAAAGTGTGAAAAGGAACAACTTGAGATGGTTCGGCCATATGGAACGTATGGAAAGCGAGAGAATGACTAAGAGGGTGTACGAGAGCGAGGTGGAGGGACAGAGGGGGAGAGGTAGAGCGAATATGAGGTGGAAGGATGGAGTGAGGAACTACATGAACGAAGGCGGTGCTGGTTGGGGGGAGGGGCGTCGACTGACTGGGGACAGAGGTGCATGGGGGCGGTTCGTTCGTGGCCACCCCTTCGGGGATCACGGCGTCAGGCAATAGATAGATAGACCTCAACCAGACCATTATTAGGCACTTTATATTATACCATTATAATGTAAAACTTGCAAAATAAACAAACCAAAACTGGGACGATAATATAAATGCAAACGACTAATCAAAATCGCTATGTGGAAACATAACAGGTCCCTCTGTATATACACATACAATAATTCACAGTACCGGCACCCACCTCCATAAAAGTGTCTTTGGAGTCCTTGAGTGTGGTGGCGATAACAGCCTTGTCTGAGCAGATGTTGGCCAGACGCTTGAACTTCAGCATGGTGTCTAGCGGGATCCAACCTTCATCAGTCTTGATCTGCAGAAAAAGAACAAAAACTTAGTACAAGGAACATTATGGAGCACTTTTGGTTATCACATACAGGATCACATCTCTTCAACAAACTCCCGCGGCGAATGAAAGACATGAGGCATCTCGTTGACAGCTTCAAGAGAGCCCTCTATGTCGAACTGCAAAAAGTGGCAGACAAGCACATTTTCACAGGGGAGCTCTCCACCCCTTCGAACAGTCTGCTGCACCAATTTTCAAACCACAACGAAGGGCGGTGCACTCCTTGGCTGTCGGTATATCAGAACTTGTATGTTTATTTATAATATATTACTGTACAGTACAGTATACACATTTTAATACAGATGTAATATATGATTTTTGTTTTTCTTAACCCTTTGGCTGCGGCCATGTTTGGGCTATTTAGGGCATATTCAGGCACTCCTGAATGATAAATCAAGCATCTGTATTAAATGAAGTGTATTCTGCCGAAAACTAGGCGAGAATAGCTTCAAAACGATACCAGAACGGGCCCTGTACGTGGTCTGGTTCACCCGCAGTGGTGCCAGTGAAACACGGGAAACCCGCTATTATGTAACACTCGCTCGCTTGGCTACACTGTTGGGAGTCACAGAGAGAGACCCGCACGAGACACAGTCAACCTCAGTGAGCCGCTCGGTGCTCTGAGGGTCGGAGGTGGGTCCCTCACGCTCCCGCCCACTTACACTCGATATTTACGTTTTTTACAGGCTTTTAAAGCCTGGAAATTGCTGTAACTTGCCAGGACGTCACCCGCAGCGAAAGGGTTAATAATCTATGTTGCTGAAATTTGGACCCAGTTGCAAACTATTGTCCGTTCTCTTTTAAGCTAGTGAAAACTGGACTAATGCTTATAATATTTACTTACCGGTAGCTAGTGAAAACTGGACTAATGCTTATCATATTTACTTACCGGTAGCTAGTGAAAACTGGACTAATGCTTATCATATTTACTTACCGGTAGCTAGTGAAAACTGGACTAATGCTTATCATATTTACTTACCGGTAGCTAGTGAAAACTGGACTAATGCTTATCATATTTACTTACCGGTAGCTAGTGAAAACTGGACTAATGCTTATCATATTTACTTACCGGTAGCGAGTGAAAACTGGACTAATGCTTATCATATTTACTTACCGGTAGCTAGTGAAAACTGGACTAATGCTTATCATATTTACTTACCGGTAGCTAGTGAAAACTGGACTAATGCTTATCATATTTACTTACCGGTAGCTATTACAATGATCTTGCAGCCAAATATGTTGTTAACCCCTTCTGTACCGGCCACGTCTTTTGTATTTTATCATAGCTATATTTAAACGATTTTGTGCAGTTTAAGAAGGATCTGTGGTAGTAAAATGGGTTAAGTGAGATGGTTCGAAGCCTGTTTATTGCTGGAGGCCTAAAACTAAAACTGCATAAACTCATCAAATAGTTGTTAGAATATAATAAAAAGATGTCACCGGTAATGAAGGGGTTAATTGTGAAAACATAATATTAATATAATACACCATATCAACTTCATATTTTTTCATTAATTATTCAGTAATTAGCTGCTAATGGAATAAACTTTTTACCTATTGAAAACTATATAATGTACAAATACTGGTATACATAAATTATACAGTATGCTTATATTCAACCCATGCAGTACAGGTGACGCCATTATATCTTATATTATAGCTATTATTAGACAATTTTATGCAGCTTAGGAAGGACGTTTAGCAATCAGAGGGGTATAATAGATTTCCAATAATTTGTTAACTACCGTAGGGCAAGACGGGGTAATTTCGCCGAAAATCGCGTATTTTGACGAATAGAAACTGCCACAAATGGAATTTTAATTTTTTTTATCTATACATTCAGCCTTTCTGCAATAGATGCCCAAAAAAAAAATATATATATATATACGTAATGTTTTGGTCATGCTGCCGATTTTAAAAAAAAAGTTACTCTCACGGCGAAATTTCGCCGCGACCTATTTTACGCATCATCTAGCTAGTAAACTAGATAACATTATATGATTAATGGCCAGACAAAACACTAGCGCACAGGTAAAAGCAATGAAAACATTCACAAACCCAAACTGACACAAAACATGCCAATAGAAAAACGCTGCACGCACATACACACAACTAAACAGGGCGGGCAGAGATGCAGGTGTGTCACACGTGTAGGCCTAGGCGCCACTGTGTCTAGTGCGGTTGTGGACGTATTTATTAGGCCTACGGGTGTGGAAGTATTTAGTGCGAGTGTGGACGTGTTTCGTGTGGGTGCGGCGTGTAGGTTGCTAGTGCAAAGTACCAGGCAGCACCTGATGGCTACTGCCAACACTGTGACACACGCAACCATACAACAAACAAACACACATACAAACCACCCACTAACACCCCCGACCATACTGTCAGACGCACCGCTAGCCCCGGCTCCAGGTCCCGCGAAACTGCAACAAAACCTAAGCTAAACTAGATCTACAACCTAAGCCAAACTAGCTAGGCTATACAACCTAAGGCAAACTTGCTCTACAACCTAAACCAAAATTGCTCTACAACCTAAGCCAAACTGCAGCCGAATCCATGCAATAGTTTCGGAGATATCGGTGTTTGAATGCAAATTATTAGCGCCGCTGCGAAATTACCCCGTCTTACCCTATCATAAATCCTTCCTAAACAGAGTAAAATCGTCTAATGATAGCCAGAGCATAAAGAAAAGTAGTTTCCCCCGTAGTCAAAGGGTTAGTATCTTACCTCCTGCTGCAGAAACTTATCCCTGGGCAGGTTATAGTCTCCAAAGTAGTACTGTATCTGTAGGAGGACCTTGGCTGCCATCTCCTCCTGGTCCTTGGGGTCCTTGGTGTCCTTGTCCTTGCCTTTGGTGTCCTTGTCCTTGCCCTTGGTGTCCTTGTCCTTGCCCTTGGTGTCCTTGTCCTTGTCCTTGTCCTTGGTATCCTTGTCCTTGTCCTTGGTATCCTTGTCCTTGGTGTCCTTGTCCTTGTTCTTGGTGTCCTTGTCCTTGTCCTTGGTGTCCTTGTCCCCCTCGTTAGCTGCCGCCGCCGCCGCGGTTTGGCCGTTGGTTGCTGTCTCTCCCTCAGTCATGGTGTAGAGTTGTGATCTGCAATATGAAGGAAAGTCTTACGTTAGTTAGGCTACCGGTATATACGAAGTGAACATGGAGGGAGTTGTACATAGGGGTAATCTACAAATATATTCTATCAGGTAATGTCCAATAAGTCCCTATAACAAGGGCACGCCCTAGCCCTGTCAATCAAGGGAGTGTACAGCGTTAAAAACTGCATCATCAGGTACTTCGGTCTGATCTCAAGTTACACTCCTTCAGCACGATAACCTAACTTTCAACATACCGGTATACTGGTTACCATATGATATTCTTCAGCTTATGATCTACCTCTAGGTCCACAGTGGTTCTTAACCGGGGGTGCTCGCACCCCCTAGGGGTGCGAGAATGCTTCCTAGGGGGTGCGAGGATACCCTGGGGGAAATTTACAATTTTTCGGGGATAATGGTCGGGTAACAGAAAAAAGTGAAAAATTCTGGAAATCAAGAATTCATTGTGTTAATTGGCATTAGGGATAATGCTAATTAAGCCTTATAGCTGTAAAGTAAACCAATTATTATTATAATAATTATTTAATATATATAATATATAATATTTTTTTTTTATTTATTATTTGTATTTTATGTAGTTATAATTTATTTTTTTAAGTAATAAAGTTAAGTTAAACGAATAACAATACACAATAAAAACTTGGGAAGCTAACATGATTTTGACAGGTATGCTTCAGAACACAGTTACTCAGAAAACATTGATCACAACGTGTCTAGTACGTGTCACTCACTGCATAAGCCTGCTTCTGCTTCACACTGTTAGTTTCTCTTCAGTCATCAGCCGAGGTAGACCTAAGAAGGTATGTATGTGTACTGCCTCGTGCTGTATATTTAGTAGTAATACGCTTTTCTCATAATTAGAATGCCATGCTATAATAATTAATAAGCTCTCAGTGTTCATAGTTTATATACATTTTTTTGTAAAAATCAAACATGTAAAAGTTTACATGCACAATATCACACCACATTATTTCCCCATCAAAATCACATCATATTGTGTATCACAGGGGGGAGTTCGTAGGCACCAATCGAACATGGCAGTACACCCGGAGAGGCTTGGCATTTGATAAGGAGTTGCTGGAACTCCTGTTTCATTTGCCTGGCCTTTCTTGTTGAT
Source organism: Paralithodes platypus (assembly GCA_032716605.1). Lineage (NCBI taxonomy): Eukaryota > Metazoa > Arthropoda > Malacostraca > Decapoda > Lithodidae > Paralithodes > Paralithodes platypus. The sequence goes on from CM064523.1 coordinate 4,834,403, forward strand.
GTCCTTTTTGCCCCACATACAGAGAGTGATACCAGGGGGAGATTGTAGGTACCAATCGAACTGTTCACTTACCCATGGGGGGCCTTTCGGCTAGTCACGCCGCTAGTGACAAGGGAGATGCTGGATCTCCTGTTTCACTTGCTTGGCCCCTTCTTTCAGTTTCTCTTTGTACCTCAACTACATGAGAGTATCCAGCCATCTCTCACAAACAGTTTCTTCTACTATTCGAGGAGGTTTAGTGGCGGGGTGTCGTTGGTGCCGTCGTGCCCGGGATCTGGTCGGGGCTGCCATTTTGTGTCTGTGGCGCCTGGTTGCGTGGGGGAGGTGGGGGGTTTTCTTTTGTGGGACCCTTTCGCTTCTCCTGTGCGGCTGGGCATTCTGGGCGCAGAGTGGCGGCTCCGGCTGGGTCTTGGGCGCGGGTGGCGCTTGAGGCGCTCTGTTGCTGACCTCCTCATTTATACACATTACAAGCACTATACATACCACAACTTCCACATTTTTTTTTTTTTAAATAGATCTGGGGGGAGACACTTAGTTACAGGCAAACTTGCCTTTTGTCTCCCCCTTTCCATATAGAAAAAAAAAAAAAAAAATAGTTCTCGAAAACGCTTTCTCTCTCTATCTTCAACACTAGACATGCACACTATACTTTTCTTTTGTAGGCCTACACCAGTATTTAAATAAAAAACAAAACAAATTAAATTTTATAAAGTAATATAGTCATAACATACTTTTATTGTAACTTCAATTTTGCTCTGTTACTCTTTGAAGTTGAGGAGACACTCATTACAGGCAGCTTTGCCTTTTGTCTCCCTCTTGCACATACAAAACAAAAAATAACAACAAAATTCTTGTTTTCCAGGTTTATCTTCAGTATGTCCAAAAAACGAAGGTGGAATGATGACTATGTTCAGTATGGCTTCACGTGTGTTACTGAGAAGGATGGTACACAACGTCCACAGTGTATCCTATGCAGCACCATGTTCTCCAACGCAAATTTGAAGCCATCAAAGCTCGATGAACATTTTAAGAACAGACATGGTGGCAAGGATGCAGGGAATGACATTGCAACATTACGAGTCAAAAGAGCTAGGTTTGATCGTGCCGGCACTTTGCTGACACACGGATTTTCACCAACAGCGAAACCTTTACTACATGCTTCTTATCAAGTTGCATACCTGGTTGCTAAGTCAAAGAAGCCCCATACAATTGCCGAGGAATTGATCAAGCCGTGTGCCCTTTAAATGGCAAAGACTGTTCTCGGTCAGGAAGCTGCGAGGAAACTGCAACAAGTGTCTTTATCAAATGATGTAATCCGTAACCGAATCGTCGACATGAGTGATGATATCCTGGAGCAAGTTGTTGTTGACATCAAGGCCAGTCCAGTAAAGATTAGCCTACAAGTGGATGAGTCAACAGATGTGTCAAATTGTTGTCAGCTATTGGTATTAGTCCGGTACGTGAAGAACAATAAAGTGGAAGAAAGTTTTCTCTTCTGTCACTCACTGAAGACAACATCGAAAGCCATAGATGTGTTCAGTATGATAAAAGAATTCTTCACAAGATACCAACTTCACCTTGACAGGATTGGTTCGATATGTACTGATGGTGCACCAGCCATGCTGGGCAATCGTTCAGGGTTTGCTGCATTGATGAGAAAAGAAATTCCTGACCTGAAGATTACCCACTGCTTTCTTCATCGGCAGGCTCTTGCAGCAAAAACATTGCCCCCAGACCTGAAAGAGACTTTGGAGATTTGTGTGAAGATTGTGAATATGATTCGTGGTCGTGCTCTGAATCATCGACTGTTTCAGTCATTTTGTGAGGAAGTGGGTCAGGAACACACTGTGCTGTTGTACCATACCGAAGTGAGGTGGCTGTCACGTGGGCGTGTGCTATCTCGTATGTTTGAATTGCGAGAAGAAATTCAGCAGTTTCTCCACGGACTGGGACAAGAACTGGCTGGATATTTTGATGATCCTGAATTTGTTCAAATGCTTGCCTATTTGGCTGATGTGTTCACAGCACTCAATGAGCTCAATCGCTCACTGCAAGGAAGAGGGATGAACATTTTGATTGCAAGTGAGAAGTTGGCTACATTCAAAGACAAAATTGTTTTGTGGATTAGGCGTGTAAAGAAAGGGAACTTGGCAAATTTTCCTTCCCTTGAAGAGACAGTCACAGAGGATGCTTCCCTACATCCAGATTTTGTTTCAAAAGTTGTTGAACATCTGCAGATACTGTGCACCTCATTTGATGACTACTTCTCGTGTGGAGAGCTACAACCCTGTGACGACTGGATCCGGCACCCTTTTAAGCAGAATATGGAAGATGTTGATGATGATAGCAACATCAAGGAAGATCTCATCGAACTGAGAAACAATTGTGGAATCCAAATGGAGTTTGCCGATGGTCACTTGGAGCACTTCTGGGCTTCTCAGTTGGAAACGTATCCTGCACTGGCAAAGAAGGCTCTCACTGTGCTCGTGCCTTTCGCGACTACTTACCTCTGCGAGACTGGATTTTCCTGTCTGCTTCACATCAAAACCAAGAGCAGAAATCGGCTGGATCCTCAACACGACATGCGAGTGGCACTCAGCACCAAGACACCAAGATTTGATGCCATCATAAATGGAAAGCAACAGCAACAAAGTCACTGAGTTTGGCGCTCAGCCATAATAATTCACAACACACCATGCATAGTACAAGCACAATGTTTTTTTGTTTTTTTTTGCTAGTATGAAAGTAATCTTGATTTTTGTAATCCTGCAATGCATTATTTTGTTGTCAGTTATGTAAATAAAGAATTAAATACATGATGGTTTTGTTACTTACACATTATGATTATGATATCAATATTGCTTTTCATCAATTCTGGAAGGGGGTGCGAGAACTGGTTGGTGAATTGAATGGGGTGCGAACAAGGAAAAAGGTTAAGAACCACTGCTCTAGGACTAATTCCTTGAACGTGACGATAGTGTGTTGTTATGTGTGCGATTAGTTTGCTTGGGAAACAGATTAACTTACTCATGTAGTGATGTACACCCTATGTGGTGGATTGTGTTCTTTTATTTATAAATTATTGTTTTACTTAAGCATTGTTTCCACAGTGATTTTGATTATTTTTTTGTCGTTTTACTGTGTTCGTATAAGTTTTGGTTTGTTTATTTTGCAAGTTTTACATTATAACTCAAAGGTGTAAAATACGATCTAAATAAACCCTCTGAATAACACATCTCTTTAATATGCATACGGTAACATCGTCTAATTTGAGCCCGAAACAAAGGTAAAATAAGAGTTTTCGAGCTAGAGGTTAAAAACTTGACAAGTGAGACAACACTGCCGGGAATATTGCGATTAGGATGAGACTGAAACTGCACTTTTTAATTAATGACTGCGTTTAACCCCTTGAGGATTATGATGCAATTTGACAGTATATTCTGGCTATTATTACACAATTTTAGTCAGATTAGGAAGGGTATATGGAAGTCAGAGGGTTAAATGAGATAGTATTTACCCTATTGATGCCCACAAATCCTTCTGAAGTTGCATAAAATCATCTAATAATAGCCAGAATAGACGGTCAAAATGTGTTATAATCCTTTAACCCGGCAAGCGCGATAGGCCTCACGGAAGGCTTCCTATAGGGAACGCGATAGGCCTCACGGAAGCAGGACCATAAAAAAAGCCTTCCCCCAAAAAAAAGGGCCTATCAAAACAAAGGATTTTGTCTCTAGGTGAGATCATTCCCCTCTAGTACTCATCCATGTGTTTCTCACCCCTCCCCCTCCCCTCCCCTCCTTCCCCACCTTATTCCCCCCTCCCCCCCTCCTCAATTATCACCTATTTATCCACTTATTATCATCATTTATCGGTTATTTTTCTCTCCCGCGATAATGTAGCACAAGTGGGTTGCATAAAAGATCGTTATGCAACACCCAGACACCGGCACACACCGCCCCGCTCGTCTCAGTTGACTCCCAGACAGCGAGAGGGGAGGGCTGCCTGTGGTTCTCTCTCGCCTGAGATTATGACCGGGTGGCCAATATCTACGTTTTTCACCACCCAAATGCTTTTCCCACTTATTTTAGCACTCTTGAAGGTTCATATATACATCATATATGTAAAATAAAAGCATACCGAAAACAAATAATGGTTTATATTGTAAATATAACGAATTCTGTCAGAATCCAGGGCTAGAAATGCACAAATAACTACCCTAGCACCTAGGTCTATATCGCGCTTGTCAGGTTAAGGGGTTAAAGTACCATATATGTATGATAGCGCTAATAAGTCATGTCTCAGCTGTCATTACGTTTGGCTAGCTCTGTACTGTATTGATGTCTGTCAGATGTTGAGTAGGGTGGGTACGGTAAGTATAGGAGCATGTTTGTATATCTCACTCAAAATGAAGAACTCATGTTTAGATATTGCTGATACGGCACCAATTATTGAACAAAATATACTTGGTGCCGAGACATCACTTATTTGGCCGACTGTACCCTATTACCATATATATAATAGGTAATAGGTAATACCATATATATAGGGCGGGTGCCCAACCCCGAAAAGGGTTGAAATAGGGGAGCTATCCCCCCGCCATAGGCGGCTTTCTAGGGCCTTTCCTAGCTGATGCTGAGAGGATTGGGTTCTAGTCATGTGGTGATGGGATGGTCTATCAGAGTGAGAACTGAGCAATCTCTGCCATACCCATAGCTTACTCTGACTGTTCCTTTTACTTATATATTTTCTAGATCTCAAGTGACGGCGTCTCTAACGTGGATTGACCTCCCAATCTACCAAGATTGGAAGCCAAAGCGTCACATTTTTCCCTTGCCCCTCAACTTTCTCTTCATAATTTCTGAGGGACACAGGGCCCTGGGTGGGGCTATGGTTTCCCGGGCATTTCCGCACCCTCCTCAGCTCCCCGCCATGGAGTGGCTTCGGTCCCCCAGGCTTTATTGTGGTCGGCGGGGAGGGTTCTGTGGGGGCGCTCGGTTATGGCCTTGGCCTTGTTCGGGGCCTTGGGGCTGTTCGGCCAGGCAGCTTGGGGAACAACAACAACAACAACCATATATATATATATAGCAAAGTACTGGTATGCTTATAAGGAGGGAAGTGAGGAGGAGGAGGAGGAGGAGGAGGAGGAGGAGGAGGAGGAGGAGGAGGAGGAGGAGAGAGAGAGAGAGAGAGAGAGGAGAGAGAGAGAGAGAGAGAGGAGAGAGAGAGAGAGAGGGGGAGGGGTGGAGAGAGGAGGGGAAGAGGGGTGGAGAGAGAGAGGGGGGGGAGGGGTGGAGAGAGGAGGGGAAGAGGGGTGGAGAGAGGAGGGGAAGAGGGGTGGAGAGAGGAGGGGAAGAGGGGTGGAGAGAGAGAGGGGAGAGGAGGGGTGGAGAGAGAGAGGGGGAGGGGAGGGGTGGAGAGAGAGAGGGGGAGGGGAGGGGTGGAGAGAGAGAGGGGGAGGGGAGGGGTGGAGAGAGGAGAGGAGAGGGAAGGGGTGGAGAGAGGAGAGGAGAGAAGAGGGAAGGGGTGGAGAGAGGAGAGGAAAGGGGTAGAGAGAGAGAGAGAGGAGAGGAAAGGGGTAGAGAGAGAGAGGAGAGGGAGGGGTGGAGAGACATAGAGGAGAGGGAGGGGTGGAGAGACATAGAGGAGAGGGATTTTTTTTTTTTTTTTTTTTACAAAAGTACCATTTAAGTTAATAAATTATCCCACGGCCAGTTGTTATTTGCCCCTGCTGGTAAAATATATGATATGGTTATAAACATGATGACTTTTATTTATTGTCATCATCATATATAGGCTTATTTCCAGCAGGGGGCAAGTATCAGCTGGCCGTAGGATAATTTCATACAAAACAACAATTAGACGCAAACGTACGACTTATGCAAACAAGACGACACATACGCCTACCAACACCATTCAGTAAGATGTGGGACTGGGAAGGATGTTGTGTCCGGGCGTACGGTCATAATGTTTACATAGGTCGATCGCCGCGGTTAAGTTCGCATCTATTTTGATGGCGATTTGTTTTGGTTATTTGTTCCCTGCTGGCAATATAAATTATTATGTTCCCTCCACCAACTAACTTTACTCCTAAACCTAAACTCGATTAATGAAATTAACAAATGATGATGATAATAATAATTATGTCAGGGGGGGGGGGGCCAAAGCCTCCTCCTCAATATATTATTGTATCCAACGGCAGTCAAAATAGACGGGAACATGATCGCAAGCGTCCGCCGCCGCCGTCATGTTTACATAGGTCGATCGTAGCGGTTAAGCTTGCGTCTATTTTGACGGCGATATTTTTCGGTTAATTGCCCCCTAGCAAAATATATGATGATGACAATATGTCATAGGGGAGGGGGGGGGGGGGGAGGGGGGTTAAACAAGGCGGACGGTACACTCGAACACTACATTCTTGCCGATGGTTTTAGCTGTTGTACCGTCCACTTGGTTAACGGCCAGCTCGGCCCATTGCTAGCTTGGCCCTTTGCCGACTCGGCCTACGTGATTGTCAACTCGGCCCACGTGAAGGTCAACTCGGCCCATTCAGTAATACCAATTCGGCCCACCATATAGAATCTTTTATCTATCAAAAGTGTTCGAGATCTTGTTCTTGTTTATTTCTAAGGGCGAAGGTGAAGCTATTGACGGAGAAGCCATCACACGGCACCTCGTAGCTACTATTTCCTCGGACGCGAGGTGTTTGAAATGCTTCAAAATCTTCAACAATTTGCTTCACTGACAGTTCACCAGAAACTAACTCAATCGCTCATTATTTCATTATATAGAAAGACCATTACTGGGCTGACGGGAACATTTTGTTCTCGTCTCGTAAGTTTAGGCTAACCCCATGAGAATCGAGATGTATTTGTGATAATTTGTGAGATAATTGATAGTTTTTATTATTTTAATTCCCACATATCTTTATTAAGTTGTTTATAACATCTAATGCGAGCCAGAAAATATAAAGCTTCAAATAGTTAGTGGTTCAATTATTAGGCCTATGCAATTTCTTTCGATTCAGAAAGATCTGTAAGATTTAAATGGGTAAAAAACTATCACAATTATTTCACAAATTATCACATAGGCCTACTGTATACATCTCAATTATGAAGGGGTTAAACTTACGAGACGAGAAAAAAAAATATATATAGGCCTATACAGTATGTTCCCGCCAATCCTCAACCGTGATGAATCAGATGAAATGATGGTACCGATGAAAAGGTGATACTTCCGAAACTTACATCATCATTGCATTATAGTTATATGATAGCTCAGTAGTGTATGCATTATAACTTAATTTTTTAATGGGTAAACGTTCTTTCTAAACTGTGTGGGCCGAGTTGTTTGTGGCTGGGCCGAGTTGGTTGCGGGTGGGCCGAATTGGGGATAGGCCGAGTTGACCCTACCCCGTCCACTTTTCGCAGATACATTCGCATCTAATTTGATTTGTTTTCAAAATTATCCCATGGCCAGCTGTTATTTGCCCCTGCTGGTAATATATATGTGGGTGGCTATGCCCACCTCAAACCCTATGACTTATTGTATAATTGTCATCATCATAGGCTGCATAGGCCTATTACCAGCAGGGAACAAATAACAGCTGGTTGTGGGATAATTTTTTTATAAAAGCATTCAAATTACGCGAATGTAACTGAGAGCGGGGTACGCCTGCACCGGCCCGCCAACACCATCCTTACCGCATTTGAATGCATTATACAGTAAAGGCTAGAAATGCTTTAAAATTGAGAATGACATATTGGAAATTAACTTTAACCCATCAGTCCTGGAAGGGCTCTTGAACGCCCATAAAAAACACACCCGAGCTACCCGGAAGGGCTCTTAAACACCCATGAGCTCAAAGCCTGTAAGCTTGGTGTGCGAGGCATACGTCCGACGCATGTAAACAACAGCCGGCTGGACCGACGCCCCGCATCTCCGGCCACAAGAAGGAGTGCGTCGCTTGTTCGTGTGTGCCTGTATGTTATTGTTAAGTATCGAAAAGTAGTGTAAAGTGGCTGTTTTTGCCATAAAGTTATCTCCAATGAAATCATCATCACAACTGAACCAGTTGACTTAGAGACTAGAGAGCTCTACTTAATGCCATTCTACAGGTACGAAACACATCTACGCTTGGGGATGCACGGGAATGCGGAAGCAAGCCAAATAACAAAGATGCGGTAGCATAGGCGTAGACGTTTTTCGGCCAAAACCCCCGGATTTCGGGGAATATATATATAATACATAGCCGGGGCTGGAGGGTAATTACTATCCCCCTCTAAGGGAAGGCCCAGAGGGAGGGGGAGGTGGGGGTCGGGAACATACAAAGGTCCTTTGATCTTTAGGCCTAAAAAAAAAAATATATAAATCTACAGTTATACTACCCCTATTTTGTCGCTATTCTGTTGGTACTAATGGGTTAATATTATTAGTAGTAGACTTAGTATGGTTTGATGATGCGCGGAAATGTATATTTGGCTTGTAATAAATACATTGAAGTATTACAAACCTTCGCGAACCCATAAACAGGGAACGTGAGCAGGGTTTAGACCGTCGCGCACCCATAAACAGGGAACGTGAGGGGGAGTTTAGACCGTCGGGGAAACGGGTTACTTTTCGGTTAGGTTAGGCTAATGTTCAAAATACTAAAATGAGACGGTCCTCGGTATTAAACAACACTGTAGGCTATATCAAAGAAAAAATTAAAACAAATTACCTGAAAAACTCTTATCTGGTTGGTGATAATTTGTTATCAAAATAAGTTGTTTTCCAATTTCCGCGTCTGCTGAACCATCCAAAAACACGTTAAAAGGCGTATTTTGAAGGGGGGAGGTGGTGGGGGGGGAGGGGTAGTATAACTGTAGATTTACCAACAAAAAATTAGGCCTAGGCTAGGCTACAAAAAAAAAAAAAAAACAAAAAAAAAAAACAAAAAAAAAATCCTAGCCTATGGACCTAGCCTAGGCTGCCTAGCCTCTACTAGGCTAGGTCTATCTCTACAGTGGAATTAGGCTACTGGTTTACCAGCATGTAGCCTAGGCCTAACCGTATTTCATTACAAAATTCGCGGAACCAACCAGGGACATGAATTAGCCGAAATAGGCCTAGGCTACCCGAAAAAATTGTGTGAAGATACCTAGGCTAGGCTAGCCAACTTTGCCTAGGGTAAGAAGGTAAACAGTCTCATCTGAAATGATAATAATATTCCTGAAATAAAATCGCACCAACGTAGGCCTATTTAAAAATAGGATAAAATTGAAGACAACCCGGATACAAGCCCCATCGATAATTACCAGTGTTCTAGAAGTTTCATGGACGATACTTTGTTGGTGTACATGTAATTACCGTCGCAAATTCACTATAGCCTAAGTGAAATACGAAACTGTTGGATTGTTCACCCATAAACAGGGAACGTGAGCTGAGTTTAGACCGTCGCGTACCTATAAACAAGGAACATGAGCTGGGTTTAGACCGTCACGCACCCATAAACAGGGAACGTGAGCTGGGTAACTGGGTTTAGACCGTCGGTTAGGTTAGGCTGATGTTGAAAATACTAAAATGCGACGGTCCTCGGTATTAGGCCTAGGCCTAAGGCCTAAGGCCTAGGCCTAGGCTAGGCCTATATCAAAGAAAACTATAAACAAAAAAACTAAAATTAACTAGGCCTAGTAAAAAGGCTGTCTGGGGTCTCTTCAATTTTTACCTAAAAAAATATATATAGGCCTAAACATTATCGGACGCTAAAAAGAGACCATACGAAACATTGAGCAAGTGCCACGACCCAGTGGGGGGCCAGACGAGCGGCTTTCCTGCGATACCTTTTTCGAATATTACACTATATCTCCCTAACTACTACACCTACATCGCTCACACGCACATTTAAACCCCCTTTAGTATGACCTATGACAAGAATACATGACAAAATACGCAATAAAATCCTGCTATTACCAAGGAACGACTGTTTCACGTGGTCCTCAGAATCAGCGTCAGCGGAATTATATCCTTGGTCTGTCTTGTTTTATGGCGCACGACAATTTTATCTTTATTTTCCTTTTACATCCTTAATACTACCAAAATCACACATGAATCGAGAGTTTATGTATAATTATATTAGTAAATAGGCATTATTGTCTATATCAATGACCCTACATGATAAAACCAAGCTACAGTTATTGGTATGTATAATATTATATGCAAGTTTTACCTTATTTGAATGTTTATTTGATAAATTTGATTAATTTGAGTACTATTCATATATAATGAACTATCAGTGTCAAGTTTAACTAAATAACTTGCGATTTAATTATGTAAATATATATAATTAGTACTATTTATCTCGATACCATACATCGAGATTGTACTTAATTATTGCATCGCGTTTCGTAAGACCAAGACCAAATAACCAAACAATTAAATTGCTCCAGCCTGTCGTATCATCTTCAGAGTGTATAACATTTCCACCAACCTAATTATTCATATGTAAACAAAAATATTGTGTTTGTTTAAAAACATTAGAAACCAAAGTAATGCTGGTCAGTTCAATTACGTATCGTAACGTGCGTAGCGTTTGCTCCCACTGAATACGTTCGTTATCGTTTACGTTGAGGGACCCGTAGAGGGCCGATTTCGGGCGGCATGACAAATAACTTAAATCTAAAAGATAGAAATAGGCATGTGGGAGGAGAGACACAATGCGATCTGTGTAAGGAAGGAACAGAAGACCTAAAACATTTTCTACTACACTGTTCATTTTATGAAGCATGCAGAATAAAAGATCCAGGGTTCCAACAGCCTTATATTGAAAATGAAAACCAAGTAATCGGACATCTTTTATTTAACAAAGAAATAAGCGATAGAGTGAAACAGACAATCTATCAAATGTGGAGAGTACGAGAGAAACAATTGAAAGAACTGAAATAAGAAGACTGAAGAGAGAAGAAACAAGAATGAAGGAAGAAGAGAGAAGAAACAAGACTGAAGAAAGAAGATTTCAGAAAAAGGGATGAAAAATGAGATATATTTATTTTTAGACAAATGAGCACGTCACAAAAAGAAAAATAACAAAACCTCTTAGGGAAGTGCCTACGTTAAGGCTAAACTTCCCGAATTCCAACTGAACTGAACTGATATCAGTTTTGGCCCCAACTCTGTTCCTCATTCATATCAATGATCTCATATCTACCACTCATAATCCAATACATTCCTACGCAGATGACTCAACACTCCACAGTTCCTTCACATTTACCAATTCTTTCACCCAACCCGATGTTATAAATTCAAAAATAAACACTGCAATTTCTCTGAACCAGGACCTTTCTAGAATTAATGAATGGGGACAAGAGAATCTAGTTTCCTTTAATGCACAGAAAACCAAGTACATTCAATTTTCTAACCGACAGAATCTCACTGACTCCCATATATTTTTTAATGATGTAAATATTCCCACTTCCCCTAGTATTGACATTCTCGGTGTAACATTAACTACTAACTTGAGCTGGACACATTATGTTAGAAGCATTGCTAAGAATGCCTCTAAAAAACTGGGACTCCTGTACAGAGTTCGAGAATTCTTCACTGACGAGCAGTTGGCCGTAATATATAAAAGTCATGTGCGCTCTCAGATGGATTACTGTTCACCTCTGTGGGGTGGAAGTGGAGTGGTTGCATTGAGGCAGTTGGACAAAATTCAAAATAAAGCTATTAGATTAATCAATAACCCTGCAATCACACAGGACCTTCCTACATTAACCATACGAAGAAACGTTGCATCCCTTGCGTTATTCTACAGATATTTTCACAGCAATTGTTCCGAGGAACTTGCTTCAATTGTGCCGCCTCTCCACATCTTTCCCCGTAGAACTAGGGCAGCTGAGAGCGCCCATGAATTTACACTTTCTCCTCCACAATGCAGAACTTCTGCTTATCAGAATTCATTTATCCCTAGAGCTACTACTCTTTGGAATTCACTTCCCTCTAATTGCTTTCCACAAACTTACAATCAACAAATGTTTAAATCCAGTTGTTACAAACATTTTATGAATGGAGGATGCCTTTAGGCACATGGACCTTTTTGTTTTATCTGTGTTTTTCCTTCCTCCGTTCATTGTCTCTTTTAAAAAAAAAAAAAAAAAAAAAAAATATGCGGGGGTTGTGCATTAGGACTAGTGCAGTGGTTCTTAACCTTTTTCCTTGTTCGCACCCCATTCAATTCACCAACCAGTTCTCGCACCCCCTTCCAGAATTGATGAAAAGCAATATTGATATCATAATCATAATGTGTAAGTAACAAAACCATCATGTATTTAATTCTTTATTTACATAACTGACAACAAAATAATGCATTGCAGGATTACAAAAATCAAGATTACTTTCATACTAGCAAAAAAAAACAAAAAAACATTGTGCTTGTACTATGCATGGTGTGTTGTGAATTATTATGGCTGAGCGCCAAACTCAGTGACTTTGTTGCTGTTGCTTTCCATTTATGATGGCATCAAATCTTGGTGTCTTGGTGCTGAGTGCCACTCGCATGTCGTGTTGAGGATCCAGCCGATTTCTGCTCTTGGTTTTGATGTGAAGCAGACAGGAAAATCCAGTCTCGCAGAGGTAAGTAGTCGCGAAAGGCACGAGCACAGTGAGAGCCTTCTTTGCCAGTGCAGGATACGTTTCCAACTGAGAAGCCCAGAAGTGCTCCAAGTGACCATCGGCAAACTCCATTTGGATTCCACAATTGTTTCTCAGTTCGATGAGATCTTCCTTGATGTTGCTATCATCATCAACATCTTCCATATTCTGCTTAAAAGGGTGCCGGATCCAGTCGTCACAGGGTTGTAGCTCTCCACACGAGAAGTAGTCATCAAATGAGGTGCACAGTATCTGCAGATGTTCAACAACTTTTGAAACAAAATCTGGATGTAGGGAAGCATCCTCTGTGACTGTCTCTTCAAGGGAAGGAAAATTTGCCAAGTTCCCTTTCTTTACACGCCTAATCCACAAAACAATTTTGTCTTTGAATGTAGCCAACTTCTCACTTGCAATCAAAATGTTCATCCCTCTTCCTTGCAGTGAGCGATTGAGCTCATTGAGTGCTGTGAACACATCAGCCAAATAGGCAAGCATTTGAACAAATTCAGGATCATCAAAATATCCAGCCAGTTCTTGTCCCAGTCCGTGGAGAAACTGCTGAATTTCTTCTCGCAATTCAAACATACGAGATAGCACACGCCCACGTGACAGCCACCTCACTTCGGTATGGTACAACAGCACAGTGTGTTCCTGACCCACTTCCTCACAAAATGACTGAAACAGTCGATAATTCAGAGCACGACCACGAATCATATTCACAATCTTCACACAAATCTCCAAAGTCTTTTTCAGGTCTGGGGGCAATGTTTTTGCTGCAAGAGCCTGCCGATGAAGAAAGCAGTGGGTAATCTTCAGGTCAGGAATTTCTTTTCTCATCAATGCAGCAAACCCTGAACGATTGCCCAGCATGGCTGGTGCACCATCAGTACATATCGAACCAATCCTGTCAAGGTGAAGTTGGTATCTTGTGAAGAATTCTTTTATCATACTGAACACATCTATGGCTTTCGATGTTGTCTTCAGTGAGTGACAGAAGAGAAAACTTTCTTCCACTTTATTGTTCTTCACGTACCGGACTAATACCAATAGCTGACAACAATTTGACACATCTGTTGACTCATCCACTTGTAGGCTAATCTTTACTGGACTGGCCTTGATGTCAACAACAACTTGCTCCAGGATATCATCACTCATGTCGACGATTCGGTTACGGATTACATCATTTGATAAAGACACTTGTTGCAGTTTCCTCGCAGCTTCCTGACCGAGAACAGTCTTTGCCATTTAAAGGGCACACGGCTTGATCAATTCCTCGGCAATTGTATGGGGCTTCTTTGACTTAGCAACCAGGTATGCAACTTGATAAGAAGCATGTAGTAAAGGTTTCGCTGTTGGTGAAAATCCGTGTGTCAGCAAAGTGCCGGCACGATCAAACCTAGCTCTTTTGACTCGTAATGTTGCAATGTCATTCCCTGCATCCTTGCCACCATGTCTGTTCTTAAAATGTTCATCGAGCTTTGATGGCTTCAAATTTGCGTTGGAGAACATGGTGCTGCATAGGATACACTGTGGACGTTGTGTACCATCCTTCTCAGTAACACACGTGAAGCCATACTGAACATAGTCATCATTCCACCTTCGTTTTTTGGACATACTGAAGATAAACCTGGAAAACAAGAATTTTGTTGTTATTATTTTGTTTTTTATGTGCAAGAGGGAGACAAAAGGCAAAGCTGCCTGTAATGAGTGTCTCCTCAACTTCAAAGAGTAACAGAGCAAAATTGAAGTTACAATAAGTATGTTATGACTATATTACTTTATAAAATTTAATTTGTTTTGTTTTTTATTTAAATACTGGTGTAGGCCTACAAAAGAAAAGTATAGTGTGCATGTCTAGTGTTGAAGATAGAGAGAGAAAGCGTTTTCGAGAACTATTTTTTTTTTTTTTTCTATATGGAAAGGGGGAGACAAAAGGCAAGTTTGCCTGTAACTAAGTGTCTCCCCCCAGATCTATTTAAAAAAAAAAAAATGTGGAAGTTGTGGTATGTATAGTGCTTGTAATGTGTATAAATGAGGAGGTCAGCAACAGAGCGCCTCAAGCGCCACCCGCGCCCAAGACCCAGCCGGAGCCGCCACTCTGCGCCCAGAATGCCCAGCCGCACAGGAGAAGCGAAAGGGTCCCACAAAAGAAAACCCCCCACCTCCCCCACGCAACCAGGCGCCACAGACACAAAATGGCAGCCCCGACCAGATCCCGGGCACGACGGCACCAACGACACCCCGCCACTAAACCTCCTCGAATAGTAGAAGAAACTGTTTGTGAGAGATGGCTGGATACTCTCATGTAGTTGAGGTACAAAGAGAAACTGAAAGAAGGGGCCAAGCAAGTGAAACAGGAGATCCAGCATCTCCCTTGTCACTAGCGGCGTGACTAGCCGAAAGGCCCCCCATGGGTAAGTGAACAGTTCGATTGGTACCTACAATCTCCCCCTGGTATCACTCTCTGTATGTGGGGCAAAAAGGACATCAACAAGAAAGGCCAGGCAAATGAAACAGGAGTTCCAGCAACTCCTTATCAAATGCCAAGCCTCTCCGGGTGTACTGCCATGTTCGATTGGTGCCTACGAACTCCCCCCTGTGATACACAATATGATGTGATTTTGATGGGGAAATAATGTGGTGTGATATTGTGCATGTAAACTTTTACATGTTTGATTTTTACAAAAAAATGTATATAAACTATGAACACTGAGAGCTTATTAATTATTATAGCATGGCATTCTAATTATGAGAAAAGCGTATTACTACTAAATATACAGCACGAGGCAGTACACATACATACCTTCTTAGGTCTACCTCGGCTGATGACTGAAGAGAAACTAACAGTGTGAAGCAGAAGCAGGCTTATGCAGTGAGTGACACGTACTAGACACGTTGTGATCAATGTTTTCTGAGTAACTGTGTTCTGAAGCATACCTGTCAAAATCATGTTAGCTTCCCAAGTTTTTATTGTGTATTGTTATTCGTTTAACTTAACTTTATTACTTAAAAAAATAAATTATAACTACATAAAATACAAATAATAAATAAAAAAAAAATTATTATATATTATATATATTAAATAATTATTATAATAATAATTGGTTTACTTTACAGCTATAAGGCTTAATTAGCATTATCCCTAATGCCAATTAACACAATGAATTCTTGATTTCCAGAATTTTTCACTTTTTTCTGTTACCCGACCATTATCCCCGAAAAATTGTAAATTTCCCCCAGGGTATCCTCGCACCCCCTAGGAAGCATTCTCGCACCCCTAGGGGGTGCGAGCACCCCCGGTTAAGAACCACTGGACTAGTGGGTGGGGACAGGATCAGGATTAGGGATGTAATGATTGGTGATCCTAGTTCTAAAAGAATCAAGAGTGGGGCTATTAACTACATTAATGGGAGTACGACGTGGTTCCACTCTTGGATGCTGCTGGGAAAGAAAGAAAAATCTAAATATGTCCGGGCTTGCCTGATATGTGTGGTATTTTAGATTGTGGCTGTGTTTTGTAAATTGTATACTTGTAGGTCCTGTAAACCAGAACCGGCGGCTCGCTGCAGGCATAAGGGCGGCCAGAAGAAGCTGAGTGCAGGCAACCCTCTTTCGTCGGCCCGCTGCAAGGACTCCGGTGTGCTAGCAATAATCAAAGTGTAAAGCTGCAGTGTACAGAGCCTTGAAGATTGTTGTATCTAGATGTATAAAAGTTCTTCTGATCAGACCCACAATTTTAATTGTTTGCCTTAATTGTTAATCTTCTCAGCTAAGTGGTCAGAGAAAGACAACTTATCATCTATCACAACTATATATTTTTCTGCATCGGTCTTAGTGATCTCATTAAACGTGGTATATACTTGTTCCCCCAACGTTAGACCTCCCTACCCTCATATATTTACTCTTGTCTGGGTGGAAATCAAACATCTATTTTTCGGACCATCTTCTCAACTCATCTAGGTCCTCCTGTAACCTATTGCAGTCTTTGCTGTCGCCAATCCTTCTAAAAAGCTTTGTTTCATCTGTGTACAGGTATACTTAGCTGTTGTATTTGATGGCCTCAGGAAGATAATTTATAAACAGCACGAACAGCAGCAAACTCAGCACTGAGCCTTGTGGGACTCCACTCGTAACCTCTTTCCAGTCAGATGCCTCTCCATTTACCCTGACACGTGAGCATGCTATCCACTCGGACTCCGTGGCATGGTAGAGATATGTGCTCTACCACTACGCAACAATACGTTGCGAGCTAATCAATCCTTGATCAAGTTACGGAATGCACTACGTTTCTATTTCGAACAGGGCCTTTGTTTACAAAATCTCCATCCCAAGCCAGTCACTGACGCGGCTGAAGGAAATTACGGTTTTGTGGTATATTCCAGGTACATTTTACCTTTTGGAGTGCCTGTAAATGAAAAGAGAAACTACGTTGATATAATGTCCCTTCACAACGAGGTGAAGGTAATTGGAATACTTGATAAATAAAACATTGTTTTGTTGCATGAAATTTAGTTTTTGCTGAATTTATGAAATTACGAATGAGCAATTATGCTACTGTTTTTCACAAATAGGATGTTTTGTGTAATTAATGTTAACATGGGAATTCATAGGCTTCTTTTGAATATTATCTCTGCCTAACTTAGGCTATGCTAGGCAGCTAGGTTAATTATTAGCCTAGCCTAAGTCAATTTATTGTCAATATTTATGTTAGGCTAGGGTTTGCTCCTGTACAGAGGCTAGCCTAGGCCTATCAGGCTATATGCTAGGCTGTATGATGTAAATATGTTTGGTAGCCTAGCATTCAAGGAGACTACAGCAGGACTCTTCTTCTTCTTACCTCTGACCGGGTATAAGTTTACTAGCCTATCCTATACCCCTTTGAAAGGACATTAGCCTATCCTAGTATTATGGGTGGGGGCTGCTGCCCCCGCACCCCCGCTATTTGACATCTTTGACAGATTTTTGGTGTAGGCCTAGGCCTATTTTTCTGAGAAAAAGGTATTTTTCAATTTGTCGATAACAAAAATCCTCCATGCGGACTAGCCTAGGCCTAGGCCTATATGGAGAAAAATATGGCGAATCTGTTGGTGCCTATTTTCCCTAATAAATTGTTTCTAATAAGGCGGATGTAGTGTCCTTGAAGATTATCATATGTTTTTCCTTTTTGTATGGAATAGCCTAGGCTTACTAAGGCTTAGGCCTACCCTATGTCTCGTCACTCTCATGTATGTGTAGCCTTTAGGCTATTTCCATTCAGAATAGGCCAAGGGCTAGGCTTAAAGGTATAATTCTAATTTAAGTTAAATTTTGTAATTTCTTTAAAATCTAGGCATAGGCTAGGCTAGGCCTAATTAATCTTTATTGATATTTAGGCTATAAGTGTCCTCTCTGTTCGCGGAATCTTGGAGCTCCGCCGCAGTGGAGCTTTGCTATTAGCCTATTGCTATTATTATGCTAGGCCTATTACATAAGAACATAAGAAAATGGGAGTCTGCAAAAAGCCGATCGGCCCATACAAGGCAGATCCCTGTCACACCCAACCCCAATTACAAGGCCCAATTATAGGCCCAACTCACTAATACCTTGAGTACTGACCCCACCTAAACGGTCAGAGATTAACACAAGATAACGGGGGTCTGCTGAGCGCCGATTGGCCCACACCTGGTAGATCCCCCTCACACCCAACCCATCTCGTTCATATGCCTATCTAATTTTATCTTAAAGCTCCCTATCGTTCTTGATCCCACTAGGCCTATATCACTTGGTAGCCTATTCCACCCATCTACAACTCTGTTACCAAACCAATATTTGCCTATATCTTTTACCGCATTATTAGCCTTTATAATTATTGTTACCCAGTTACCAGTACTGTTATTACAGAATTGGAAATTTGAAATTATTTTGTTAGCCTATTTTGCCTGTGTACTGTACAGTATATAATCATTATTATTAGCTACCGTATAATATTAACTAGCCTAGGCTATTCTTATTACGGTACGGTACTACCATATTATTTTTTTAATCCAGTCACCTAAAATAATCTACCGTCACTCTAGTTACCAATACTAATGCAAAAAGATTGTAAATGTTGCCAAAAAATGAATTTCTAATGAAAATTTTACTTAAAAGCTCCTGTTTGATTCAGCCTTATCTCAAAGCGATTGTCACATACATACATACATAAATTTAAAGACCGAGTGCTACTGTCATTACGGTGTCAAGGGGAGAATGACAACCATGTCTATCTATCTATCTATTTACTCAGGCCCATTCTCCAATTTTTTGTTTTCTGTGGGTGGCCGACTTGAGACAGAGCCCGTACAGGAACAACACAACGCAACAGAAAAACAATGAAAAAAAAAAAAAATAACACATCTAGGTCACCCAGGAGAAGACCTGGAGACCAGGGATCACCACAGCACTCCCCCAGCCCCCGACCACCTGGAGAAGTTCCGGTCTAAGCAGGCAGACATGCAGCGAGCTGATATCACAAGCCCACCCACCACACTTCCAGGCACACCAGCTCTCCAGGCCAGGCGCCCGACGGACTAGTATCTAGTCCAACTTGCGCCCGACCCCTTCCCCCAAATGACCACGTTTTCACTTATCTATTCACGAACATTCTCCATTCATTCCTGTTTATTATTATTAACTATGTACTGCACCATATTTGCTTAGTCTGGTTTGACTTGGTTGTACTGTACAGTATGTATAATGGTGAACACTGAAACGGCTATGTTCAATGTTGTATGTTAGCAACGTACTATACCTTGTTCCAAATATTTAAGTAGGCCAGAAATCGTGAACCCTGACCCCTATAACTAAAAAAACGGGTTGTGCAAATGGGCTGTAAATTTCCCACCTATACCCTGGCTGTCCTGGGCCTCCCCAAATGGTAGAAATATTAGCTCGGTTACTCTAGCCGTTTGTGAGTTATAGATGTTAATGTTCAAGAGTTTTGGCCTACTTATTTGGAACAAGGTATAGTGTGTTGGCTGTGGCTGTGAGTCTAACAAGTCTAATGACCTGGCCACCTGGGTCGATTAAGCTGAATACTGTAGTTACAGTACTAGCATTTATATAAGACCCTGATCTACAGCACCTCATATGTCCTCCTTTGCAGAGGGGTGTTGAAAGGTCATAAGGGTGAATGTCGGCCTAATCCTACAGCAGGGCTCAATTCTACAAATTATTGTGCACGAGTAAAAAAAAACTTACCTATGCCACAGTCACACACTAAGGTGTAATCAAGCTAACCTGGCAGAAATTGGTAACGCTGCTTTTATATATATTTGTATAGCCAGCATTAAATAAAGGCGGCATCACACGAGCAGTTTAGAAAGGTAGTACCGTATAGGAAATATAGAAATGCAGCATTACCATTTTCTGCCAGATTAGCTTGAATATACTATTTCAGCCTGATAGTAATTTAACATGTTCTCATCTTGATTACAGGTACAGTACTCAACTATTATGAAGATGTTAATTTTGAACACATGGTATTTTATGTAATGCGGAGATATTGTGGATACAGTATATATGTATTTCCACTAAATATCCAGAAATCAAGTAATAAGAGATTGAATTTACCATCAGCTGGAGAAATATATACTATACACACAGGCTCTGAAATTTGTATCTAACTGTACAGTATTTTAACCGTCAGCAGGTGGTGATGTCTGGTCAGGTGCAGCAGGTGGTGCAGGGCCAGGTGGTGCAGGGACAGATGGTGCAGGGACAGATGGTGCAGGTGGGAGGACAAGTGGGGCAGGTGGTCTCAGGCACACAGGTCGTCAACAGTGCAGGTACGAAGCTCACAAATTTATCATGTCTGTCTGTCTATTAGGCACTCCGCTCCCCCTTTTTGGTCCATAAATATGACCCTTAACCCCTACTGTATCGGTATTTGATTCAGCTTCATTTAGACGATTTTATGAAGCTTAGGAAGGATATATGATTGCTAAAAGGATGAGTTTAGATAGTCTGTCCCCTTTTAATTAGTAGATGTCCTTCCTAACCTGAATAAAATAATCTAATAGATGCCAGAATATATTGAAAAGGACGTCTCCGGTACAGAAGGGATTAAATTCACTTCCTAAGTATGGCACTCTTACCGTAACTCTCTTTCATGTCTTAATTATCTTACCAAATATGATGGTGCATCTACTGTGAGTGACTGGGTGACTTATGGAGCTCACAATGAAGAGATCCTAGGTTCAATTCCTGAGCAGGGTGAGTCAGATGGGCAGTCTCTTTACACCGTATGTCTGTGTTCACCTGGCAGTAAATAGGAACCTGGAGTTAGTGGACCTTTGTGTTATCACATAAAAATTTGTAAATCTGAATAAGGCCGACCGGCCCACATGAGGCAGATTCCATTCACACCCAACCCATATAATTCATATGGGGAAGTACAAAGGGAAATGTCACCGAGATGAGCTGCGCTTGGAAGATTACTGTAAGCCCCCCCCCCAACTTACTTTACTTTATATAGGCCTACTGTGAGGGGATAGGCTATTACAGTAAGATTCTTCAACACAGCTAGTCATCATCACCCAAAATAATAGTATTAACTGCACTTGATTTAGGATCCAATACTAATTCTTTCCCCAGTACTTCCACACATCATGCTGCCTATGAACATCACTAAACTTAATACAGTACAGTACAGTATAGCACAATAGTGTCATTTGCAACTGAAAAAGCCACTACAGTGCAGTTTATCAATGTGTATCTTTTGAATATATTGTACTTTATCTGATCTTTTTCGCTATCACATCATCTATCAGGCACATAACCCTCTTTTTTGTTTTAAAGCTGGGGGTGGCTGACTGAAGACAGAGCCCGAACAGGGACAACACAACACAACAAAAACAAAACACAAATTCACACACATCACATCATACTATAATATTTTTGTGACTGCCCTTCAACAGGCCAGGTGGTGATGTCTACGGCAGGGGGCCTGACTAGCCTGGGTCCTGGTCAACAGATAGTGACTCAGCTGGTGCCTGGTCAGACGATGACAGGGCAGGTGGTACAACAGGGACCAGGGGGCCCTTCCCTGGTCACCACCACCCTCCCCTCCACCCTCACACAGGCACAGGTCAGGGTAAGTCAATGGGCGGGTGTTTGTTCAAAATATTTTAGTATTTTTGGGATTGTTGCAGGCTGTGGCATACTCAGTAGAGTGTCGGCTGCTGATCAAAGGGTTGGCGGATCAAGCTCGCACTGTCAGAATGTTATTGGTAGATGTCAAGCTTGGGCAACTTGACCTAATGATTCGTGACAAACGCCTAATATTCATGGCCACCCCTTATTCCGGTATCTGGCAAAAAAAAAAAAAAAAATATTGTATCCAAAACACCAGGGTTATACTGTAGTATGAAATGGATCCAATGGATCCAAAGTGAGAGCGGTGGAAATGAGTTACTTGAGAAGTGCGTGCGGAGTTACATGGAGGGATAGACAGACGAATGAGGAAGTAAGGAGGAGGTGTGGTGTGGAGGTAGATGTGCTGGAAAGTGTGGAAAAAAAACAACTTGAGATGGTTCGGCCATATGGAACATATGGAAAGCGAGAGAATGACTAAGAGGGTGTACGAGAGCGAGGTGGAAGGACAGAGAAGGAGAGGTGGAAGGATAGAGTGAGGAAGTATATGGATGAAGGCGGTGCTGGTTGGGAGGAGAGGCATCGACTGACTGGGGACAGGTGCATGGGGGCGGTTCGTTCGTGGCCACCCCTTCGGGGATCACGGCGTCAGGCAATAGATAGATAGATAGATAGATACCTTGTCTGATAATCATGGGTTTCTGGAAGCCTGTGTGTAAATGAAAGAGGAATTACTGCCAGTGTAAGTCAGCAGATGTTTGCATGCATGAGACAGATTAATAACAAGAATGTTATCTAGATGTGAAATGTGCTATTACTCTGGTCCCCTGGCAACCCTAAGCTATCAGTGTGCTGACTTTGTGAAAACTGTCGTTAGGTACACACAGGGTGAGCTGTGTTTGGATTTATGTAGGCCTATAAATTTGTGTATACAGTATACATAAATTGAATACAGGTACTATACTCACATATACAAATTGCAAAATAATATTTAGTAATTTTTAAAAACTTATTTTGTTTACATTAAATGTTTATATGTTAGGTGATCTAATAGTTACTGTACTGTACTCTACTGGTAATCTGCCTCTAACAGGCCTCACCAGCCCAAACTTTGTTGTAAACTACCATAACATTGTCAAACAATTACTAGGGAATTATAGGAATATTGTCACTTTATGTGAAGAGTTGCAGCTTACAAAGAAGTACAGTATATATATCATGTTGAATAGAGTGCATATTTTGTTTTCCCAGTTGGTTTCACCAAACCACAGATGTAATGGGAAATGTCACAATAAACTATTATGTGTACCGGTATATATGTACAGTGTTCCCCCCTAATATAAACTATTATGTGTACCGGTATATATGTACAGTGTTCCCCCCTAATATAAACTATTATGTGTACCGGTATATATGTACAGTGTTCCCCCCTAATATGTCACAATAAACTATTATGTGTACCGGTATATATGTACAGTGTTCCCCCCTAATATGTCACAATAAACTATTATGTGTACCGGTATATATGTACAGTGTTCCCCCCTAATATGCGAACTTGGAATATGTGAAACAGCTACAATGCGAAGTCCATCTTTATGTTAAAGTTCTATATTTGCTTATTAATACAATAATTTTAGTGCATCTGCTTGACGAAGAACTGATTTTTAGTGTTGTTGTTGTTCCCCAGGCTGCCTGGCCGAACAGCCCCAAGGTCCCGAGCAAGGCCAAGGCCATAGAGCGCCCCCACAAAACCCTCCCTGCTTACCACTAACAAAACCCAGGTGACCGAAGCCACTCTAAGGCAGGGAGCTGAGGAGGGCGCGGAAACGCCCGAGAAACCAAAGCCCCACCCAAGGCCCTGTGCCCCTCAGCAATTATGAAGGGAAAGTTGAGGGGCAAGGGAAAAATGTGACGCTTTGGCTCCCAATCTGCCAACTTTTAGGTTGGCAGTAGGGAGGTCGATCCACGGAAAAGACGCCGTCACTTGAGATCTAGAAGATATATAAGTAAAAGGAACAGTCAGAGTAAGCTATGGGTATGGCAGAGATCGCTCAGCTCTCACTCTGATAGACCAGCCCATCACCACATGACTAGAACCCAATCCTCTGATTTTTAGTGTTAAATATTATTACTACACCCGAATCATACGACGATCTAGCAGTCCTCTAACTAAGGTAAATTTCCTTCTTTATACAGTTATATTTTATATATTTCTTTCAGTAAAGGTTATTCTTAAAATGTGGTGTGTAAGGTAGGCAATAATAGGGTTCTGAGCACCAAGCCCGGGAATGGTGTCTGACCATATACCTTTTTCCCGTTGATTCTTAGCTTCACAATATGCAACACATATTGCAGCCCATAAACTTATAATGTAAAACTTGCAAAATAAACAAACCAAAACGTATACGAACACAGTAAAAAGACAAAATAACTAATCAAAATCGCTATGTGGAAACAACGCTTAACTAAAATAATAATTTATAAATAAAAGAACACAATCTAACATAAACTACAACTGATGACACCTGACTTACCCCTTTCTCCAACACAACACGGCTTCAGGCCATTGCACTCCACAAACACTCTTCTTACAGACCTTACACAAAGAGCTTTTCACGGCATCAGCTCGGCTAGACCACCACACAGATCAGTACTTGCCACACTTGACATTAGTAAAGCCTTCGATGCCATCCCCCGCCACAACCTAACAAACAAAATCTACAACACAAACATGCACAACAACACAAAGAGATGGCTGGCCAACTTCTTAGCAGGCAGCTGTGCACACGTATCTTTTGCCGGTCAGTCATCTAGCATTAGAAATTTCCCAAACGGAGTCCCGCAAGGATCCGTCCTGTCGCCCGCACTCTTCAATCTGTACATGCATGATATAAATACACCAAATTTACCCCAAATAACCATAGCCTCCTACGCAGACGACATAACACTCACAAGCACGCACCAAAACCCAGACACAGTAACAAGACTCCTTCAAGACTATCTCGACAAATTACATGAATGGTGCACTACAAACAGACTCAATTTAGCCCCAGCTAAATCCACTGCAACCCTCCTCACATGCTGGACAGGAGAGCACGATTACGTCCCGGGACTCAACATAAACAACACACCCCTAACACACACACACAAAATCCTAGGAGTAACATACGACACCCAAATGACATTCAAACAGCACACCACAAACACGAAAAAGAAACTGACACCCAGACTTAACGCCCTCAGATCACTTGCCCACACGAAATTTGGACACAACAAAGAAACCACCACCACAGTCTACAAACAATACATAAGATCAGTTATGGAATACGCAAGCCCGGCCTGGGCTTCTAACCTAGCTGAAACACATCATAAGACCTTACAGACTAAAGCCCTTAAAATCATCACAGGATGCACAGCTACTACACCCACAGATCACCTACATCAAGAAACCAAAGTCCTAAAAGTCAAAGATCATCTAGACATGAGAGGCACTCAATTCCTGGCAGCAGCCTCCACGAATCAACACCACCCACTACACTACACGGCAACACACCCACAGACACCAAGAAATATTAAAACAACACCCAGCACACGCTATCACACACAAATACTGTCTTCTCTCCTTCCCTGCCCACCCCAAACCAACTTCCGGAAGCACATCCATACTCATATCACTCGCCGTTCCATCCACTCACTCATAGACAACACGCAGCTGCAAGCACGACCTCCCGAAATCCATCCTTCTGAATCCTCCCTTCCTCGCGAGGACAGAGTCCACCTGGCCAGGCTGAGATGCGGACACCATCCAGCTCTTCTGAGCTATCAGAAGAGACTGGATGACTCCGTCGTCGACACCTGCCCGGGTTGTAACACAGCACCCCATACCATAAAACACATCATAGAAGACTGCATTTCACACAACCACTTACGCCAACAACACAATTTACACTATTTGAGAGCTCTGTGGGAGAGCCCGACCGTGGCCATGGCCTTCCTTAAGGACTCAGGGCTGTTCGGCCAGGCAGCTTAGGGAACAACAACAACAACAACATAAACTAACATTAAAATTAAAATGTAAAACTTGCAAACTAAACAAACCAAAATTGGGACAAGGACAATATAAAGTCAAATTAAATTATCAAAATCGCTATGTGGAAACAACGCTTACTAAAATGAAAATTATTAAATAAAAAGAACACAATCCACCACATAGGGTGTACATTACTACATGAGCAAGTTAATCTGTTTCCCAAGCAAACTAATCGCACATATAACAACGCACTATCGTCACGTTAAAGGAAGTAGTCAAGTTTGGGAAGTCCGGGACGTTCTGGCAAATTTGACTAAACTCTGCATGAATAAAGAAACTACATGTTAAATGTCAAAACAATATTATTTAAAATCAAATTTGCAACATGACAAGACATTAACAATAGTACAAAATACAAATATTGATAAGATATCTATACTATTACAAAATAATATATAAAATACAGTACAGCACTCACTAACGATAGTGCTATCAGGTAGGTACCTGTAAGCATAGCATGCCTCAAGTGACCCCTATCAATAACTACCCTACAAATAACCTACATTTATAGCACAAATAAACTAAGGAAATCGCAAAAGTAAGCAATTGATACTATCGACAATGAATACATATAATATAAAGACAAATAATTGCAAAATATGAAGTAACAACAGATTTAAACAAAGAGTACTCTTTTAACAAGAACAATAAATTTAAAAAATCATCAATATTAATATTAATAATAGAAAAAGATAAATAATAAATACAGACAAAAAACAATAAATACAGACAAAAAGTAAGCAGAGGTTATACAAGAAACTTCAAGTTAAAAATGCTTGATTAAAATTATTGATGTCAAATTTTAGAATACAGCCACAATAATTGACCCTAAAAAGATTAAATTTATGGAACAATTTACTTGCCTCAAAACCTCTGTCCACTAAGAGTCTGTATAGTAACCTAGCTCTAGCCCAAAAGTCATCTACTTTAGTGCAGATTTTACAAAATCTTATTAACTGGGAATAAAAACAATTACAGTATAAGTTATTTTACTATCGATATTACTACTAGGGAAAGGAAAGTTTATTACGTTAAAATTAATATTAATATTAGGAGGGAGCACTGTACCTATACTGAGCTTTCCAGCACTCTTATAAGGCTGGTGGTGAGTGGATGGTGGGCACCCTCTCTTACCATCAGTTAATTGAGCAGTGGGCTCGTAACCCCTTCTATACCGGCTACGTCTTTTCACTTTATCCTAGCTACTATTAGAAGATTTTATTCAGTTCCCAAAGGGCCTCCAGCAACAAACAGGGTTCAACTATCTCACCTATCCCATGTTGCTAGCACAGATCATTCTTAATCTGCATTAAATCGTGTACATATACTGTAGTTGAAATATAACCACAAACATCCTCAGTAGTGAAAGGGTTAATCCCGGGAGGTCTCCCCCCAGGTTGTGAGTGGCGGCACAGTGGTCCAGGGACAACATCTCCAGACAGTCAACAGTCAGGGGTGTATAATGACCGCTGCTTCACCTACAGTCACCCAGCAGGTCGTCAACAGGGTGTTATACCGAAGACAATTTTGTTTTTAACACTTTAAGGGAGCCCACCTCGCTTTTTTTTCTTTTTCTCTCCCTCTCTCTTTGGCTTTTATCCAATCGGCACTATTCAGCCTACTGTTTTAAGAAGTTTACCCCTATCCAGGTGTCAATATTTGGGTAGAATGTAGAATTCGGGCGTACCGCCAGCCTTGTTTACAATACGCGGAGCCGGGGCGGACGCTTGCCATCATATTCCCGTCTATTTTGACTGCCTTTGGATACAATAATATGTTGAGGGGGGGGGCTTTGCCCCCCCTCACCCCCCCCACCATGACCCTTGTCATCATCATATATATTTCCAGCAGGGGGCAAATAATCATAAAAATCGCCGTCAAAATAGACACGAACTTAACCACGGCGATCGACAAATGTAAACATGGCCGGGGGGGGGGGGTCGGACGCTTGCAATCATGTTCCCGTCTATTTTGACTGCCAATGGATACATTAATATGTTGAGGGGGGGCTTTGCCCCCCCTCACTCCCCCATAACATATTGTCATTATCATATATATTGCCAGCAGGGGGCAAATAACAAACTAAATCGCCGTCAAAATAGACGCGAAGTTAACCACGGCGATCGCCCTATGTAACCAATGACGACCGTACACCTGGAATCTACATCCATCCCTAATATTTTCCTGGCAAGCGGGAGCGAGCCAGCATATATATACTTTTGTTTTGACAGCAAGCTAAATTTGTACATTTTTCGATAGAAAAATTTCTCCGGCGAAGCTGGATTTCTCCATACAATGCTGGCTCGCCAGGAAGAAATAGACACCTGGATGGGGATAAACGTCTTAAAACAGGTGGCTGAATGAGGCCGAATGGATAGAAGCCAGAGAAAGAGAGAGAAAGATAAAAAAAAAACAGGTGACCCCCCTTAATGAATATGTGAAGAAATACATGAACATTAATATGAAATAGCATTGTTTTGGCCAGTCCATCACTTTCTAAAACATAATTTGAACTATGAATATGTGAAGAAATACATGAAAATATACTTGACATAGCATTGTTTTGGCCAGTCCATCACTTCCTAAAGTATAATTTGAACTATAAGCCATAATTTTATCTTTGCATATACGGTAATAAACACTATAGGTAGCGCCACCGAACTTTACAATAATCTAGATCCCTTAACTTCTTATAACTCAAAATGAATGAAAGCAATAGGGCTGACGTTTCTATCATTTGGGAAGAGTCCACCAGGAAATAGGTGTGGATATATACAGCCAGTTTGCTCTAAGCCCTTTTGAGTTACAGAGAGGTCAGGGATCAAGATTATTGTCAAGTTCGCTGGCGCTACCTATACAAATTTAATGAACTTGGCTTCCTTTTGATACCCCTGCAGGTCAAGCCCCCACCGCCCCAGCCTCCACCCCAGCAGACCCAACCTCAGCCCCAGGTCGCCGCTTCTGCCCCAGCGCCGCCCGTGGTTAATCAGTCGGTGCCAGCGCCGGGGAATTCCAATGCCACTGCCGACACCACTGCTCCGGTAGGTTGGCAGGAGAGAGAATGTATAAAGAAATATCCATCAGTTGCAATGTATTATGTTCATATTATCACCAACCCACCAAGTAACTTACAAATATCCATCAGTTGCAATGTATTATGTTCATATTATCACCAACCCACCAAGTAACTTACAAATATCCATCAGTTGCAATGTATTATGTTCATATTATCACCAACCCACCAAGTAACTTACAAATATCCATCAGTTGCAATGTATTATGTTCATATTATCACCAACCCACCAAGTAACTTACAAATATCCATCAGTTGCAATGTATTATGTTCATATTATCACCAACCCACCAAGTAACTTACAAATATCCATCAGTTGCAATGTATTATGTTCATATTATCACCAACCCACCAAGTAACTTACAAATATCCATCAGTTGCAATGTATTATGTTCATATTATCACCAACCCACCAAGTAACTTACAAATATCCATCAGTTGCAATGTATTATGTTCATATTATCACCAACCCACCAAGTAACTTACAAATATCCATCAGTTGCAATGTATTATGTTCATATTATCACCAACCCACCAAGTAACTTACAAATATCCATCAGTTGCAATGTATTATGTTCATATTATCACCAACCCACCAAGTAACTTACAAATATCCATCAGTTGCAATGTATTATGTTCATATTATCACCAACCCACCAAGTAACTTACAAATATCCATCAGTTGCAATGTATTATGTTCATATTATCACCAACCCACCAAGTAACTTACAAATATCCATCAGTTGCAATGTATTATGTTCATATTATCACCAACCCACCAAGTAACTTACAAATAAATCAAATTAATGAAATCAATGAAACTAATGAATACATATTTCATACAATCGAGAAAAAAAATTGTATGTATAAACTTTCATGAATTGCTAGTATGCATTATACTGTAGTGGTTTCCTGTTTTCTAAATACTGTAAGAGTAACTGAAGTTATCTGTAATTTCACAATTCTATTATCTAGCACTTCAAATTCTCTATATTATATTCATTATGAGGAGCTCATAATCAAAGGGCTAAACAAAGTGACTTGACCAACCCAGGTCCTGAACAAACAACGCATCTCTGAGCTGGTGCGCGAGGTGGACCCCAATGAACAGCTGGAGGAGGAAGTGGAGGAGATGTTACTGTCACTAGCGGATGACTTTATAGAGGCCACTGTCAACGCTGCGTGTCGTCTGGCCAAGCATCGCGGAGCACGGGCACTCGACGTAAAGGATGTCCAGATGTACCTTGGTGAGTCAGTGGCTTTATTTGTTACATTTACCTCAAACCATTCACTCAACTCATTATTTCCTACTCTAACACACACTCTGCTCTCTTCATAAAAATTCTTAATTGCTCTTAACAAATTTCCTCCAATTTCATAAATCCTTAACATCTTCCACATTGCTTCTCGATCCACATGATCATATGCCTTTTCCAAATTCATAAAAGCCCAAAATATCTCCTTATGGTTCTCTAAATACTTCTCGCATAACTGTCTTACTGCAAATATTTGATCCACACACCCTCTTCCCCTCCTAAAATCGCACTCCTCTTCTCCTATTGCAACTTCCGTACCCTTTATTGTCCTATCTATCAACACCCTGCCACACAGCCTGATAATAAACTAATACTGTACCTCTATAACTTGAACACTCCTGCCGATCTCCCTTCCCCTTGTACAATACTAGAAATAAAAAAAATAATGCATTGAAGACTGAGGAAAACAATACTATGAAATACTATCATGTACAAAATATTAATCAAGTATTTTTTTACCAGAGCGCAACTGGCACATGTGGTTGCCAGGGTTCGGGACGGAGGAGCTGCGGCCGTACAAGAGGGCCCCCACCACCGAGGCTCACAAACAACGCCTGGCACTCATCAGGAAAGCCATCAAGAAGTATTAACACCCATCACAACACTTGTCAGGGCTGTGACACAACACCGCACACTATCAAACACATTATGGAGACTGCATAACACACAACTACAACTACTTACACTAACAACACAACATACACTCCTTCAGAACTTTGTGGGAAAATCCGGTTTCGGCCGTGGCCTTCCTTTGGAGCTCGGGGCTGTTCGACCAGGCAGCCGAGGGAACGACTACTACTATTACCCCGCAGGGAGGGGTAAAATTTTCTATACGGTGGCGTCTATCTTACTTTTATTCTGCGGCCGTACATCACAAACAACGCCTGGCACTTATCAGGAAGGCCATCAAGAAGTATTATCACCCATCACAACACCACAAGGAAGGGGTAACATTTTCTGTACGGTGGCATCTAGCTTACTTTTATTCTGGCTGTCATTAACCTTCACCACCAATACAGTACGTCATTTTCATGCGTTATCTCTCCTACAACATTAGATTGGCAACTTGGTCCATTTTTGAGACTATCATGTTTTGAACTGGTATCGGCAACTTAGTGGATTATAGGCGATACAAATATATCAAATATTTAAATCAGAAGTTGCTGAATAAAGTTATGTGAAAAAGCAGTTTCTTGAATCTACTGTAATTTAAGGAATATTTTGTATGGAGAGGTGTTTTGTTACTAGCATGTCTGTGTTGCTGGCTTGTTGTGTGCTGAATGTCTTGTATGTGTCTTTGTAATAATAATAATGGTTGGATTTTTTGTTCTCAAAAGCGCTAGCGTTCAATTTCAGAGTTGAAACTTACATCAGGTTCCACTATTTCATTACAGTAGCGCTACTGTACGCATTGGCATCTACTAAACCACATGAGTTTGATTTACATTTTATGTAGCCTAATTAAAAAGTAGCTACTGCTGAAGATAAAGAAAATATAATCAGTTAATTAGGTGTGTGAAAGATATGATGTGTATTCAAGATATGTTTCAGTTTAAGTGTTGTAATCAGCGCAAGTGTACAGTGTGTCTGATTTTATACCGAGTACATCTCGTTTTGTAATATGCAGGTGATGTGTTGTGTGTTTGTGCCGCATTTTGGAAAACCACTCCAGTTGAGATTGATTTTTGAGTTAATATAGATATTGGCCTAATATGTTATTATATTACATGAAAGCACAGAAGATAAATTTGGTGCCTCTGATGATGTATTATTTATGTGTGTGTGTGTGTGTCTGGTGAA
Source organism: Paralithodes platypus (assembly GCA_032716605.1). Taxonomy (NCBI): domain Eukaryota; kingdom Metazoa; phylum Arthropoda; class Malacostraca; order Decapoda; family Lithodidae; genus Paralithodes; species Paralithodes platypus. Next base: position 4,866,420 of record CM064523.1, read on the forward strand.
GAGTTTATCAAAAGTGTATATTATCCAACACTATACTCTGATTCATTTCATCTGACGGTAAATTGAATCGCTTAGCAACTGATTTATCGATAACTAACGAAAAAAATAAGAAATAACTCTCTGCTTCATATTAAGACCAAGTTTATATAATTAGCACCACATTTCACTACAAAATGGGAAAGCCCTACCGTGGCCATGGCCTTCCTTAGGGACTCGGGGGGGGGGGGCTGTTCGGCCAGGCAGCTTAGGGAACAACAGCTACAAAATCTTCAAAATAACCGACAAATCTTGATGAGAACTTTGTAATTTACTGTCAGTTTAAAAGAAACTGAGTATAGTGCAAGTTATATGATGTAAATACTACCCTGTATGTATGCATTACAACACATATGATGACATCTATGCATTACACTTACTCTGCCAGTACTACATTACAAAATATAAACATGCCCACCATTTCGGCTCCCAATTATCAGTTGAATGACAGTTACTATACAGTACTTGGTGTCAGCGACTCGGGAGAAAATTATGACCCACTTATATGCCAATAGTTCCAACTGATTGACTTTATTATAATGTAAAACTTGCAAAATAAACAAACCAAAACGAGGACAAGACAATATAAAGGCAAAAGAACTAATCAAAATCGCTGTGTGGAAATAACACTTTGTGTGACCGTGATTATTTAATGTATGTATGTACAGTACTGTATGTATATACTCAGGCCCAATCCCCATTTTTTTTGGGGGGAGGGGGGGACTCGAGACAGAGCCCAAATAGGGATAACATAACAGAAAACAATGAACACACAAAAACAAAATACAAATTCACACATCTATTTAAACCTTTAAGAATTAATAATTACTACAAGATGAGACACTGGACACAGTTGCAAGAGCCTGAATCAGCTGGACCATTATTTTCTCAGTCACTGAAAACGAGTACAGTACTGTATACTGCAGTTATATGCCTTCGGGTAAGCCCTATGAGTAGTTTTGTTCTGAAACTCAGTGGCCTGGTTAACCCCTTTAGCACGATGACTTTCTTTAGCATATAATATACCTTTACGACTGAAAAGGGTAAATACGATCTCGGTAAACTCTCTTGATAGCATGGGACCTTCTCAAACTGCATAAAACCGTCTAATTTGAGCCTGAATAAAAGGGAAATTATACGTCATCGTGCTGAAGGGGTTAAACCATCCCATTACAAAAAAAAAAAAAAAAGTTATATGCATGGGAAGTGTTTGGGATTGATAGAAGGGGTAACGTGGGTAAAGGATCCCACAAGAAGATGAAGTGATGTACAGTCGTGGTCAGGAATACTTGAACACCTAATAAAAATGTATAAATTAAAATTTAAAACTTGCAAACTTAACCAACCAAAACTTGGACAAAGACAATATAAAGTCAAAATAACTTATCAAAATTGCTATGTGGAAACAACGCTTACTAAAATAAAATGTATGAAATAAAAGAACACAATCCACCACATAGGGTGTACATTACTACATGAGCAAGTTAATCTGTTTCCCAAGCAAACTAATCGCATACATAACAACGCACTATCGTGATGTCACGTTCAAGGAATTAGTCAATTTGGGAAGTCCGGGATGTTCTGGTAAATTTTATAAAACTTGCAAAACATAGAAACCAAAACCAGAACCGCGCAATATGAAGACTAAAAAACTTCTCAAAATCACTGTGTGGAAATAAGTAAATAACACATTGAAAATTTAACAAAATAAACCTATGAAATTTGAAATATATAATAAAACAAGATAGTGAACATTAACTAGTGAATACCAATCGTTTGTTCTGTGTGGCTCTCGTGCAGTTTCCTAACATAGTTCGCCCTACTGAACCTGCAGTAAGAGAGAATGGCCGCCTTCTACTTCAGACGCCATTTTGGTGCCCATGTATCATTAAGGGGGGATGCTTCACTATTTGGGCAATTTTTGCATGTATTCATTATTTTTCTAGTTTCCTCCCTAGACCTCCATCAAATTAAAAAAAAAACATCCATTAGATCCCCCTTCTAGATTAATTTGTACATTTTTCAGTAGAAAAACTTTCCGGCCAAAGGCCGGTTCTTCCAACATTACAGGCTCAATATCATTCGCCAGGGAAATAATTGACACCTAAATAGCACGAAAGGTCTAAATATTGACAAAGAAATGGGGCGAAAGGTCTTAAAATCGACTAACTAATGGGGCAAACATCTTAACATCTGAAAACTAATGGGGCTAAACGTGAGGGAGAAAGTGGTCCAGAAAACCGGCCGTTTCAAAAATTGCCCAGAAATTCCTCAGCACGACTGTACCGTGGGTGTATAACTTGTAAACCAGTACAGTATGTGTCAACTGTTACTGTACAATTATAGTCTGTTCACTGTAGTTAGGCCAGATATCCTAAGGTGGCGGTGAAGGGAGTCGCACAGAGAGGTAGGCCAAGAAAGACGTTGGATCAGGTATTGTCCATTCATTATTGGTGAGCCAGAAATCCTAACCCCTACAATAATCAAGATAATTTTTCTATCATTTGGGAAGGATCAGTCAGGGAATAAGTGTGGACATTTACAGCCCATTTGCTCTAGCCCTTTTCGAGTAACAGGTTAGGAGTCACGATTTTTGGCCTACTTGTAATGAATGGACTATAGTACACACAGATTTCACAGCCAAAGGACTGACTAAGAAGGATACCATAGACCAAGCTGCCTTGAGCACTGTTATTAAGGTGAACAAAAAGACTGACCTACTTACGTGTAGATCATAATCTTTAATATTTGTATAAATCATGACTCAAACCTATTGTAACTCAGAAAAGGTTGGAGCAAACGGGCTGTAATAATCTTAATTAATCAATTAATTTCACTCTAAGCACCAAACACCCTCAAATGAAATTAATGAAAGCATGTGATCCTCCCGGGATACCACATACGGAACTTAAACACTAACCATTACACCACCAAGACAGTTAAATGTTCAGCACATGACCACGGTTAATATTCATTTATCGTATACTGGATATCAATCTGATCGTGTCTGGACCCAACTGCACTATGAATAGCATAATGCTTATGCAAGAGAGAAGAAAAAAATTTCCACACCTATTTACTGGTTGACTCTTTCCAAATGGTAGATATTCATATTTATTCACCAACTTAACCAATTAACTTACAAATATACTAATTAATTAATGAAATCAATGAAACTAATGAATATAGAGTCTATGTGGTACTCTAAGGACTCAAACTTAGGATACTCACACCAAAATTTGGCGCACTAAGAATTACGCTACCAAGACAGTTAATGGTTTATGCACAAGCCTACCGGTACGACATATTATAGCAGCTCAATTCAGGAAGTCCTTTTTGAGTTGCGAGAGGTTGGGGTTGGGATTTCTGGCCTACCTTTAATGAACAAGGTATAGTGAGTATATATATTATTAGTTGCTATGGTTCTGTTGTTTATTTGCTTGGAGTGGTTTCTGTAAATTTGTTTCCCATTATTGTATATAGAGAGTAAGGCTTATTTTTAAGATAGGGTGGATGAGCATATTGTATTTATTGACTAGGAATGAAGCAGTGTTTATCATGTAAGGAACGGTTAGTCAATGAATTATTATAATTAAAATGGATGAAGTGGAAATAAAGTTCTTTAACTTAACCCTTTCGCGCACCTCTGGACGTGATTGCGTCCTTACAGGGATACTTTAAAACTTTGTAACCATCAGGGGTGTTTAGAAACCTTTAGTTTACTTACTTCAACCTCTGCAGTTGTCTTTGAGCGAGTTGTGGGCAGAAAAATTAATTTTGGAGAGGTAATTATGAGATTAAGATAATTCTATTTCTGAATACTAAACGACAACCCCCGGAGCTAAAAGGGTTAACCTGGAATTGCTTGCTGTACTGTATTAAAATGTAAAACTTGCAAAACAGGAACCGCACAATATAAAGCCGGCCATACACTTGCAGGCCAGGCCTGTCCGGCCAACGAAAAGGGACGGGGGTAGAGGCGGCCTCTGTGTATATGGGGGTGTTTTTCATCCGGCCAGGCCTGTTGCAGCGGCCGGATGAAAATCAGTTGGCGCTTGAAAATTCCGTCCGTTGCGGCCTGCCGCCTGCGTGTGTGTGGGTGCGTTCAGGTGTGGTTCGCCCCTAGCTCGCGAGACTCTCGCTGTCAGCCGTATTGTTAAAAATGTACTGAGGATATCAAATAGATTACAGAACATATGTTTATATATATATGCAATTAACCTTATCACCTGCATGTCAATGATGTCACACAACATAATAGGTACACAAGAACCCAAAACAAATAGGCTAATATGTCCAATTAATGCAGGCCTACTCCCTTCGTACATGTCACAACACAATCAACCCTAGTTTAGGGTAGACAAGAACCTAGTACAATTGGATACAAGATTAACTAATATCCTTACCTACCACCTATAGGTAGGGCCAACGAACTTGACAAAAATCTCGACCCCTGACCTCTTCGTAACTCAAAAGGACCTCGAGCAAACTGGCTGTAAATATCCACACCTATTTCCTGGTGGACTCTTCCCAAATGATAGCAATGTCAGCCCGATTGCTTTCATTCATTTCGAGTTATAAGAAGTTAAGGGGTCAAGATTATTGTCAAGTTCACTGGTGCTACCTATAGTTGTTGTTGTTGTTGTTGTTCCCCAGGCTGCCTGGCCGAACAGCCCCAAGGTCCCGAGCAAGGCCAAGGCCATAGAGAGCCCCCACAAAACCCTCTCTGCTTACCACTAACAAAGCCCGGGTGACCGAAGCCACTCTAAGGCAGGGAGCTGAGGAGGGTGCGGAAACGCCCGGGAAACCAAAGCCCCACCCAAGGCCCTGTGCCCCTCAGCAATTATGAAGGGAAAGTTGAGGGGCAAGGGGAAAATGTGACGCTTTGGCTCCCAATCTGCCAACTTTTAGGTTGGCAGTAGGGAGGTTGATCCACGGAAAAGACGCTGTCACGCTACCTATAGTACATTGGATAGGCTACAAGTACAGGTGGGTTAATTAATGTTACTAATATACATAATTCTATCCCATCTGTGTTAATTTTTATCAATCATAGCTGGAAAATCCTAAAAACTTACCCCAAACGGCTTCATCCCAACTCCTTATCGGACAACCGACTTATGTTATCGACACGGTGGTCTGACGTATACTGTGTATTTTCGGAAGGCGGCCTGTGTGGGGGTGGGTCTCGTCCGGCGGACGATGCCCCGCCCCTTTATGTTGGCGGGACAGGCCGGGCCTGCAAGTGTATGGCCGGCTTAAAGACAAAAGAACTTTTCAAAATCACTGTGGAAATATTGCATTGAAGATATGGCTAAACAATACTATGAAATTTAAAACACAAAACAAAATATATGATAGTTTATCCTTACAAGTATTTTATTATTATTCTCTTACCTTGAGACTATAGGCATACTTGAGACGTTGGTTGTTGCCATATGGTTATCACAGTATCTTCGACAATGGCCAGACATCTGTGTAGAGAGGTGATGATTAGAAGGATACTGTAGAACTGCAGGAACATTGGGATCATCTCGGAAACTCCCCGACGTTTCCTCTAATCTTCTGGTCTGCATTCCGTTTTTTATACTTGGCAATAGAAAAGGACGGTCTTGCAGTTTGTAGAGTATGTTCTTCATTCTATTTTCACATAATTATAATATTTCCTCTTCTGGGCTTGAATAAAACAGTTCAAACTCATATAGAACCTTTATTTCAAAAAAAAAAAAAATCCCACATGCCTTTACCACAGATTTGCTTACAAAATAACGTAACAAAACACAAACACGGGAGAGACATGTTGACACGAGCATCGTGGGGGTAGGAACGAACGGATAACATGGCACACATAAACCACATCAAAATCTCACCAATACCGAAGAAGATAATGTTTAAAAGTTTGCGGCGGGCATGACACCTTTATACCCGCGCACTAGAGAGACCTTGTGTACTTGATTATTCTGATACCCTGCCAAGCGTATAACAAATTTAATCTCTCTTAGTTCATGGGCCAGAAATGATATCAGTATCATCTGAGTCTGCTTTTTATTTTATTTTTTTACACGAGTTTAACCAGACCACTGGGCCACATTGCGAGACTCTCAAAGGGCTGGCCTCAGCCTGAGCTAAGGATTCAGTGGGAATAGATATATATCAGCATGAGTTGGGGCACTAATCAGATTCCATTGATGAGAGAGGAGGATAAAAAGAAGCGGACGATGGGATAAATAGAGAAAGTAGGAGAATCTATCTGAGTGCTATTAAATTAAGTTTGATAAAAATAAAACTCAGAAAAGTAGACAGACTGAATATAAACACCATATAGGAGGAGCGCTTTATTGACTACGTTTCGCAGATAGCTTCATCATATAGCCTGATGAAGTTATATGCGAAACTTCAATAAAGTTTTAGTCTATTAGGCAAATTATTTTTCTTGTGGATATTAGGTGGGTTCTCTACTTATGTGTTCCTCGCTTGCTTAACTTGGAAGGTAATCTTTTGCCTTGGAAATTGACCAAGTGAAGATTGTATTCTTGGCTGTGATGGTGTTAAAATTGACAAATACTGATAGGGCCGTTAAAGTAGAGGATGTCAACAGAATGGAGCGTAATGAGATGAGAATGGTGAGATGGATGTGTGGGGCCAGGCTACAGGATAGAATAACAAATGTTGAGCTGAGGAGACGTTTAGGTATAAAGAGTATTAGCGAGGTGATGCGTACAAGTAGACTGGGATGGTATGGACATGTGGAGAGAATTGATGAACAAAATTGGGTGAAAAAATGCAGGTCTGTGATTGTGGAGGGAGCTGCACCAAGGGGTGGACCGAGGAAGACCTGGGATCGGACTATACGCGCTGATCTCAAATCCAAGAACTTGACAAGTGAAGCAGCCCTTAACAGGGTTGCCTGGAACGCCGCCATTAGGACAAGAGACTGAAACTGCACTTTATGTGGAACACTCAGTCTTAAAATTTTATGTATGTATGTATGTATTAACCCTTCCTGCCCGGTTGTCATTTTAAAATCCATAAGCTTGAAAGCCTATTAAGCGTGGTTTGAAAGCTGTGCGTCGAACCGTATGTAAACAAAGCCGGTCGGAGCGACGCGCACCTTCAAAAACAAGAAGGAGAAGTCGGACTTTTGTTGTTATTGTTTTGTAGAACGAAAACTAGGGTTTGTTATTGTCAGATATTGCTAACATCGCATCAAAACTCTCTCCACGGAAATCATCATCAAAACTGAACCAGTTGACCAAGAGAGCTCTACTCAATGCCAGTATACTTACAGATACTTACAGATGTCTTCTGGTAGAGGCCTCTCAGGCCTGTAGCACCAGTTCTTCTTCATTAATGTTCAAATCAACTTCTTGTATACTGGTGTGGCGGTGGTGGCGAATGGTGTTTATCTTTGCTTTGTGGCTATATTTTTGTTCTTGATTTTTCCAGGCATGATCTAATTTTCTTTCAAATTCGACCACAGATTTTGAGTTAACTGTCATCAAATTGCTTCTGCTTGTTCTGACTTTTAACCATATCGGCTCTCATCTCGCCCACTGTGAGTTCCAAAACCTGATGTTTACCTATCATCTCTTTCTGCTGTTCACTGATCTTTTTAATTTTATTGTGTAGTTTCACACTTCCCCGCATGCAAAAACTGCAGTTATAACTTAGCTGTTTACCTGCATCTTTCTCCACCATAAATTCATACACAGCTACAGGTATATCTTCGCATCCAATGTGAAACCAAACATCACATACCTCACATTCGAGTGCATTATCAGAATCTGTCACTTCCACCTTACACTTTCCGCATTGTGAGTCCTTTTCATCGTCACCAGCTGAGTCTTGTTTGTTTACGTGTGATGCCATCTTTTACCAGAGTTTTTTGGCAACTCAAGTCTGGAGGCTTGTGTGGGTAGTCTGGGTACTGCTTTGAGACATTATTTCCATCGAACCGATGCACTGATATATTATGCGTGCCTCATGCCCATACAAGGCCACGGTCTTCGATTTAGACCACCAAAATCAACAATAATGTCAGAGCGTCTCACGCGTGAGCACTCACCACCGCCACCTTGCCAGATACAAAACAGGGCTACATTTTGAGATGTGTTTGAATTCTCTAGCAGTTAAAATAAAGCTAGGCCTAGGCCTATTACAACGTTTTTGGGCCAGATTGCCCGGATCCAAGTGACGTCATTTAGAAAGGCAGCCCGGGGAGGAGGGGTTAATGGACCAGATGTATTCTTTATGTTATTGATAAGTTATTTAGAATTGATATCCATGTCAACAAGTATGTACAGTACAAAATATCACATTATTAGCCGTCTGTTCCAGTTTATGCTGAAAATATATCTCCGATGACAGCAAGGTGTCAAAACGGAAAATTTATATGATGATTAATTATTTTGTCCAGTTTATTACTTCTAAAGAAATAATTATAACTGTACTGTAATGCAATACTTTTACGTTGTATACTTGATAAAAACAGGAACTGGTTTCGAGTAGCCTCGTTTGGCAATCTGTCGGACGGTATCAATTCATGAAATTAGGATAGGCCAGGGGGTAGAATAGAAAATTGAGTATAACCTAGTTGCCTCTTTATAAATTTTGTTACTACAGTATACTGTAGTCGGTTTTCTTTTAGCAGGCGGTAAACTAAATTTTCATAATTAACATATTTTTCAACAAAATCCTCAAAATTACTGAATAATCAAGACAGGAACAAGGCAATTTAGCATCAACTGGGAAAATAATAATAATAAATAAATAAAAACTAAAAATAAAAACACTTGGTTCATTCCCAGGGAGCTATATGTTGGTATGATGCAGGGTACCAGTTTGTCTTGAAAATAATAACACCATAGAACAAACTTTTTTTTCTATAATTTGTTCATACTTTTACATTTTTGCATGTACAGTTGCCCAAGTAAGTTCTATTCCTTGTTGTGATCTTATGTATGAAAGAGAACTTAAGCCGGTATCACACGAGGGACTTTTCGCTCAACATTTATCCTCAACACTTGTCTGACAGCTTATGAGGAAAACATTTCTAATTTTTTTGGTTGTTGTTGTTGTTGTTGTTCCCCAAGCTGCCTGGCCGAACAGCCCCAAGGCCCCGAGCAAGGCCAAGGCCATAATTTTTTTGGTTAACTAAATTCATCTATCACCAGTCTAGTTTCCGATACCAGTGCAAAATATTCCAGAAATGTTACCAGAAAAATTTTGATTCTCGAATGTTGACTATAAAAGCTCTCGTGTGATACTGGCTTTAGTGTGAATGAATTGCGAGTGTGGTTTCTTTTAATTATCAGTTGACTAATCAGACGAGTTAAGCACTGCATACCAAAAAACACTCGTAATTCAATATCATGCGCATTATATTTCCATGTACTGTATATAATCACAGAGAGGAACGGAACTTGTGTAGGTAACTGTACAGTACATGTATTTTATCATTTACATTAAGCACTTAGGCCTTTCACAAGATACTTTTCTACAAACATAAATTACAATAACATATCATTTACCTTTTGCAAACTCACTAAATAAACTTCGGACATTCATTCTCTCTCCACACTTCTAACACAAACCTTCACTCACCCGTGAGTTTAAGGGGGGGGAAGACCATTTGTTTGGTCTATTAAGTCATTTATTCATATATTTTTTTTAGTTTCCTCCCTAGATCTCCATCAAGCTTAGAAGAAAAAAAACCTAGATCCCCCTTCAAGATAAATTGGTACATTTTTCGGTAGAAAAATTTGTCCGGTTCTTCTTAAAATTCTAGGCTCGTTATCAATCGCCAGGAAATAATTGACACCTAAATGGCACGAAACGTCTTAACATTGACAACGAAATGGGACGAAAGGTGTTAAAATCGCCAAACTAATGGGCCGAACGTCTTATAATCTCAAAACTAGTGGGGCTAAACATTAGGGAGAAGGGGGTCCAGAAAAAACGGTCTGCATCCCCTTAAGCTTGGATACAGATACAGTACGGTACACTCGGATACCATAGTCTCTAGCCCACACATAAGAATTAGTGGACCCCCCCATGTATTAGTGGACCCCCCCATGTATTCGCTTTATGCAGCTATATCAATCTGGATTAATTTTTGGATAGAACTTGCTTTTCAATAAATAGTATACTGTACTGTACATTGTTTTGTAGCAGATGTATAGACAATTATACACATCAATTTGTTTCCAGAGAGATACTTCCATAATTAGTAATAGGTGAAGTCCACAAATACTTATGAGTGGGCTAGAGACTATGACGTCTAAGTGTACGGTCGCGCTAACAAGTCATGACCCAGCTGTCATTACGTTTGGCTTGCTCTGTGCTGTATTAATGTCTGTCAGATGTTGAATAGGGTGGGTAATTGTAGGAACACGTTTGTATATTTCACTCGATGTGAAGAAATGAAGCTTAGATATTGCCGATACCAATTATTGATCAAAACATACTTGGTGCCGAGACATCACTTATTAGTGCGACTGTACCTTGAAAAAGATGCTGTAGTCAGTGCCAATAGTCATCCTTCCACAGCTTTAGTACCACATTAATTTGTCCACAACTAATACTATACATGGAAATCTGATCACAGAGAGTACTTGGCATCTGATACAACCTTCACTTATACAGGAGAACATTATGGGCACGGATATTAAAAGTACTTATGTCGCATCTCCCGACAATCGTATCTTAACAGCCGACGTCGTAATTCCCTTTCACTCAAAGCACATTTTATCAGTGTGTATAGTTTATTAACCCTTTCAAGATCCAATATGCATCTTTTCACTAAAGAGATGATAGCCGTCATTAAAACTGTATGGAATAAATCATTTAGAAAGCTATTGTTTCCACATACTGAAGAGGTTAACCCTTAAAGCTGTATACTGTATATTTTAACCTTTTCAGCAGTTTAATCAAGCCGAAGCGCACCCAGTTACTACAAATTTACTGTCAGGATTTGCCAATTTACGGTAGGATGCTAGAGGTTTGAAGTCATGACTCAACATTGATCGAATTCCTCATAAATTTAGCTCTCATGAAATACAGTGTAAATACCATAAACAAGCTCTCGAGGTAAATAAGTAATTCATTCATGTGTACAACAGTTCTTTCTGTAGTCATGCAATTGAGTAATGATTTAGAGGTTAAATTCCCAGGCAGCAGTAGAACACAGAAGAACACTCTGTACATCGTTGTGACAGAGAACATTTTCATCTGGGACATTAAACTGGGGTATAAATGCGAGGGCTCTGTAAGATAAACACCTAAGACCACAATTTTAGGGATAATCCTGGTGGTCCGGGCTACTTACGGAAAACACTGTACACTACACAAATTATGTTATTCCTTGTGAATCTCTTACAACCAAAACATTGAATACATTGAGGCAGTAAGTGGGAGTTACACAGAAGCATTTTATGCAATAAAATTATCATCTCCAGCTAATGTGATAACTAACCTACTCAATTAAGGAGACACATTGAGGCACAGAATTACTGTGCTATACAGTACTGACAGTTGCTGACAAATGTTATCAATACAGTAACACCATTCTCTTTTACAATAATTGGGGGGAGACCCTGTCTGGAATTATTACCCCCCAGATGTGAAACTCAGTCTTTCAAATTTTCACCTCAATGTTTTGGACTTTGTCTGAAAGACCAAGGTGATAATCAAACCAGATCTTTAGACATTTATCTCAGTCTTTCAAACTTTGTCTGAAAGAAAGAGGCAAATATCCAGACTGAATATCATTCTTCACATATTTACGTCTCTCTTTTGAGCCTAGTCCAAAATAGAGGAAGAGTCCAGACCAGACACCTACTGTAGTTGGGAAGCCCTGGGTCTCCACATCCCCGGGGGGTGAAAAAGAAGGGCTTTACTGTATAGCAAACATAAATATTGTGGACAGATGTCAGGGAATGTCTCGCACAGCAGGTAAAGGATAAAAGGATAGGCCAAAATATTTGCTATCTATCTAGTTATGATTGTGTACCAATTAAGTATGATCAACTTTCAAGGCAGTCAATTCTTATCAACTCTGCATTCTCCAAGCTCAAAGACAGATAACATTGGCTTACTTTAATATTCCTTTAGAAAACATGACAAATATCTTCATATCTATTCTCTATCTTGGAAGAAGTGGAGTCGACTGACTTGGTAGAACCGACATGATCTACGTAACTGGTACAAAACCCAAGATAAGTCCGCCTTACTCGGGCAAACTCAACCTACTGTACACTAACACAGGTTCAAGTACAATAGACACCCTTTTATCCACCAAGTAGGAGGGGTTGAAGGTACCGGATCAATTATTTTTATGAATATGCGAGGTATACTCCTGTGAATATCCCATAATTGTTTGAATATCACCTTAAAATGAAATTATATGTATTACAAGACAATGTAATACTCGGTTACATCCCAAATGCTTCAGAACTTAACTCTAAAGGTTCATAGATTCAAATGGGTGTTCACAACCATACAGTCATAATCATTACTTTAATGACTACATTTATTAGGTTCTTGCTAGTAAGACTTCAAACTAATGCTCATCCTATACTATTCCCCAAATACCTCTTTAATATCCATTCTGAAAGCCAATTATTTGAGGTTTCCGGAGAGTCAAATTTTGGATAATGAGGGTTCTACCGTACCTGCACCGTAAATTGTAAGATCTTGGAAAAAAAATTGTAGTAAAAATACATATAGTTACCAATTTATCCACACGAACAATGAAAGGTCGATATAGGTTTATACTCTACTGTATATACATTCATAAACTTTATATATATTTATATAATGTATACCGTTTTCCTTATTTATACTGATACTGGATAGAATGGGTGGGAGGGAAAACACGGGGAAGATCTTTGATGGATAAAAACACCAGGTGAGGAAGAGAACTTTATTGACAACATTTTGCAACGTTGTCAATAAAGTGTTCCTCCTCAAATGGGGTTCTTATTCATTCTATCAACTTTTCGAAAGAATATTTTAACAACAGCTCTGACTGGGATATACATAGCCCAAAATGTTGAGGGATAAGTAATCAAAGCTCCTCCCTGTGTTATGATGGGTTATAAATAGCCCAAAACATTAAGACGATAAAAATTCAAAGCTCCTCCCTGTATTTACCCTGTCTAAAGATAAGATATAGATAGCCTACAAAGAACCAAAGCTCTACCAGAACCAAAGTAACTGTTCTTCCCTGGGTTTTCCATCTGAAGGTGGATTATACATAGCCTGAGACGTTAAGAGGATATAAAGCAATGCTCTAACCTGTATTTTCCGTCTGAAAATGCGATATATAAAGCCTAAAATGTTAGATGATAAAAAGTCAAAGCTATTCTCTGTATTTTCCCTGTCTGAAAATGGATATACATAGCCTAAAATGTTACGAGGATAAAAAGTCAAAGCTCTACCCTGTATTATCCCTCCTACCCAATCTATCCACTGGTCAATATGAATCATTATACAGTACTGCTATTTATATCACGGAACTATCATCTAATTCACTGCGCCTCGCAAGAGTTGGCGTTTATTGTCGGTGAGATGGCTCGCTCGATCCAATCACAACGTTTACTTTATTGGTCTATACCCTGTTCATTATAGGTAGGCTAGAAATCCCAACCCCAACCTCTCATAACTCAATAACCACTTCAGTAATTGACATGCTCTAGCCCTTTTTTAGTTATAAGTTATTTTGCTTAAGCGTCATTTCCAAATAGCGATTTTGATAAGTTGTTTTGTCTTTTTACTGTATTCGTCCAAGTTTTGGTTTGTTTATTAAATTAACAGCCCATTTGCTCTAGCCCTTTTTTAGTTATAAGTTATTTTGCTTAAGCGTTTTTTTAGTTAAGTTATTTTGCTTAAGCGTTGTTTCCACATATCGATTTTGATAAGTTGTTTTGTTTTTTACTGTGTTCGTCTAAGTTTTGGTTTGTTTATTTTGCAAGTTTTACATTATAATAAGAGGTTAGGGGGGTCATGATTCTGGCCAAATTATAACTAGGCTTTAGCTACAAGCAGAATATTTGATATAAGGTTAGGTAGGTAGGATCACATGAAGGCAAGGGGTTGAAAAATTGCTACCAAAAAAAAAATAGTAATCTAAGAAAGGGCCTCTTAAAAAAAATAAAAAACTATTTGAAATACTGTACAGTAATAAGAGTTAAATATGAACTGTTGCCAGAAACAATTTATTCATTACCTCTGCCAATGAAGTTGGACGGTGGTTATGTTTTCGCCTCCGTTTGTCTGTCTGTCTGTAAACAAGATATCTCACAAAGTTATGAGCCAATTGTCACAAAGTTTGGTGAGCAGATAGGGCATGTGTCAAGGAAGAAATTATTCAATTTTGGAGATGATCCGGATCATAACAGGGATCTGCCTTGCTTAGGCCAATCGGCTTTCTGCAGACTCCCATTTTCTTATGTTCTTATGTTCTTATATCCTGGAACCCAGATCCAGAAAAAATTTATGCCTACCGTCTTAGTGGTGTAATGGTTAAGGTGTCTAAAAATCTGTGTGTGATAACCTGGGTTCGAATCCTGGTGGATCACATATACAGTATGCTTTCATTAATTTTAATTGGAGGTGTTTGGTGAAGTTAATTAAAAATAGATTAATGGTAAAGAACCAGCCAGCGTAGGCGGAAGTGTGCGGTCTACCGAGTGCCCCTCTAGTTTTTTAAAAGGCATCTGAAATCAAGATTTGTATCTTTTTAACCTTTTGAAATAATGAGAGTTAATAATGTACTGTTAGTACCAGAAATGTGTTCAGTAATCACATTTTGAAATACATCTGAAAGAAAGATTTGTTATATTGTATTTTCATCAACCTCTTGCAATTACAAGGTTCAAAATGTCTACTATCAGAAAAATGCATCCATCTTTCCAAGGGCCATATCAAATAAAAACAATCAAACATATTTTCCATCAACCCCTTCAGCACTATGACAAAATTGTCATCATATTCTGGTTACAATTAGACAATTTTCTCATCATCATCATCTCCGACGTCTTGTTTCCCCCTGGGAAACCCCCGCCAGAGGATGGCCAGGACAGAAACGTCTCCAGGCTACTTTGTCAAGACATGCCTCCTTTGCCCGTGCCACAATGCCCCTTCCACTATGTGGAAGGTTTTTTTCAATATATTTTTCCAGTTTCTTTTCCCATACCATAGGTGGTCTTTCACTACTAGCGGTTCCACTCACCTGACTCCCATATATCTTTCTTGGCATTCTGTCTTCATCCATTTCCAATTTTCTTTAGCTTAGAATAGGATCTAATGGGATAAATACCATCTCAATATAACTCTGACATCTCTAACATCTCTGAATAACATAGGTCCTTCTTAAACTGCATAAAATTGTAAGGTAAAATATACAATCTCAATAAACCCTCTGAATAACTCAAGCCCTTCTTAAACTGTATAAAAATGTCTAATGTTATTTAGAATGAAAGGTTAACCATACGATCTCAATAAACCCTCTGAATAAGATAGGTCTTTCTTAAACTGCATAAATTTGTCTAATGTCATATAGAATAAAAGGTAAACTAGGAGACATCGTGCTAAAGGGGTTAACCTCTGTGTTCCTTGGCGGGTGCCCGACCCCGAAAGGCGTTGAAATAGGGGAGCTATCCCCCCGCCAAAGGCGGCTTTCTAGGGCCTTTCCTAGCTGATGCTGAGAGGATTGGGTTCTAGTCATGTGGTGATGGGCTGGTCTATCAGAGTGAGAACTGAGCGATCTCTGCCATACCCATAGCTTACTCTGACTGTTCCTTTAACTTGTATATTTTCTAGATCTCAAGTGACGGCGTCTTTTCCGTGGATTGACCTACCAATCTACCAAGATTGGAAGCCAAAGCGTCACATTTTTCCCTTGCCCCTCAACTTTCTCTTCATAATTGCTGAGGGGCACAGGGCCCTGGGTGGGGCTTTGGTTTCCCGGGCGTTTCTGCACCCTCCTCAGCTCCACGCCATGGAGTGGCTTCGGTCACCCAGGCTTTATTGTGGTCGGCAGGGAGGGTTCTGTGGGGGCGCTCGGTTATGGCCTTGGAATTGCTCGGGGCCTTGGGGCTGTTCGGCCAGGCAGCTTGGGGAACAACAACAACCTCTGTGTTCCGGCTACAACCAACCTTCCTTTTATAATATGGAAGCAAATGTCTTGAGCCACTACAAGATATAACTTTACTTACCGGTTTCCTTCATAAAATCAATTTACAGTACTGTACAGTAGTACAAGAAATATGTATGTAGACAAATTAACTGACCATGTTTCTTCCATTATGAAGCTTTGTTTATTCAGTTTTATTAGTAAGTAGATTTAATTAACCACTTGCGAGTTTCAGGCTGTAAGGAAGTTGGAGCCGTGAACATCGATATTAAAGAGAAATCCAATAATAATGTGGGTTTCTGATGGATAAAAAGTATAATCAATTTGGTTTTATGTATATAGATACGGTATGTATTTGGTTTTATGTATATAGATACGGTATGTATTTGGTTTTATGTATATAGATACGGTATGTATTTGGTTTTATGTATATAGATACGGTATGTATTTGGTTTTATGTATATAGATACGGTATGTATTTGGTTTTATGTATATAGATACGGTATGTATTTTGACAGTATTTTAGCTGGTAATTCTGCTAAACATTGACGGCCACAGCTCCAACTTCGTTATAGCCTGAAACTCACAAGTGGTCAATTGGGCCACCATCTATATGAGGACACAAACATAGGCCTACGCTACTTTAAATCTTAAGTAGGCCTATTCATAATATTTGTATAATTCAAATCAAATTATGTTTTTACTACAGTATTTGAATACTGTATGCTCAAATATGCTGAATTGGTTTTCAAAGTAGATAAAATGACATCTGCAGCATGATATTAATTGTTAAAATGAACAGGAAAAATTGACAGAATGAATATAAACAGGAGCAGTTTATTGACAATGTTTCGCAGTGACCTGAAGAAGCTATCTGCGAAACGTTGTCAATAAAGTGCTCCTCCCCAAATGGTGATTTTATTCATGTAATGAATAAAACTTCAAAGTAGCCATACTGTCACTGATTTACAGTACCGGTAGGCTATATACAAATACGGTAGCTACCATATCTATCCTGTACCTTGGAGAGATTTTATCCATGCAACCCGTCAATCATACATTTATGCATAGACAAATATAATAATAATAATAACAAAAATAATAAAAATAAACAAAAGATAAGATAAACTTACGTACACAAGAACTGAAAGTGAAAAGTATTGATGACTGCATTAATGCTAAACTAACGATATAAAGTCATGATTTTTGCTAATAAAAGCTACCAACTTTAGGTATGTGTGTGAGAATGAGTGTGTTGCACACAGAAATATAACATACCTACTGTACACTGTGAAGCATATACTGTACAGTACAGTAGTATGTATGTACTGTAGGCTATGTAGATAAATAGTAGGCTAAAGATAAGAATAACAAAAATAACATCTTGTCAATCGCCATCTTTAACATATGAGCAAATGTCCTCTCATTCTGTGTTAGGCCCCTTTCAAACGCATGGACTTTCCGCTGGCCGCTGTATACTGTACGTCGCCATGCATTCTAGTGTGTCGTTGTGCGGACAACTTTTGTTGTGAGTGATACGGCACAACCACAAGCCGTCGTGCATTAAATGTGGCACTGTGTTGCATTAAAAGGGCGCCTTGGTGACCACGGCAGCCGTATATGACATTTTGCTGTGGTCAATGCGTGTGAAAGCATGTATAAACACCCATGGCTATTTGCGGGCACGGCAGCCGGCGGAAAGTCGATGTGTCTGAAAGAGGCCTTAGGTTCCCAGTAAATGAGTTTTCGATCTCTCTTTTTGTCATGTTAAGGCTAGCAGTAAGGATGATATTTTGTTTATAGCCAGAACCGATGGAATAGGTTCTGAATTCTATACTGTACATATTAATGATTTCTGAACCTTAGAGCCTGTTCAGAAGTAACATAAAAAGCCTGTATAGGTATGCGGTCCTGTTTTGGTGTACGATTCAAGCAAATGTAACTTAAATTAGTTGAATATGGTGCAAGTAAAGTGCTTACAACCCCAATGGTATACACTTAAGAAGTTTGGAATGGCGACGTGTGTGTCGTGAAGTTAATACCCGGCTTAACTAGTCCGTTTATGTAAGGAAGTGTACGAACTAAAAATCAGAAAGTTTATTACCACCATCTTCGTTTATACTGTACACTCACAGATTTTTTTTTTTACACTGGTGCGCTGTAATTTGTGTAAAAAGAATGAATCGGGTGAAACATACGTCTATATTTAAATTGTGTCGTCCCTGTTTTGGTTTGTATATTTTGCAAGTTTTACATTATAAATATTATCATAAGATTTCGATCCAATTCCAGAATGTCTAGAGTGTTAGTGAAAAGACTTTTTTCCACGAGTGGACATTGTACTGTACAGTATAGTCAAAGACGACGGTAATATGTGAACAAAATAGCCTTTATTATCATATTTAATTTAACGGTTAACAGTAATACATTTCCGAGGCTTACGCTTGTACTGTATTCTTAACTTGTTCAGTACCGGTGACATAAATTTAATTTTATTATGGCAACTATTAGAATATTTTATTCAGCTTAGGAAGAACGTCCACCAATTAAACAACCAAAAACTATATCAATTAATCCTTTTAGCTACCATATATCCTTCCTCAGCTATATAAAATTCTCAATTAATCCGTTTAGCTACCATATATCCTTCCTCAGCTATATAAAATTCTCAATTAATCCGTTTAGCTACCATATATCCTTCCTCAGCTATATAAAATTGACTAAATGTAGCTGAAATCAAATAAGCAATAAGTCACCATTAGTGAACGGGTTAAACAATTCTTTCCCTCCGCCACCAATGGGCGATATAACTTGAAAATTGACGTTACCTTCAGAAATGGGAACACTAATCCATCTAATCTCTGTAAACAAAGCTCACTCTCACAATATTTGTTCGGTATCAGGAGCTGCGAAGGGAAAGAAATTATTTATCCTTTCAGTACCGGTGCTGTCTTTGTCATTTTATTCTGGCTACTATCAGACGATTTTGTTCAGTATATAAAGTGGGGATTGGGCCTGAGCATAAAGATAGATAGATAGATAAAAAGGGCCTCCAGCAATTATCAAACTTTGAATTTTCTCACTTAACTCACATTTTACTGCCACAATGTTTCTTAAACTGTACAAAATCGTCTCAATACACCAAGAATAAAATTTAAAACATGTCGGCGATACAGAAGGTATTAAGAATACAAGTGGTTCAGTATAGCCTAAGCATAAGATAAACAAAATATTTAAACTACAGCAGGTGTTCATGAACTAACAGTAAATCTAGATATTTAAGCAATCAGATTTATTACTTAGGGAATAGAGTATTTACATTTAGATAATGATTACTTGTATCATTGTACATAATAGAAGAATCCCACACAAGCCAACGTTTGGCATTCACAGCGCTATATGTCCACCCCCGATATTGTAAAGCTGCCTTATACTGTATGTACATAAGAACAAAAGAATAAAAAAATGAATTCCACAAAATTAAGAGAATTAATATAAACTTAACAAAACTTTAATCTTTATTAACCTTTGCACGCAAAGGGGGCGTGATTTGTGCCCTTTTCTAGGATACTTAAAAGCCTTTGTGACCATCAGGGGTGTTTAGAAATCTTTAGTTTAATTACTTCAACCTCTGCAGTTGTCTTTGAGAGAGCTGTGACCAGAAAACTAATTTTGGAGAGGTAATTATGAAATTGAGATAACTATTTCTGAATGCTAAACGGCAACCCCCGAGTCCACAGAATAGCGAGAGGGTTAATAAAATATAAAATAATAAACTGATGAAAACTTTATGTATTTTACTCTTGCCATTAACAAATAATTTAACTTGGCTTAACTTAGTACAGTACCGGTATCACATTAACTCAGAGGCAAGAGTGAACCGATATTCCCAGTCTTTCTTCCTCTCTAAAAGTAAACTCTGGAACTCTCTCCCTCATCCTGACATGAACTGCTTCAAGCTTATTTTGACTATGTATCTTGAATTTGGCTCTCTATCACTCTTTCAATTTAAGGGAGGACACTTGTTACAGGCAACTTTGTCTTTTATTTCCTGCATACACACAAAAAAAAAAACATCACAGACCGTTTCCAAAGCAGTCCTACTATTCAAACAGCCTAAATGCACTTGGTATTGGTTGAAAGACTGGTCCATGTTTAACTGTCTTGATAGCGTAATGCATAAGTGCGCGGAATTTCGGTGTGAGTATCCTAGGTTCGAGTCCTTGGAGTGCCACATGTATTTGTTTATTTCATTAATTGAGTTTAGAAGTGAAGTTGGTTGGTGAAAAAATATAATTACATGGGTATGGCTTGGTCACCTGATACC
This sequence comes from Paralithodes platypus, assembly GCA_032716605.1. NCBI lineage: Eukaryota > Metazoa > Arthropoda > Malacostraca > Decapoda > Lithodidae > Paralithodes > Paralithodes platypus. The sequence continues at coordinate 4,886,918 of CM064523.1, forward strand.
CACTCTCCTTGCTACCTATAGTCCGTTTCTTTTCAACTGATGGTAAATTGCAAAGTTCCAGTTTCAGTAATTTTGAAGATTTTGTAGTGATATATGGTGCTAATTAAATTAACTTGATATGATAGAGAAATAATAGTTTCATCGTTGTCCAATAAGTATGGGGTATCAAGAAATTAGTTGCTAAGGGGTTAAATTTATCGCCAGGTGAAAAGAAACAGAGTATAGTTTCCTGCAGTTTCCCTGTTAAGTCACTTAATCCTTAGATCCTTTATCAATACCTTCTCTCAGTTCTTACTCAGTCTACCAATGTTCGTACTTCTGACCACTTCCATACTTATGTTTCACCCAGTTACCCTCATCTGTAATGTCCACCTGGCCATACAACTACAGCGTCACCTCAGATACATTCTATACCAAACCAATAAATCTCTCACCTCTACTCCTGTTGGTCCCTGTCTAACTGTGGCATTACGCAACTATCTCAATATGCTCATTTCAGTACCGGAACGCTCGAGTCTTCGTGCGTCATCCTCTGTCACTACCATAAAGAATCACACTTCTCACACATGCTCCAACAGAGAAATCCCAATTGATGCTTATACACAAGAAATCCCAAGCCAGCTGAAGATTTTATGAAGATTTTTACCATTAACAAATTCAGTGATCCAGTGACATTGTGACCTTAGACCAGTTTGTTAAATAAAGACCTAAAACTATCAGAAGCCGCAGGTTTCTGAAAAAAGGGCGTTTTGCTAAACTTCACAGGTTCGTCTCAGCAACTCAAGGACTCAAATTAGATAAGAATTAGTATTCGCGAGTGTATAACATTAAGACGTGGCCCTCTCTAACTATTTGGCTCAAGACCAGAAGAGCGTACCAACTTAACCCTCTGTTCCCGGAAGGGCTCTTGAACGCCCATAAAAAAGCATACACGAGCTACCCGGAAGGGCTCTTAAACACCCATGAGCTCAAAGCCTGTGAGCTTGGTGTGCGAGGCGTCGGTCCGACGCATGTAAACAAGAGCCGGCTGGACCGACGCCCCGCATCTCCGGCCACAAGAAGGAGAGCGTCGCTTGTTCGTGTGTGCCTGTATGTTGTTGTTAAGTATCGAAAAGTGGTGTAAAGTGGCTGTTTTGGCCATAAAGTTATCTCCAATGAAATCATCATCACAGCTCAACCAGTTGACTTAGAGAGCTCTACTTAATGCCATTCTACAGGTAAATAACACAGCTATGCTTGGGGATGCGCGGGAATGCGGGAAGCAGTCTGATTAACGAATATACGGTAGCCTAGCCTAGACGATTTTCGGCCAAAACACCCGGGTTTCGAGGAATATATATATAATACATAGCCGGGGCTGGAGGGTTAAGGCAATGTTAAGTGATCAAAAGTTTTTCTTGGCTTAAGTATCTGGCCATTCAAATTTGACAAGAAACTGATAATACAGGGCACTGTATAACAATGGAAATCTTGACAAATGCTACGACTCAGGCCTCTCCAATCTGGCAACAAAGAAACTAGAGGGTGACTTTGCACTAGTTTGGAATCGATATTTCATAGGTTCTCTTCAGCAATTCAAGACCTAGTATTGGGATATAAATTTAGAATTAATGTCTGCAAATATATAATGAGGACAAGATTAACAATAAGACTCCGACCTTTCCAAGACGTTGATAAACAACTAAAGCGTGACCTCAGACCAACGGTGATCGGTCCATGCAGTGGTAATGGCGTAGTGGGAGAACAATTGGCGCAGCAACTCCTGTTCATCCAGCAGTTCAATCTGGCTGACCCGGGACACTTCCTCGGGGGGCAGACGGGACCAGATACCCACCATGTCACACGAGTCAGCTCCACCCCAACCGTTGTCTAGGAACCTGAGGAAAAAGGAGGAGTTTTGTCTATGGTATGAATATTACTGTTCAGATGGCCAATTTTGAACTCACAGCTATTATTATTCTATTATTTACAATTTCAACACAGTAGCTAAACTACATTTAGATATAGAAATCGTCTTCTGCAATTTTTATGTGGAGCTGTCTCGGGGCGGATTTGAAACCAGGCCACACACAGGAGGCGAACACTCACCTCTACACTAATAGAGGTGCTCCAGTTGGGTATGGGCTCAAGTGGACTCGCCGATATTATGTAATGAAATTGAACACTTTGAGGCAAACAGGCAGGACCGTCTTGACACATAACATTGTATTGCATCTGTTACCAGTGCATGGCAAATCACCAGATCTTGGAAGATAAACTTAAGATTTAATGTGCCGTCACTTGGCAACAATGAGCCCCAGATACGATGCGTCATAACAGAGGCCAGAGCTAATGTGGATGAATACTGTCAAAATATTACGGATAATACGGATAGGCCTACTACGTAATACGTCATCGTGTCATGTGGTAAACAAAACGCCCCAGATTTCCACCACTCCGATACCCCACATCGCTTAGTAATAATTCCTAACCGCTAACCGCCTAATCAAATTGTTGGATCCTTTCCAATACCTCAAGCATTATAAGCACACTGCGTACTTAAAACGTGCATTGTAGGATCATTGACTATACCGTAAATATTCAAGTCTTACATACAGTACTATTATAAAATACCGGTATAATACAGTAATAAACAATAAATATATATATATAAACAGTAAATAATAAACAGTGAAGGAGTAATAAGTGTAATATGGTATGTGTGTACCTTTTACGCTGTGTCTCAGTACTCTGGCAGGCGTCGGCACCGGCCAGGTCACAACCTCGGGTCCGCAGGTTACTCAACATCACCTCACCAAACCGATCACCCAAGTTCACCTACAATACAATAACATATACAGTACATAATGTCAGTCTTGTATAAACTTCAAATGTTCGTATTATACATGCATGTTTAGAAATACACTATAACGGGGATACATTTGAGAGAGATTAAATAAAAAACAGTACTGTACTTGCTATTACAAAAGTATGAATTTATGTACATTATAATATGGCTTAAATTTTGAACCCATACATTTAAACATTTAAGAAGATATTTCGTTATACAGTACTTCATACATAATTATATACAACACTTTCCTAAATTACAATGAGCATTAAAAGAATATTTAAAGTACTGTACATTATTTAGGTATAAATTCAAAATAATACCCGATAGCACTATCGTTAGTGAGCACTGTATGTTTTTTGTATTATTGTATATATCTTGTCAAATTGCAAATTACCTTATTATATAATTTGATACAAATTGTAGTTTCTTTATTCACGCAGAATTTAGTAAAATTTACCAGAACGTCCCGTACTTCCCAAACTGACTAATTCCTTGAACATGACGATAGTGCATTGTTATGTGTGCGATTAGTTTGCTTGGGAAATAAATTAACTTGCGCATGTAGTGATGTACACCCTATGTGGTGGATTGTGTTCTTTTATTTCAAATTTGATTTTATTAAGCGTTATTTCCACATAGCGATTTTGATTACTGTAGTTCCTTTGCGTTTATCTTGTGTCGTCCCAGTTTTGGTTTGTTTATTTTGCAAGTTTTACATTATAATTAATCTAAACTCACCATTTCATAGTTAATAAAGAGTGCAGACTTAAACTTGTCTGCAATCCAGCGCAGCAACTGTGCTGACTTCTGTGAAGGCATGTAGACCAAGACACACTCTGCCAGGAACAGTGTGGGTACCGTCTGGTCTAAGTCCGACTCCTTTACCTTATCCTCCACATCAGTCAGGTTACGAAGGTCCACGCCCGTTAGTTTGTACGTGTGGCCATGCAGGTTGTTGCGGTTTAACTTCACATCATAATCTAGAATTTAAAAAGAATTATTGTAAAGTACCTAGCTATAAACAATGACAGATCAGTTGATCCGTAAGCTGCTGTTTGTAGCTAAACTAACCTATTTAATATAAAATACAGCAATAATAATTAAAAAAAGAATCTCTCCACTTACCAATATTCATCCAGTTAAATACAGACAAGAAACTATGTAATGGAACATCCGAAACTGAATGGAAGTGCATAGTAGTTGCAACATAACTTGGTTACTTGTCATATCTACTCATAATTCATAGTACATAATGTACATCATATTCTGTATACATAAAGTACAGTACTGTACTGTACAATCTTAGCACACATACATAACATACAGTATATAAAATACAATACTAGAACAAATTCATGACAATATTTTCATGAATGGAGAATATCATTGGGTGCATGGCTTCCGTTTAATTACCTTCATCAGAAACTGCCTGTAGAAGTTGTTTGGTGCGTTGTATGTAGAGACACTTGCGGGAGGTGACGGCAGGGAAGTCAAACTCCACAAAACCCTTGACAGACTGACCCTCATCTACCAGGCGCCAGTACAGAGTGTCAAACCCAGCACCGATGTTCACAATCTGGCAGTTCCCGTTTGTCACCTGAGAGTACCGGGTATTTCATAAATTAGTAATGACATTCTGTAATTTAGTGTGTAATTCAATATAATTTAATTCTCTAATCTGAATATATTATATATTTTGTTTTTTTTCATCAACCTACAGTAGGGTCTCACATAAAACGAGTAATTGGTCGATAAACGAGGGCGTTCTATGCGATTTCGTTTTATGTGAACACGGCATTTTGGTGGCCCAATATCGTCAATGTTCACTGGAAGCGTAAATTTCCGTCAGGAGCGTACGATATTTCGTACGTTTTGTACGATATTTCGGCGCTCTATATGAAAACTCCTCGGATTTGCCCCACTTTGGCGGCGGACTCGTTTTATGTGATCACATTCGTTCTGATCGAAAATTAAATATTAATATTTTAGGTCGCTCGTTTTAATCGAGACTCGTTTTATGCGGGACCCTACTGTACTTCACTTCTACACTCAATTAATGAATTTAACATAACTACCAATAAGATTAGTTAGTTTTTTATCTATTACACCTTACTTTTATCTATTACACCTTACTTTTGATAAGAAATATAGTAATCAAAATATCTTTTTCATATCTAAAAAGTCTGGAACCCAGAGTTTCATGACTTGGTATCCAAACTCTACCTCTTTCTTTTGGACAAAGTCTGATAGAGTGAGATAAAGTCCAGTCCACACAGTTATCTTTCACACAAATTCAGAAAGACCATGATAAAATATCTGGCCAAATGTGTTTCACACTTTTGAACACAGTTTCTCTCAACTAGTCCAAAAGAGAGGGACAACCCTATACACTAACCTCAATAAACTTATCCACCAGCAACTTGACGGCAACAGCTCGAGCGAAGTAGCCCCTGTTGATCTCGGGTGCTTTGCGATCTGTGGCCCTGACAAAGTAGTTGATGTAACGATCTCTCCAGTACCCCAGCGTTACTGCACACCGCTTGCAGGAGCTGGCGTCGTCGTTGGTCGCTATCACACCCTCGTCGTTACCCACACTATCTACATCCTTACGCTGCAGCATCGTGACGGCTCAAAACACTGCACCTACTTCTATCAATCTGAGTCTTCCTAATACTGTATATCCTTGAGTTTGCTACTATAGTTATCTGATTGCACTACCGTACTTAGTTGACAACTCTTTGATTCATTCTAGCATGTCAGTTCCTCCTACCGATGTTTAATGTTTGATCACAAAATCTAAATGCACTTCATGGCTTTATTAATATTTTTATGTTCAGTTTTCAGTTTTGCCACTACAACAGATCTAGAAGTTAATTTTGACTTTCTACTAATACTGTATATCCTGTCAGAAAATTGTATGTAGTTCATTATTCATGGGACTAAACGTGGATGAATTTCTGAAGGTTCCCTGTAATGTATATTATTATTTGTTCATTAATGCTCGTAGGAATAATTTTCATGATTTCACGAGTTAATTCCACTGTCATTTAAGTTGCTTTGCTTTCTTGCTCCTATTGCAATTGAACTAACAGCTTGGGTCTGTAGATTCAAAGGAGATTTTGTTTAATATTCTTTTTCCTTTTCGCAATGGTTAATAGAAAATTGGTCTGTAAGTATTAGAAGTTCATCACATTCACTTTGTCATACATTTATGTTTTTTATGCATAACTATTTTGACACTGGTTCAATATTCGCCAGATGTATGTTTTAATGAGAGCTTTATCTAGCCTGTTAGAAGGGAAGGAAAATCAGAATTAATATTTTAACAATAATGACAATGGTTTTTCACATATTCTGGGCCACTAAACATGGTAATCTAATTTAATTTAATTATGTTAAGGGGGGTCACCGTTTTTTTTTTTATATTTCTCTCCTTTTCTCTCTTTCCCTGGATTGTATCCATTCGGCCCCATTCAGCCAACTGTTTTAAGACTTTTATCCCCATCCAAGTGTCGATATCGCTCGCCAGCATTGTATGGAGAAATCCGGCTTCGCCGTAGACATTTTTCTTTCGAAAAATGTACAAATTTAGTTTGCTGTCTAAACAAAAATATATATATGCTGCCTCGCTACCGCTCGTCAGGAAAATATTGACACCTGGATGGGGGTAAAGGTCTTAAAAATAGTAGGCTGAATGGGGCCGAATAGATAAAAGCCAAAGAGAGAGGGAGAGAAAGATATATACAAAACAAAAAAATTAAAGATAAACTGGGGAAGGTGCCAGAGTATATACTGTACATACATACAATATACAGTACAGTACTGTACAATGTTACTATAGCCGCTAAAATTTAGTTAGATGCAAACATTTCCCTCTGAAAATCTTTGTGAGGAGCTCTTCTGGGCCAGGATTTATACCAGATCCACCTGCAAACAAGGTGAGACCTCTACCACAAGACCAATAAAGGTACCTCACATGGGCTTCAGCTACTGTATTGCCAAATGCCTGGCCTTTAACAGAAAATGTGCACGTGTATTACTTTGGCAATGTAATCACTTCCAGGGGTACAGTATAATGAAAACTATGAAACATAGCTTTAACCCCTTCTGTACCGGCTACGTCCTTTTAACATTATTCTGGCTACGATTAGACAATTTTATTAAGCTTAAAAAGGGACTCCAGCAATTAACAGGCTTCAAATTATATCACTTAACCCTTTTGACTACCACAGATCCTCTTTAAACTGTACAAAATAGTCTAAATATAACAAGAGTATAATTGAAAAGCCGACGCCGGCACAGACGGGGTTAACTTTATATATTTAATGATAGTTACTAATTATACTGTAAAACTTGCAAAATAAACAAACCAAAACTGGGACGACACAAGATAAACGCAAAAGAACTAATCAAAATCGCTATGTGGAAACAATAACAAGGGACTTAGTTTTGAGACAGGATATGAAAATCTGTCATTTGCCAGCCTGCTACAGAGAGAAGTGAGAGATGAATACAGGCTTCTTACTTCCTAGCTTGTTGAAACCTGATTATCAGATAAGATACCTGTACTGTGCAGTATCTTGTCACTTTCAGAGCTGATTATACCTTTTTTTATTCTATCTGAACGAAACTGAAACTGAAAACATTTTATTTGGTCTGCAAAGATTACACAGTTTATACATATACAGTAGTAATTACAATTTAGATATATTTAGACCAGGTTCTTTGATGAACATTTTCATCTTAGAGGAGGAAGGCAAAGCTGCCTGTAACAGGAGCGCTAATTTTAGCGCCCGGTTGGCGCTACAGCGTTACTGAACGACATTGTGCGCGCATACGGTCGCTTACGGTTGCTCATTCAGCGCACAGCCTTTTGAGGAGTGACGCCGTGAGGCACACAGACAATACATCTTTAGAATTCGTCTTTAGCGCTAGCAGACTAATTACTTGCGACCATATGCATATAAAATCACTTAAAAACATCGACTATTCATATTAGTACTGTATGTGTTATTATTTACTTTAAGACATTTATATGAAATTTTCGATCAAAATATTGATACAAATATACAGCTTTATGTATCGATAAGAGGCGTAGAGGATCCGCATGTATTGAAGTGGTGGACGAAAATAACATGACAAATTTTATGAACGAATTTGCTTTCTTTCATATATACTTTATTGTAGAATGTAATAAAAAAAATATGGTTACTAATAAATATTAATATGTATTTTAGGCCAATGAGACGGTATAATTTAATAGCCTAGCATGCTTTAGGCCTAATTACTTATGGACATTACAGGATAAATATCCTAGCAGTTGTTTAGTTGTAAGGCACGGTCATTGTCGTTGTTTTGAGCGTCAAACAAAGACGCTGGTATAAACGTAACCATGGCAACCACCCAGTTTGTTTATGTACAAAGGAGTACAAAGGAAATCAAGCAACAACAGATCTAGTGACCCTTCTAGGCTGCTTATCCTCCAAAACACTGAGGATCAAGTGTCCAAACAGTGGTTTAGAGTGGGTAAGGGAACATTGGAAAGGGAACTACTGCCCTGGAACTAATGTCCGTGGCAGGATTAGGAAGTTAGTAGGGGACGGATGGGTTAGTAACTGAGGGGGGGGATAAAATAAAGTTATTCATTTACAAATGCAGTCAGTCGCGGGTTTGATGCGAGATATTTGTCTAAGCGGAGTTTAAATGAATCAACGGTGCTGCAGTCTATAACGTCTCGGGGAAGCCCATTCCACAAGTTGACAACTCGATTGAAGAAGAAATTCTTAGATTCGTGTGAGTTAAAAGATTTACCAATAATTTTGCAACCGTTTCCCCGCATGTAATTAGATTGGTCGATAGTGAAGTACTTACTACAGTTCATATTGTCGATGCCTTTGATGATTTTGAACACTTGAATTAAGTCACCTCTTAATCTGCGCTGGGTTAAAGGAAATGGATTTAATTCTCTAAGACGCTCTTCGTATGGTTTGTTCTTCAGGCTAGGTATCATTTTGGTAACTCTACGTTGAACTCGTTCTAGCTTGTTTATATCTTTTTGGTAATAAGGGCACCAGGATTGAACGCAGTATTCCAGAAGAGGGCGGACTAAGGAATTGTAAAGGGTTAGGATAACTTCTTTGGATTTATGCTCAAATGACCTGCCTATAAAGCCAATTATTTTGTTTGCCTTCTTAACAACTTCTGAACATTGTTGACTCGGTTTTAGGTTACTCGATATTGTTACTCCCAGATCGGTTTCTCTGTTTACATTCTTAAGCTGAGTGCCATTCATCGAATAGTTTGCTTTCTCATTTAGGTATCCGATATGTAGTACTGTACTTTACATTTATCCGCATTGAAACTCATTTGCCAAATTTGGGCCCAACATGACAATTTATCTAGATTGTGTTGCATATCGTCAACTTGTTCTTTTGAGAGTACGCTATTTGCAATTTTTGTATCGTCAGCAAATTTTGAGATTGTACAGGTGAGACCCTCATCTACAGTATGTCGTTGATGTAAATTAGAAAGAGAATTGGTCCTAGTACCGATCCCTGGGGTACCCCGCTACTTACATTGGTCCATTTAGATGCCTTACCGTTTATGACTACTCTTTGCTTTCTGTCGCTGAGCCAATTTTCTATCCATTTCAACACACCGTCTTGTATTCCATGCGCTTTTAGTTTTAGCAGTAAACGTTTGTGGGGAACTTTGTCAAAGGCCTTTTGAAAATCAAGGCATATAATATCTACAGCTTTACTCTCATCGTAGAGGTTGAGGATATCGTGGAACAAGTCTAAGAGGTTTGTTAAACAGGAACGTTTTTTACGAAAGCAGTGTTGAGTATCTTTAAGTAAGTTATTTGCCTCTAAGTGATATACGAGTCTGTCTCTTATGACCCCCATTCGTTTTTTTTTTATGGTAGCACAAAATACACAGCCAACACCTTTATAACTTTTAGCTAATTATTTATTTAACCCTCAGAACTTTTGACAGAGATGTTTTAGATCTTTATGACCTGATAACCAAGTGGGACAATAACATTGATGTGAATATACGGTACCGTACAGTAAAAGGCGAAAAATCAGACCACTCTGACAGATCAGATATCGGTTTCAAATTGTCTTGGTGATAACTGTCCCCCTTTACAGTGGAAAGACTGAGAACTAGCTAGTTTGTAACTATAAACAAAAATATATATTTCATCTGTCAAAGTGTGAATGATTACTCATTACCTTACCTTGTGTTACCTTGTGGAGATTTCGGTCAACGACCTCAGCTACAGGAACTGCCGCTGCTTCCTCCCTGGCCCTGCTGCCTCCAATGTAGTGGTACTCGGTGAACCAACTTGTTGTAGTGTGGCCACGTATGGTAGGATGGCATGGGAGGTGTGTCTTCTATCTTCTGTAGGAAGGTATCTAGATGTTTTTTGAAAACCTCTACCGTACAGGATGACATATTCTTTAGGTAGGTGGGGAGACAGTTGAAGAGCTTAGGCGCTGATCTGCTGAAGGAGTTTGCCCGCAGTGTCATGGTGCTTCTGCTGCTGGTATTCAGGCCTTCTACATAGCACGATCTCCCCCTTGTCCTTTTTTGGCTGAGCGTGATTCCTATATTGGGTACGTGGCCTTCAAGAATTTTCCAGACGTAGATTATCTGGTATCGTTCTCTACGCCTTTGGAGCGAGTATAGTTTCAGATGTTTAAGGCGATCCCAGTAGTTCATATCTTTCACGGTCTCAATTCTATTCGTAAAAGTTCTTTGGACACCCTCTAGCTCTTGAATTTCACCGATACTCTCAGGACTCCATAGTTGACAGCAATACTCAAGCTTTGGTATTATCATGGATTTCCAAAGAGTGAGCATGCATTCTTCATTTCTTGTAGAGAACGTTCTAAGGGCCCAGCCTGATAACTTTCTTGCACTATCGACTATGTTGCTAATATGTGTGCTGAACTTTCCGTTTTGGCTCAGTGTTATGCCTAGGTCCTTGAGGTTCTCCTTAGTTGTAATTGTGCCCTGTGATGTGGTGTAATTTGCGGCTACTTCAAGGTTTTCTTTGCCATACCTCATTAGTTCAAATTTGCTTTAATTGAATTTCATGTTGTTTTTAGTGGCCCATGTATATATTCTGTCCAGGTCTTGTTGCAGGAGAACCGTGTCTTCAATTTTGCTTATTTCTCTGGTAACCCGAGTGTCGTCTGCAAACGAGGCTGTCCTGGAGTGTAGCACAGTGTTGTCAATGTCGCCAATAAGAACGAGGAACAGAAAGGGGCCTAGAACCGAACCCTGTGGAACACCGCTTTTGACTGCTGAGCTCTTTGAAAGTGTTCCATTTATTGCCACTTGTTGGTATCTGCCATGAAGAAAACTGTGAATCCACTTGCCCAGCTTGCCTGTCACACCATGGATTTTCAATTTGTGGAGTAGTAAGCCATGGTCGACTTTGTCAAAAGCTTTGGCAAAGTCGAGATACACAACATCCACATTTTTACCACTTTCTAATTTGTCTAAAATGAATTCTTGGTGGGCAAGTAGTTGTGACAAACAGGAGCATCCCTTTCGGAAACCATGCTGGCCGTTATTGAAAAGTCCTTTTTGTCAAAGAAGTTAACTAGGTGTTCTCGTACTACTTTTTCAAATATCTTTGCGATGAAGGATGTTAAGACAACAGGTCTGTATGTACTGGCATCTCCCCTATTTCCTCCCTTATGAATAGGTGATATGATTCCTGTTTTCATAATTTCGGGAACAATGCCTTCATCAAGACTTTTCTCCATATTTTATATAGCAGTGGTGATAGCTCTTTTTTGCAGTTTTTTAAAAGAACTGAAGGCATACCATCTGGGCCAGCTGATGATGATTTGTTCAGTCCTTCAATAGCATTTTCAATATCACTGGAAGAGAATTCAAAATCATGTAAGGTATCTTCATGAGTGTCATTTGAGTTGAAAAATGTACCTGGGGAAAAAATAATTTTGTGTTCAATAGGTACACTGAAAGAGGAGTCGTATTGCTTTCTTAGCATCTCAGCCATACGGTAATGGTCTTGTGTTAATTCACCATTGTCTTTGATTAGGGGACCAACTTGTGCTTTAATTTTCTGCTTCTTCTTTGCATAACTGAACAAATATTTGCTGTTATTTTTTATTGCGTTTATGGCTTTTCTTTCTTCTCTTTTATCTTCTTCTTCATGTGACGAGAGAATGTCACTTTCAATTTCCAGCAGCTTGTTTTTCAGGGCATTTTTCTTCGTTGATGCTGCCCTGAGGAGTTTTTGGGAGAAATACTTTCTTTTCTTCATGAGGATTCTCCTATCTTTTGGGATTCGCCGAGATGAGCTCTGGTTGGCTCTCCGAGGTGGGACGTGCTTGTTGCATATATCAAAGCACTTGCTCAGGAGTCTTGCTCATTTGATCCGTTGATTGGCCATCAAGTAGTTCATTCCACTTTGATAACCTTTAGAAATAGGAATATTTATCTGCGTACCGGTAGGCTACCCACTGTAAAAAAAAAAAAACTCACTCTGACAGTATTTGTTCGGTATCAGGAGCTGCATAGGGAAACAATTGTTCAAAACTATAAGTGCAACTTATAATAATAATAATAATAATAATCGGTTTATTTCAAGCCGGCAGCCAATGGGGCTGAAAATACACAGACTTAACCTATATCTTAACTTGTGCAAGTCGAAGGAATTACAGTACCGGTACCTTCTAATCTAAGGTATCCTTGCATAGCCAACCTAGCCAAATACCTATAACTTAAATTTGGCCTAATGTTAGGGCAATTGCATAGTGTGAGGAGTAGGTAAAGGTGCATAATGGAAAATAATGGTAGGCTACTGTAATAATAATTACAAGTTCCATGAAAATCTGAAAGTGAAATCTGAACCTGGTAATATACAGTAAGCCTATATACTGACACTGTACAGCTGCATTTTCATAACATTATGTTAACAGTACAGTATAGTACTGGTATATTTTAATCTGAAAATAACCTACAGTACCGGTACCGGGTATATGATTAGACTAATGATACCGGTACAGATTGACAATACCAGTTACCAGTATAGCCTAGGCTACCGGTATACATATCATCCGGTGTGTAAATAATATAGGCCTAATGCAAAAATGGGTTTAATTTTAGGGGTGGCTCCAAAACGCGCCTATCAATGTTTGTGTGTCTTATAGGTTTGTCATATGCCATAGCCTAGTGCATTGATATATATTTTATTACCGGGGCAAATGCTAAATAACATAAACCAACAACTTAGCCTACACATGCTGAATTTACTAAACATACAAAGAAGTATCAGTAGAATAGGCAAGGCTATAAACAATGATTCAAATAAACAAATTATATTTCAAATAGGCCTATATTAATCTATAATTAAATGCTCATTAGGCCTACTAGGCTACTACTTTATTGTACAAGGATAATAGGCGGCCTAACTTAAATTGGGCCTAGGCTATAACACATAGGACCTAGGCTATTATTTTGACTTTACATTATTAGGAATTTAAAAGCTAGGTTAGATTGTCATATTTGAACTCAGTCATGCAGATAATTAAACTCTAAATCATGAAATGGTATCAAAACAGGGTTATACTCTTTAAATCCTCATCAAATGGAGTGTATTTACCCTTTAGGAAGTTAAAGGGAGGAATGAAAAGGCCAACCCTCACCTTGAAGACAGCAGAGGACAAGGTATGACCGTCCTCACAGTTGCTAGGCTGTCTGGGCGCCTCAGGAAGGGTGTCTAGGGGCGGGTTAGGGGCAGTGGGCGGTGGCAGAGGTCAGCAGAGAGCCTCCAGCATGGTGGGACATGGCCGTCTGACTGTCACCAAGTTTGTAAACATTGCAGCAGACGATGGGGCCCGGCGAGAGTCACCGAGCGAGGGGTCACCAAATGTCACGACGCACTTCCACTATGCCTATACTCGGTTCACTGCAAGCAAACGTATGATGTGTCTTGTCCCTATTTACAAGCAGTGTTGAGATACCAATAGTTGATAAAAGTCAAAGTCAAAACATAGCGTTTCATACGGTTCGGATAGCAAAATGGGGCGCGACCACATTGAGGCTCGATGTAGGTCGATCATGTAACTCCCCTCCCCCTGTCGATTGGGGGGGGGGGTCATTTAGACTAATAACCATTGCTTCTCGCTACTAATGCAGTTAGGCACTAAGATAATTCATAGACTAGCTATGCAGAATAGTCTGCACGGGTTTAATTGGCTGTTTAATTATCTTACCTTTAATTATCTTTACCTTTAATTAAGGATGGATAAGAGGCTATCGAGCTGTGCTCATAGGATATAAGTAAGTTGGGGCCATAAACATCGATAGTAATTAGAACTGCAGTAATAATATCTAATGATAATGTCGGACAGAGTGGGAGAGTATACGAGAGCTAGCTTGACCAGGATTCGAACCCACTCACGTACTCACGTATGTGGAAGAGTTGGGCACCGTAACCACTCATTTTCTTCTTTCTTGGGTCAAAGGGTCGGAGGGTCCGTTGGCTGGACCCCTTCTCACCTTGCCGCCTTATCTATATAGTCTAGTAGGCAGGGCTAGTGGGCGAACCTGTCACACCTGGCGATGAAATTAGCCACCAGTCGGAGCACGCCAAACCTGTTGGGGGAAGAGAGAGTGCCCCCCCACAAGAGCATGGGAGTAATAGCCTAATAATGCCTTGTGCATGAAGTAACTCACGAAGGTGAAGACGAAGAGTGATAGCGGGGACATCATAAGAGTAAGAAATGGTCAACAGTCTCTTCCACAGTACGGCACCATGGGCAGTAGAATTACAGCCCAAGGCTGGGGTGAAGGATCAGAGCTTTACTGCCCAAGGGTGGTGCGGGAGAGGGACTGTGAAGAGGACATACTCCAGTTCGACCAACAGTCGTCAAATAGGAGCCTGGAGAGTGTGGTGTGGTCTAGGGGGAGCGGATCTATAGCGGGAGAGGAATGGGCTTTGTCAGCGATTTCATTGCCTCGAATACCAGAGTGTGAAGGGACCCACTGGAATCGCAGATTAAGCCTCTGGAATGCAGAGAGTATATGCAAGCGAGAGAGGAAGACTAGGCGGCGATAGGAGCATGGGTGTTGGGAGGAAAGGAGGTGTAGGGAAGAGAGAGAGAGTCAGAGAAGATGACTACTGGTTGAGTGGGAAGGAAATTGTGTAAGAACTGACGTAGGGCCATCAATATTTCAGAGTTCTGCGGCTAAGACTGCTTGAGTGTCTTGCCAACGCCAGGTATGGGTTAGGGAGAGGTCTTCAACATAGAATGCGGCCGAGGTAGAGGGAGAGAGAGCTAGGGGTGAAAGAACCGTCTATAAAGATCCTGAGGAAGCCAGAGAATCGAAGAGAGAGGAGTTCGAGAAAGAATTGTAGGGACAAGGATTCGAGGAATGGAATATGGAAGGAAAGATGAAAGAGAGAGGAGAGGGAGAACCAGGGGGCGATCAAAGTAGGGGGTAGGGGGGATTGAGAGTAGTTGGAGGGATTGAAAGGCATTGACTAGGAAGTGTGCTTGGGATTTAACAGGCCAGGAGGGATTACGGGGATCAATGGGGGTGTGAGAAAAGAGAATAGAGGGGATGTAATGATGGTAGTGAGGAAAACCTATACAGAAGGGAGCTAGCTTGTAAGTGCCGGCAATATTCAAGCGGGAGAAAGCCACTATCCGCCTGCCAGGGCGATGACTGGAGAAGAGCAGAAATCACTCGGCCATGAACGGATATAAGGGAAGCCGCCTTAGTTCTTATTTGAAGAACCAGGTTATAGTCTCGTGGAGGACTATACCTTCATACACGTGGTGAGTTTTTCAAACTCGCCACATGAATGAAAGCATAGTCCTCCACGAGACTAAAATCAAATTCTTCAAATAAGAATTAAAGTTGCTTCCCTTATATCCGCTCATGGCCGAGTGGTTACGGTGCCCAACTATCCCACATATACCTGGGGTGAGTGGGTTCGAATCCTGGTTAGGATGCCTATCTCCCTACATGTAGCCTAGTAATAGTAGGTTTCCAATGGATAGAAAGTATGTTGGATTAGATTTTATGAATCATATCTTAATGCACTACAACTGTATGTTAATCAATTAGCTGATAATTCTGCTAAATATCGACATGTAGGCTACAGCTTCAATTTTCTTATAGCCTGAAACTCGCAAGTGGTCAATTAAGTCGCTGGTTGAATGTGTTTGACACTGTTCTCCATGGTATCCCAACCCCTCTCTGCATTAGCGTGACCAGTGTCACATTTGGAATATGAATGCTATATAGTACCTGATGCGAGCTTGAAAGGAAAATAGCTATATAGTATCAACAAATTGAAGCCTGAACTTTCAAAGTGCACTATCGCCTACAAATATGTGGCCTTAGGAAACATAATGTCAGGTGATGGTATTGCCCCTGATTCCGAAAAACTGAACTCCACCTCAAGAAGTAAAAGGAGTTGGGACATTTCTCATCCTTGCGTCTTATTACAGACGCTTCGTCGAAAAGTTTGCCACCATCGCCAAACCTCTCCATGACATGACAAAAAAGGATGTCAAGTGGACGCCTTCCAACTCCTGAAAGAAAATTTAGTCTCCACCCCCAACATCTCCCTCCCTGACTATAGTTGCCTTTCCGCCTCTACACCGACGTGTCCCTGGATGGCATTGGAGTAGTGTTAGAACAAGTTCGCAATAGGAAAAAAATCTATCCGCCTGCACGAGCACCACCCTTACCCCATCTCAAAGGAATTATATTGCCACCAAAAGAATGTCTGGGAGTTGTCTGGGCCCTGAACCACTTCCGTTTTTTCTTCACCGACACCAGATTCACTATCATCATGGATCACCAATCTCTGAAATGGCTGTGCAAATCGGAGCCGCCAAATGTTCTCATCCTACGATGGCAAGAGACACAACATAGGCAGAGAAAACTGAACACCAACGCGGATGCTCTCCCCCGGCTGCCTATGAACCACGTCATCCCTCAAAACGCTGTGTCAAAGAAAACACTACTTGAGCAATGGGAAACCCAAGTAAAACCTGAATCGATGCTTCAAAACATCTTATCTAGTTTTCAACGAGTGGGCAACCAACTCTACACACCATATGAGGGCATAGGACTGGATCCTCCGACAACGGACGATGTCATGGACTCCCTACATCGACATAATGGCATCCACCTGGGCCAGAAGAAACTTACCCAAGTTTTCAGCAATGTCTACTGGACGCCAAAGATTTCACTCCTCGCCAAGATTATCAACAAAGCCTGCCGAGCCTCCTGTCTGGGTAAGGATATGGCACCAGGCCATCTTGTTGCCTCTAAACCATGGCAACTGCTGGCCATCGATATCATGAGCACAGTTCCAGCCAAGACCAGTAAGAAGTATGTCATTACGTTTGTATACAGACAGAGAAAGCTGTCAAGTACTGTGTGGTGGAGGAGAATCTCCTTTCTTCCCTGTGAATTTAGGTGCGAGACAGATATATGTGCTCTAGCTAGCACCTATACTTTTCAACACATGTAGGCCTACTGGACAATTGGGCAGCATTGCTGTGGAGCAGATGTCGGCAATTTGAAGATTACCAATCTTGATTTTGCAGATGATGCAGTGATCCTAGCTGAGACGTTGGATGTTCTCATATTGGCCCTCGAGATATAGGCCTACATGAGGAGTCGGAGCCCCTGGGTTATTAAAGCTGGTCTCTTGGACTAAGACCAAAGTCCAAGCATTCGGTGACTTATTGGATGATGCAGTGCAATTTGTTCAAACATGTGGTGAGGAGTGAGGACTTAGGAGATATTGGATATTGGATATATTTACTTATCTTGGTAGTGCTGTAGGATTCGGGTATGGTGTAAAAACCGATTCCTACAGTGCGCGATCCATAAAAAGTGGTGAGTCGGGCTACGATGCCAATCGCCGCCTCGGCTTAGCTGCCTTAGCATATGGAGTTATGGATTAACTTAATTACTCATATGGCGCTGTCAATAAGTAGGATATCTGTGCAGGACACTGATGCTCCCTATCTTAATAGTTAGTATGCTACAGGATGTGAGACATGGGCACTTAACAGTGAGTAAAAGAGACACATCAACTCGATCCTTTGGTACAGTACTAATTTGTTCAGGAATATGAGCTATTGCTGGCATGACTATATGCATCTCCAACCAGCAACGACTCTGTGAAGCTGATACAAAATGGATTAGTTGAAAGGGCCGTGAACGCCAACTTCGGTGTCCCTGATGCTGACCATGCAGGTGCACATCTCTATAGAAGAAAATGAACGTACCCTGAACGGAGGAGGCCTAGGGGAAGACCACGGAACTCATGGTTGAGGCAAGTTGACCAATCTTGCGATAGGACACTTGATATGGGCCAGGCAGCCTGTAGGGTCTCACCACAGGGGAATCCACGGGAGTGGAGTCGGAGGGTGAATGTGGCTACGCGTTGTCAAGGCATATGCCCCCATTGATTGATCGTTTACTACCACTATAGAGCAGTTTATAGTGCTTAATATAAAACATTATGATGTAAAATAATGACGTATGCTTCGATCATTTGCTTGCAGTCTCGTACAGGACGTGGGTAGGTCTAAAAAAAAATCCCTTATACTATCCTTCTACTCTAAACTTTCCCTCCTACTAACATTTCTGAGCCAGTACCGATACAAAGGTCAGCCCGGTGGATCTGCGGGGTCTGCGGGCGGGTTCAAGAGATGGTATCGCTCACTCTCGCCGTGTTCCTCCAGCTGGCGTAAACAAAACTTCGAAGGATTTTCCCGAAGTTGGAAGTTGGCGGGGCATTTACAGACGGATCAGCACGAACGTAGGACTTCGGAGACGCCCCTGAACTTTTAAGGACGTTCATAAATATCTGCTGAAGTGCTAATTATTGGTCAATATGCAGGTAAATAGGCTAATGCAGACAAATAGGGGAACAATAGCTGAAATTTTATCCCGGTTAAGAATAGGCTATGCTAATAGCGCAGCTTTTAGACCTAGGCCTAATTAGGCTACAGTATTTTTTTTTTTTTTTTTTAATATAGGCCTAGGCCTATAGGCTAGGCCTAGCCTACTTATTACTTATTGATATAAAAATGAATAAGTAACCAACTTCAGTGTGCTAGGCCTAGCCTAATTTTATTTTATTAGGCTATTTTTAGAAATCCATAATCCTAAAATTTCCTAAATAGGCTATACTGGAAGAATAGTCTAGGAGAATCATTATTAAAGATTAGGTTTTGGGATAGGCTAGCCTATACTAGGCCTATAAGTAGGAAATAAAATAACAGGCCTACTGAAAAATTAAGTTGCACTAATAATTTGTAGCTGATATATGTTTCAGTTTAAGCCTAAGTTAGGATTGGCTATAGGCCTAGCTAAAGTACAGTAGAAAATTGGGTAAAAATGTAGTAGGAGGGCATATTGCCGGCTGTTTATATTACAGTACTTGTACGCTCGCTATCACGTTCCCGTCCATTTTTACTGCTGTGGGACACAATAATAAGTTGAGTTGGGGGCTTTGCCCCCTTCACCCCCCATGACTTATTGTAGGGACCGCAAGGTCTGTGTAATCTATGTAACTCATATAGATTTCCATCCGAAGGGAAAAAACAAAATAGACGGGAACGTAATAATAAGTGTACGAGTAGGCCTATAAACAAAGCTTGCGATACGCCCGGATACTACATTCTTCCCGAAAATTATTTCTATTACTGGAAGGCCTACTTCTATATAGGTATTACACGTACCGGTACTCTATGGGTTTCCACCTAATTTGTTACTTATTTTTCAGCGTGAGGAGCGAGCCCTGGATGCGGCCCTGGAGGCTGTGATGCAGAGGGTGGTGGACATTAAGGGATCACTGCAGGAACTAATGGGCAAGATGGAGAGAGAGGGCGACCAAGCTGACTGGCCCTCCTACCTCAACGCTTTCTCTGTCATATCTGCACAGGTCCATAAATTATAATTATAAGACCAAGATGTGTTTATGATTTTTTTTTGTTTTTTTTTGTTATGCTGCTCTTGTTCATGCTGTCTCGAGTCCCATCCCCCCCCCACACACACACACCTCACCCTCGTACACTCTCTCACTTCCCATACGTTCCACAAGGGCGAACCATCTCAAGGTAGGCCTATTCATTTTCACACTTTCCAGCACAACTACATCCACACCACACCGCTCTCGTATTTCCTCATTCGTCTGTCTGTCCCTCCATGTAACTCCGGATGCACCTCATTTACACCCCTCTCACTCTTGGTTTGTGTCATTCCCACAACATCCATGCTTCGCTCATGTAAGTCAATGTCGGGATTACCACACTTGTCATGCAAGGACTTCTTTACTTCCATACTGACCACCCTATTTCTTGTTATTGCTTTCAGCATTCCTACAACCCTCTTCCCCTGTTGCACTCTTTCCCACACTTCTTCATCCATACTCCCATCTTTACTCAACACACTGCCCAAATACTTAGCTGACTTTCTCCATAGCCTGACTGTTCAACCTCATCTCTTTCTCTGTGGCGGCATCCCTTTCAAAGACCATAACCTTACTCTTCCCCGCATTTACCTTAAGATTCCGTTTTTCACACACTTTTTCAAACATATTTACCAGACCCTGCAACTCCCATTCACTATAGCTCATCAGAACGGTATCGTCAGCAAACAGCAGTACTGTACAAGCAACTTCCACTTGTTTCCTTCCCTTATCAGCATTACACCAACATCCACTGCTCTTCCTTGTATTTCATTCATGACTCCATCCATATATATATTGAACAACAATGGGAAAATCACACATCCTTGCTTTAATCCAACATTCCGATCAAACAACTCGCTAAGTTTATTCTCCACGTACTGATGCCTTTGCACCCTCATACATACTCTTCACTGTTTTCAGCACCTTGCCATCTACTCCGTATATTCTCAGTACTTTCCACAGATCTTCTCTATCAACTCTGTCATAGGCCTTCTCCAAGTCAATGAAGGCAGCATACAATTTTTTTCCCTTTTCCAGATATTTCTCCACAACACAATTCAAGGCAAAAATCTGGTCTACACATCCTCTTCCCTTCCTAAACCCACCCTGTTCGTTACCTACCCATTTCTCCATTCTCGCTCTCTCTCTCTCGATCACTACCCTACTGTACATCTTCCCTACTACGCTTAGAAGACATATCCCCCGGTGATTACCACACATTCCTCTTAATCCCCTACCCTTATACAGTGGGACTATAATGCCTGTCTTCCAGTCATCGGATGCAATTCCCTTCTGCCATGCTAGTTTACATATTATATATCTATGATATATCATTCTTTAATCCTTTCAGCATGCTAACATCATTCTTCATTGTTTATAATTAGATGATTTTATTCAGTATATATAGTATCTGTAGGAGCCAAAGTTTTAATGGAAATTGATTGTACCGTTTCTTAGAACCAGGGTATCAAACCGGACCAATTTTGTTTGAAGACTTGAATGGATGTGAGAAGGTATACAAGAAAATGTCCTGAATTAGCATTGTTTTGACCATTTTATCACTTCGAAAGACAACATTTGAACTTTAACCCTCTCACCACGGAAGGGCTCTTCAACGCCCATAAAAAAGCATATAACAGGTACCCGGAAGGCCTCTTGAACGCCCAGTGGTTGAAAGCCTGTTAGCTTCGTGTGCGAGGCGTCGGTCCGACGCATGTAAACAACAGCCGGCTGGACCGACGCCCCGCATCTCCGGCCACAAGAAGGAGAGCGTTGCTTGTTCGTGTGTGCCTGTATGTTGTTGTTAAGTATCGAAAAGTGGTGTAAAGTGGCTGTTTTGGCCATAAAGTTATCTCCAATGAAATCATCATCACAGCTCAACCAGTTGACTTAGAGAGCTCTACTTAATGCAATTCTACAGGTAAATAACACAGCTACGCTTGGGGATGCGCGGGAATGCGGGAAGCAGTCTGATTAACGAATATACGGTAGCCTAGCCTAGACGTTTTTCGGCCAAAACACCCGGGTTTCGAGGAATATATATATAATACATAGCCGGGGCTGGAGGGTTAAAGCACAATTTTATCTTTGCATAGACAATAATAAAGACTAAAAATAATGGACTTTGCTTTAGTTTGACACCCTGCCTAGAAGTCAATAAGTTGAATAAAATAGTCTTTAAGGGGAGAGGGGTCGTTTTTCTGGACACTTTTCTCCCTCATGTTTAGCCCCATTAGTTTTTTTTATTTTAAGACCTTTCACCCCATTAGTTTGTCAATATTAAGACCTTTCGTGCTATTTAGGTGTCAAATTTTTTCCTGGCGAACAATAGTGAGCCTGTAATTTTGTTAGAACCTGCATTTGGCCGGAAATTTTTTCTACCAAAAAATTACAAATTAATCTAGAATGCGGATCTAATGGATGTTTTTATTAAACTTTGATAGAGGTCTAGGAAGGAAACTAAGAAAAGAATAAATAAATGAAAGAATCGACCCAAAAATAAACCCTTCTCCCTTAATTAATTGTTTGTTGGTTTCATTAATCGAGTTTAGGAGTAAAGTTGATTGGTGGAGAGAACATAATAATCAGAATATAATGGAAATGCCACAATCATATTGAAGGGACTAATACTTGTCTATTTACCACCAGAGCTACACGCTAACCAAAGTACTAAAGAACGAGAAGACCCCGATTCTGCGAAACTACCTGACCCTGCCGCTCCAGCTCGGTGCCGACACAGACGATAAGCTCCTCACATCCACCGAGGGGCGCGTCCCGTCCTTCAGCCACGACTTTGTCCCCAACCTCCTGCGTACCAAACCAGAGCCCGATGTAGAAGCAAAGCATATGGCTTTAGAGGCTAAGATGGCACAGGTTAATCATGATACTACACAGGTGGGTGGAGTGGAGGGAGGTGGAGGGAGGTGGAGGAGTTAGATGGTTGAGTCTACACTTTACCTCTCTCTTTTGAAGAGTGTCTGGAAAACTAAGATAAAAGTCTGTAAGGTCAGGGTAAATATTTTAAGAATGGTGTCTAGTCCTGACATCTGATATATGGTTTGGATAAATATCAAAAGACACTGGTAAAAGTTGTTAGACTGGCATGTCATACTTGCAGAAAACTTGCACTTCTAGATACGATTTCCCGTAAGATTAGTCTAAATATAGGGGGCTATTACTGCAAAGAAATTGAACCTAATCTCAAGTTTATTATATATTATATTGATTCCTAAATTAAATATATTGTAAACTACTATGTATACATAATAGTCCATTCATTAGAAGTTGTCAAAATTCCTAAGCACTATCCTCTATAACTCGGAAATGACTAGAGTAATTGGGCTAATATTTCTACCATTTGGGAAGAGTCCGCCATTTGCTCTAGACCTTATTTAGTTACAGAGATTAAAAGTCACAATTTATGGCCTACCTACAATGAACAGGGTATAGATAGTGTTTTAATTCTTGTATCTTCCCCAGAAACAAATCAACATCCACAACAAGGTGGTGAAGCATGTGATGGAGATGGTGAACACAGCGCGAGAGGAGTGGGAGACCGAGACATCCGCCCGTCAAGCACTTGCTCAGACATGCTCACTTAATGAAACACAGGTACGAGCTTACCTGAAGTCTTGAGGTTTTATGTAAATAATTATTTAACTCTCATAATTCTGAGCAAAACATAATTACAAATAGTAAGGGATTATCCCGTAACATCATAGTCATATCATCATTCTCTGGCACATATCAGAATACACAGTGTGTCAAACCTGAGTAATTTAGTTTGAAGCCTTCAATGAATATAAGAAAAAAATAAAACAAAATTAACATGAAACAGAAATGTTTTGGCCATTCTATCACTTCCAAAGATATAATTTGAACTATAAGCCATAACATTAGGCCTACCTTTACATATACAATACTAAACATATTGGACTTTTTGATTGACACCCTAAGAATATTGGACAATCTTTCATTAAAACGCAAAACTTGCAAACAAAGTCAAACCAAAACTGGGACAAAGACAATACAAAGTCAAAACAACATATCAAAATCGCTATGTGGAAACAACGCTCACCAAAATAAAATGTATGAAATGAAAGAACGCAATCCACCACATAGGGTGTACATTACTACATGAGCAAGTTAATCTGGCTCCCAAGCAAACCAATCGCACACACAACAACGCACAACCGTCACGTTCAGGGAACTAGTCAATCTGGGAAGTCCGGGACGCTCTGGCAAACATTACCAAACTCTGCATGAATAAAAGAAACTACAATTAGTGTTAAAATGTTATTAAAATCAAATTTGCAACCTGACAAGACATTAACAATAGTACAAAATATAAATTAATAAGATATATATAATATTACAAAAAATACATATATAGCACTCACTAACGATAGTGCTATCGGGTAGGTATCTGTAAGCATAGCATGCCTCAAGTGACCCCTATCAATAACTACCCTACAAATAACCTACATTTATCGTACAAATATACTAAGGAAATCGCAAAAGCAAGCAATTGATACTATCGACAATGAATAGATATAATATAAAGACAAATAATTAAAAAATATGAAATAGTAACAGATCACATAAGAATAATCTACTGCCTAAGATAAGGATCTCAGCCCAACTGATTGAGATATATAAATTTACTGGTTTAGTTTATGTACAGTATCATTCTTTTGACAGATCTTGGTTGCTGCGCTTGGTACGGGTAAAGGCATACGGGTGATACAGCAGCCGACACCACCACAACCAACACGACCACAACCAGTGCAGCAGGCAGCGGCACAGAGTAGGTCATGTTATAGGTCTTGGTTTAACCTTTACTATTTCATTCATGGGTTTTTAATTTTAACTTTTCCTCATTCTAAGGAAAATGTGATTCTGATATAAAGATTGAATATTTAGAATAATGTCGAGTATAGCCCTATTAATCGTAATCACCGAGACAGCTAAACATAGTCTCTTTCATATTGTGCTTGATGAAATTAAGCATTAAACAAAGATGATTTAGAGTATTCACTCTAGCATAGTGAAACCCTACAGTATACAGTACAGTATATATATATGGTGTAATGGTTTAGATGCTTATGTTCTGGGTGTGGTGTCCCGAGTTTGAATCCTGTGAGGATCATATGCTTTCATTAATGTATTCAAGTGCATTTGGGTTTGTCGATCTATCTATTGCCGGACGCCATGATCCCCGAAGGGGTGGCCACGAACGAACCGCCCCCATGCACCCCTCCTCCCAACCAGCACCGCCTTCATTCATATACTTCCTCACTCCATCCTTCCACCTCTCCTTCGGTCTACCTCTCCCTCTCTGTCCTTCCACCTCGGTTTCGTACACCCTCTTAGTCATTCTCTCGCTTCCCATACGTTCCATATGGCCGAGCCATCTCAAGTTGTTCCTTTTCACACTTTCCAGCACATCTACCTCCACACCACACCTTCTTACTTCCTCATTCGTCTGTCTATCCCTCCATGTAACTCCGCACGCACTTCTCAAGTAACTCATTTCCACCGCTCTCACTCTTGGTCTGAGTCTCTCCACGAACGTCCATGCTTCGCTTCCGTAAGTTAGTGTCGGGATTACCACACTGTCGTGCAAGGACTTCTTCACTTCCATACTGACCACTATTTCTTGTTACTGCTTTCAACATTCCTACAACCCTCTTCCCCTGTTGCACCCTCTCCCGCACTTCTTCATCCACAGTCCCATCTTTACTCAACACACTGCCCAGATACTTAAAAGAGCTGACGATATCCATAGCCCGACCGTTCAACTTCACCTCACACTGTGACTTCACCCCTTTCGAAGACCATAACCTTGGTTTCCCCACATTTACCTTCAAATTCCGTTTTTCGCACTGTTCCAAACTCATTTACCAGACCCTGCAACTCCCATTCATTATCGCTCATCAGAACTGTGTCATCCGCAAACAGCAGTATAGGCAGCTTCCACTCATTTCCCTCCCTTTTCAGCAATACACCAACATCCACTGCCCTTCCTAGTATTTCTTTCATGACTCCATCCATATATACAGTAAACAACCACGGGGACATCACACACCCCTGTTTCGACCCAACACTGAGGTCAAAGAACTCGCTCTGCTCATTCTCCACACGTACTGCCAATGGAGGATTAATGTTGAGAACGGGGTGTTCCTTAAAGGTCTTTTTACTATGTTCTTATAAGTTTTGGTTTGTTTATTTTGCAAGATTTACATTATAATTATAATACCTTGATTATTTTAGTGAATAGAAATATATTATAAGCCTTAGGAAACATATATATATATATATATATATATATATATATATATATATATCAAGTTCTCTTTCTCACATAACAATTTTGATAAGTTAATTTGACTTTATATTGTCTTTGTCCCAGTTTTGGTTTGTTTAGTTTGCAAGTTTTACATTTTAATTAAAACATGGTTCCTTAGTTTTTGTTCGCCCTGGTATTAACAAAACTCTTCCTAGATGCTTAAGAATACGGTCCCTAGAGTCACAATCAACGGACACGATAGAAATACCGTCCCTACTCCCTAGAATGAATAAAAGAACCATTTTTCCTACACCCAGGGAAGGCGGTGAGTGCTGTCAAGACCAACATCAAATCAGCCAACTCCATGCATCCCTACGGTCGCTGAGAACAATGCGAAGAAGAAGAGCAAAATTAACAAGAAGAAGAAGAGAAAAATTAACAAGAAGAAGAAGAGAAAAATCAACAAGAACAAGATGCGAACCAGCGTGGCGAACCTTTGACCATCTCGGAACCAAACAGCCCAGCCCTGTTTCTAGTTCTTTCTTCATGTTCTGTGTTTTTCTTCAGTTTTGTATAACCTTGCCTATCTCAGCTTCTCTAGTTGTTTTTCCCTACCCTGCTCCTTGCTAATCTGTATTGTCAATTTGTTTGCATAGCGAACTGTAGGCTACTTCTGCAATTCACCCAGTCTAGCCAAGATATTCTCTGTACAACCCAATTTTAGTCTGTTTCTTCTCATTATGTGTTTTTTTCCTCTGCTCCTTCCTTATCTACTGTATTTCATCAATATATTTACACTTCCACATGCTTTCAACTTCACCCAGTCCAGCCAAAATTTGCACAATCTAGTTTCTCTGGAGTTCTTGCTTCACCCCATTATTGATTGCTTGTGTTCCGTTTATTGTTTCACTTTGCCCACCTCAGCCTATCGTGTCCACCAACATTATTTCACCCATTATTTATTTTGTGCTTGTGTTCCGTTTCGTTCTTTCACGTTGCCCACCTCGGCCTATCTTACTTCTACTTTGCCTGCTCTATTGTCAACTTTTTTGTCAAGATTCTTCTACACTTCTAAATGCTATCCACACCACTATTGTGACATATTTCCTTACTGATCAAGAATTATGTGTGTGGCATGGTGAGAGGAACAATATACAGTTCCCCACATAAGTACTGATACTCGTCAGGATCTTATGTATGAAAGTAAAATTAGTAAGAATGAATTGCGAGTGTGGTTTCTTTTAATTGTCAGTTGACTAATCAGATAAGCTTACAACTACAAGATAAACTACACTCGTAATTCAACTTTGCGCATTACATTTCCATGTACAGTATATGATCACAGAGAGGAATTGAACTTATGTGGGCAATGTTTGGACACATGAGAGAATGAATGATTAGAACTGGGTGAAGAAACGATCTGTAAACTTGTATTTATGTAACTAAACTATACTTTTTTCAAGGGGTTATTGTATGTTCTTGTTTGTTGTAGCCTAATTTGTAAAATTTCATAAAATTAAAATTGAGAAAACAAAATATATTTTTTCTCTAGTAACCTACTGCTGCCATAATTTATGATAAGTATATGAATACACAATTCTGCTGGATGTAATTTGAACACTCAACGAGTTAAACCTTGATTCCAATATCATGGATCCGAGATTCTTACCACTCGGCTCCCAACATTAGTTAATCCTAATCAATAACAAATGAGATGGCAGTTCAAATACTTTCCAAGAAAAACTGTAGTCACCTTATGTTTCTTTACCTATACTTTGAGAAGTTTGGTCAGTTATTGATAGCAGAGCTGAACTTGTTAAAAACAAATAAAATACAAATGTGTACAGGATATCTTCAAATTACACTATATCACTTGGGACCTGGGAATCTTTTGCTGGGGACCCCAAATGGGCCTGGGTCTCCGGGTATTTCTCCTGGACGACCTAGATGCGAGTGATTTTGTGTTTTGTTTTGTTTTGTCTTTCTGATGTATGTGATGTCCATGTTCGAGCTTTGTCTCGAGTCGGCCACCCCCCATAAAAAAAAAGAGGAAAACTGGGGAAAGTGCCAGTGTATATACATACATACTGTACAATCATACACTATATCAGCAATACAACTAGAGTTATATGACAAATATAGGAAAGGTGAGACTGGCCTTTGGGGAAGAAGGGTAGGGGTGGTCCTTACAATAGGGTCAAAGGTGAGCCCCTCTGGTGTTAATTGTAAGGCCTAATGCAATGTGGGACTGGGGCAGGTAGAGGAAACTCCCATTTTTTGTTGGCTGGCTGTGGAGGGGAGACTGTCTGCTTCAGTTCTCACTGATAAGAGCAGTTGGCAGAGACTTCTATTTCTGACGTGACACAGGCCCTTCCTTGGTGACTCTGGCAGGGGAAATGTTTGGGGCAAAGTGTCCACCAAGGGCGTAATAAATGGCAAGGACACCAGCAATACTGGTAGTGGTGGGGTGGGTTGGTTGGTGGCAATCATTGCAATCCTGCATTCTGGCATCATTGCAACCTGGCATTCTGGTACATCACTTCCCTCGCTATTAAGAAAGTCACAGCTCTGTGCTTAAGTCGGTATTTTTTGTGTTCTTGCGTTGATTCGTATGGGTTAATGGGTTGCAATATTTTGTACCACCTCTTGGTGGCGTCATTTGACGATATCCTAACGATAGTGAGGTGGGTGTCGTGGGGGGTAACCTGAAGGAGCCTCAGCAGTTGGTGGTGTTTTTTTTTTTTTTTTTTTTTTAAGAGACAATGAACGGAGGAAGGAAAAACACAGATAAAACAAAAAGGTCCATGTGCCTAAAGGCATCCTCCATTCATAAAATGTTTGTAACAACTGGATTTAAACATTTGTAGATTGTAAGTTTGTGGAAAGCAATTCGAGGGAAGTGAATTCCAAAGAGTAGTAGCTCTGGGGATAAATGAATTCTGATCAGCAGAAGTTCTGCATTGTGGAGGAGAAAGTGTAAATTCATGGGCGCTCTCAGCTGCCCTAGTTCTACGGGGAAAGATGTGGAGAGGCGGCACAATTGAAGCAAGTTCCTCGGAACAATTGCTGTGAAATATCTGTAGAATAATGCAAGGGATGCAACGTTTCTTCGTATGGATAATGTAGGAAGGTCCTGTGTGATTGCAGGGTTATTGATTAATCTAATAGCTTTATTTTGAATTTTGTCCAACTGCCTCAATGCAACCACTCCACTTCCACCCCACAGAGGTGAACAGTAATCCATCTGAGAACGCACATGACTTTTATATATCACGGCCAACTGCTCGTCAGTGAAGAATTCTCGAACTCTGTACAGGAGTCCCAGTTTTTTAGAGGCATTCTTAGCAATGCTTCTAACATAATGTGTCCAGCTCAAGTTAGTAGTTAGTAGTAGGTTGCTCAGCCTCTGCTTTGGTCCATTGCTCGGGGGCCTGAATACATAGCGGGCGTAGATCATCGTGGTGGTGGGGTAGGATAGGCTGCTAAGCTGTGAGGGAAAAGGTTTTACTGCTGTTCTGGTTGTAGGTTCACAGGTGACCTTTGACCTGGCTCTGAGGTTGACAATGACCTGTGAGTCCTATATGGGTGGGTAGAAAGGCAGCCTGAACAAGTGATAGTTGTGTTAGACAGGTACCATTCCTCTTGACTAAATAAGGGGACTGGTCACCCCTATCTGAAAAGGGAAAGGGGACCGACAGGACTGCAATAGCTACTGTGGTATCACACTGCTCAGTGTGCCAGGCAAGGTATTCACCCATATTCTACTGGTGCGAATCTGAGGCCACCTGCTAAAGGAGCAGAGACCTCAGTGAGTAATCATAATTTGCACTCAAGAAGTCAACAATTGACTAGATTCTGGCACTCCGGGTGCTTGTTGAACGCTAACCTGAGTTTCAATATGGGCTGCTTGCAGTTTATGTTGATCTCAAGAATGCATTTGACTCAGTGCAATGAGAGACGTTCTGGGAGCTGTTACGGCTACGCGGGATTCCCACAGCGATTATTGGCTTGGTGTCTGGACTCTATACTGGAACAGAGAGTGCTGTCAAGTGTGGTGGGGGAGTATCCTCCTACTTCCCTGCGAATTCAGGTGTGAGACGGGTTTGTTCTGGCATCTCTACACTTTTCAACACATGTATGGACTGGTTACTGGGCCAGAAAGTCGGGCAGAGTTGCTGCAGAGCAGACATCAGCACGTTCAAGATCACAAATCTTGATTTTGCAGATGATGCAGTGATCCTAGCAGAGATGTTAGATGTTCTTAGATTTTTTTCTATGTGGATGAAGGAGACAAAAGGCAGAACTGCCTGTGACGAGTGCCTCCCTCTGAGTTGAAAGATTGACAGGGCCAAAATCAAGGAATGTTCAAGCCAAAATGCCTGGACACACAGAGATTGAAGCAATTTAAGAATGGCCCTTGAGACACTACATGAGGAATCGGAGCCGTTGGTCTCTTGGACGAAAACCAAAGTTCAAGCATTTGGTGACTTATTGAATGATGCAGTGCAATTGCAAACTGTTCATGCATGTCGTGAGCACTTAGAGATCTTGGATAAATTTACTTATCTTAGTAGTGTGATCTATATTAGTGGTGAGTCGGGCTACAATGTCAATCGTCACCTTGGCTTAGCATATGGAGTTATGGATTCACTTAACAAAAGTATATGGTGTTGTCGATACCTGTGCAGAAGGATGAAGCTGCGGATCTACAAGTCGTTTGTGTTCCCTGTGTTATTATATGAATGCGAGACATGGACACATAACAGTGACTTGAAGAGACGCATCAACTCCTTTGGTACTAAATGTCTTCGTAGGATTATGGGCTATCGCTGGAATGATTGTATCTCAAACCAGCGACTATTCCATGAAACTGATTAAAGATATATTAGTTGCATGGTCCGTGAACACCAACTCCAGCTATATGGGCATGTGGTTCGCCTCCCTGAAGCAGACCCTGCTCACCAGGTGGTTCCTACTGAAGACAACTCTGAGTGGAGGAGACCTAGGGGAAGACCACAGAACTCATGCTTGAGGCAAGTCGGCCATCCATGCGATAGGATACTTGATATGGGCCAGACAGATCCCTAGGGCCTCACCCGGGAGGATCCCCCGGAGTGGTGTCGGAGGGTGAGTGAGGCTATGCGCTGTCATGGCGTATGCCCCCATTGATTGATACTTCGAGAGACCCGAAAAGAAACTGATCAGGTAATTCCAGAAGTCCTCTTTCTGTTCTCTGTTCAACTAATGGAGAGAAACAGGGGAGATCCATAAAGACCCCCCTCTGACCAAACATGGTTAACTTATGCTATCCTTTTATTATTTGTTTCCTTCTTTAAGTGTATTTCTCCACATTCCTCTTCTCTTGTTCATGTGTGTGACTTGTTTGTGTGTGTGTGTGTGTGACTGTGTGTGTGTGTGTGACTGTGTGGGTGTGTGTATGTGACGTGTGTGTGTGTGTGTGTGTGTGTGTGTGTGTGACTGTATGGGTGTGTGTATGTGACGTGTGTGTGTGGGTGTGTGTGTGTGTGACTGTGTGGGTGTGGGTGTGTGTATGTGACGTGTGTGTGTGTGACTGTGTGGGTGTGTGTATGTGACGTGTGTGTGTGTATGTGCGCGTGCGTGTGTGTGTAGAATGAAAATTAGGTAAAGTAAAACTATAACGAGTTAAATAAAAATGAGAGAAAGAGAAGGGGGGGGGTCATTCCTTTGCTTCGTAGAATCGTATACATTCTTTCAAAGTTATTTTCATACCGAGTTTTAGTGTAACGACACACGAAGTTTCTAGCGAGACACACAGGAAATGGAACCAACCAGAGTATAAATGTGATTTACATGAATGTACAGCAAAGTATAACAGCGATTTACATGAATTTATAGCCCTGTGTGTTCTAAGTAACCTCTTACTAAGTCGTACACATGCTTACCATTGATATCTTAGCACCAACCCAACGTTACAGTTGAATATTATAGTTATTCCCACTTAAACTCTGCAAACAGCAATGCATGTTCTGTTGACGTTTCGATCGGTGCTCAAAAGTACGGGTATGTTACAGCAGGGCCTGGTCACGACATTTTCCAGGTACCGATATACTATTATAAATCTTACGGTTACAAAGTTTATACTGATGCTTTAATCGCTGTTTGCGAATAATACATGGACCCTATTACGCACACACATGGAAAAGGGAAGGTAGATATAGTAAATAATCCACAAACCAAGCAATCCCGCTTGAAAATATCCCCCACGCACCACCTAGGACTGAACTCTGGATTAAGTACCGGTAATCAACAGGCGAATGCGCTATCCACTACACCACACTGGCATTATAGAATGATTGCAACCTGACAGACACTACTGCTGTGTTTTCCATGTGAATGAAGGAGACAAAAGGCAAAGCTGCCTGTAATAAGTGTCTCTCTTTAAGTTGAGTGACAGACAAAATCAAGGTAGGCCTATGTTAAAATCCAAATGTCTGGACACACGGAGCTTGAAGCAGTATAAGTAATAGGGTGTGGGAAAGACAAATTGAAGGAGAGAGTTCCAAAGCTTGCTTGTTGAGGAAAAGAAAGAATGGGATAAATGTTCCAACCTTGGGTTTGAGATTTGGACTGAATAGGGGTGAGAATGTGTTGAAAGGCGGGTGCCCATCACTCTCCATAAGGGATGGGGTAGGCTATACTCTTGAGAGAGCTGTGAAGAACATTGATCATTGTAATGGCCGTAGAAGAGTGAGAGAGATGCAACATTGCGGCGTGTAGAGAGACTGTAGGGAACTATTGAGAGGAGGTAAGTTGATGAGACAAAACAAAATTTACTCTACCCTTTCGAAAAGTGCGGTATGGGCTGAACCTCCCCACACATGCGAACAATACTCGATACATGGGCGCACTGTGCCCCTATAGGCTACAGAGCAAGGAGTTGTACCCATACCCTTTTCCAAGTCAGAGAGAGAGATACAAAAATTGATATCGCATCCCATTGAATTTTAACTAAATCCAGCAAATCTCCGAAACTGCCAAACTCGACGTATGGACAAAGTTTCAACGCAGCTCAGTGAGTAATATGTGCCTTCCGTGTATTCCCCTTATAAACCACGTGAATTGTTTGCACACTCGGGGTATAAAAAATAAATAAATAAAATAAATAAATAAATAAATAATAATAATAATAATAATAATAATAATAATAAAATAGAGGGAAATCAAATACAAAAATAGGAAAAGTGGAGATTGGGCCTGAGCATATAGATAGATGGATAGAGTATAAAGTCATGTAAGGGAAGAGGGTTGAGGGGAGATTATTATTCATTTGTTTATTTACTTACTTATCCCCCCCCCCACCTTTAACCTCCATCAAGTTTATCAAATAATAAGCCTACACCCAAGACTCACTTCGAGATAATTTTTTGCATTTTTTCG
Organism: Paralithodes platypus; assembly: GCA_032716605.1. Taxonomy (NCBI): domain Eukaryota; kingdom Metazoa; phylum Arthropoda; class Malacostraca; order Decapoda; family Lithodidae; genus Paralithodes; species Paralithodes platypus. The sequence continues at coordinate 4,920,455 of CM064523.1, forward strand.
GTCGACAGACATCTACCAGTATCTCAATTTATCCTTTTAGCCACCGTATATCCTTCATAAGCTTCATAAACTCGTCTAAATGTAGCTGATAGGCCTATCAAATACAAAAGATGTCACCGGTACTGAAAGGGTTAATGACGTGACATGAGAAGGAACAAGCCAGAGCGAAACAGGGAGATCCAAAAAGACCTCCCTTAGCCACGTGCCTCAGCCCAGATAGGGTTAATTCATTATTCACAATCTACTACGTACCGGTATTTCCTTCATGTTCATGTTTGATAGTAACACATACATACACACTCGCACGTCTCTCTCTCTCACACACACACACACACACTCACGTCTCACATACACACGCACACACGCCCACCTACATACTCACATGCATCTACTACTGTATAATGAGAGAGAGAGAGAGAGAGAGAGGAAGGGATGGATGGATGGATGTGAATGTTTGTGATAAGTATGCGTGTGCGCGTATGTATGTGTGTGTGGAGGGAGGGAGGGGTGTGTATGTATGTGTGTGTGAGAGAGAGGGAGGGAGAGGTGTGTGTGAGTGGGAGGAAGGGGTGTGGGTGTGTATGAGGGAGGGAGGGAGTGAGTGAGTGAGTGTGAGTGTGTGTGTGTGTGTTTGTGTGTGTGTTTGTGTGAGAGAGAGGGGTGTGAGTGTTTGTGATAGGTGTGTGTGTCTCGAGAGGCTTCGTATATAACATTAATTCGCCGTGACCTTCTAAAAGCCTAGGGTCTAGTCAGGTGACGCCAGAGAAGGTTAATGGACTGCACAGAGAGAGAGAGAGAGAGAGAGAATTAAAAAAAAAAAAAATGGACATGTCCCGGGGGGTTAGCTATTTGGTAATATCACAATTAGGTTAAGCCCCGACGCCTTCATCTCCTCCCTCAGCTCCCTTCCTCACCACCTACTTCTTCCTCGGCCCCCTTGCTAATTCATAAACGGAATATAATGTACAATACGTGATCTCCTAAACAAAGACCCAATGAACATACTGTAAATACCCATCACGCTACCAAGGCTATAGATACCTAGGTGGTGGACTGGCTGTTACTCATTAATTCACATCCTTCACACCAGGGGGGGCCACAAGACCTTATTTATCTTTCAGTCCTCTAGCTCTACCTTCTTTCTTATACGGTACAACTATGATGCTTTTCTTAACCCTTTGAGCACCAGCGACGTGTTCTATATTGTATTCTAGCTATAATTAGACGATATTATGCATAATAAAAGGGGTCTGTGGTAGTTAAAAGGGTTGGTTGAGATAGTTTGAAGCGTTAATATTACTAGAGGTCCTTCCTAAGCTGAATTATATCATCTAATAGTTGCCAGAATATGATAACAAAATCATCCCTGGTACTGAATGGGTTAACCTGCTCAGATAGCCTATTTAGTCCCAAGGCAGCTGATTTCCTAACTTGTACAATACTAGACTACCACATCTTTATTTCATATTAAGTGTTTGGTTTGATAATTGACGATACCGGGTACATTTAATTTTTAATTTAAATTAAAGTCTCTTAGGGCATGCCAATTTCTCGCCCTGTAAGATTAACACAATACGCATAATCTTGAATACCGTACAGTCGGCCTAATAAGTAATGGCTCGGCACCAATTATGTTTAGATCAATAATTGGCATCAGCAATATTTACACATGATTCTTAAAATTGAGTGAGATATACAAACATGATCCTACACTTACCCATCCTATTCAACATCTGACAGACATTAATAAAGCACAGAGAGAGCCAAACGTAACGACAACTGAGACATGACTTATTAGTGCCACCTTACAGTGTTTTCATTTTCGTCATTTAGTTAGTTAGTTAGTTACCGGTAGTAAATGACGCAGAACTTTGATAAGATTACTTTAGAACACAACCTTGGAAATGCACATATATAAAAAAGGAAAAGGGGTCTTGAAATGCTAGGAACTCGGGTTAGTATTATTGTGGGTGCGGGACATTTTCGAGGGCATTACAGGTCTACTTAAAATGTTACTGGCACTATACTTTGTTTCTTTTCACCTGACGGTAAATTATTGCAAAGTACCCACCACGATTTATCAGTTATTTTGAAGATTTGGTTGTGAAATGGGACGCTAATCATATGAACTTGGTCTTAATGTGATGCAGAGACATAATAGTTTCATATTTGGTTGTGAAATGGGACGCTAATCATATGAACTTGGTCTTAATGTGATGCAGAGACATAATAGTTTCATATTTGGTTGTGAAATGGGATGCTAATCATATGAACTTGGTCTTAATGTGATGCAGAGACATAATAGTTTCATATTTGGTTGTGAAATGGGATGCTAATCATATGAACTTGGTCTTAATGTGATGCAGAGACATAATAGTTTCATATTTGGTTGTGAAATGGGACGCTAATCATATGAACTTGGTCTTAATGTGATGCAGAGACATAATAGTTTCATATTTGGTTGTGAAATGGGACGCTAATCATATGAACTTGGTCTTAATGTGATGCAGAGACATAATAGTTTAAATCAGTAGCTAAGGGATTCAATTTATCGTCAGCTGAAAAGAAACTATTAAATATTCAATGATTTATTCCTATTATTAAGTCGGTTAGTCATAGGATAGCTGAACTAAGTTAAGGGGAGGTATTTAGTTTGTTCTCTACGTTATCATCAAGCTTAAAATTACACCCCCTAGACCTCCTTTCAAGATAAATTTGTACATTTTTCGGTAGAAAAATGTCCTGGTTGCTCTTAAATTACAGGCTCGCTATCGCTCGCCAGGAAAAAATCGACACCTTAATGGTACGAAAGGTCTTAAAATTGACAGAAATGGGGCAAAATGTCTTAAAATGTCAAAACTACTAGGGCGAACGTCTTAAAATCTCAAAAACAATGGGGCTAAACATGAGGGTGAAACGGGTCCAGAAAAAAAAAAACTCAAGTGGAAATCACCCCATAAGCGTTGGATTAGGTATATACAGTAGAACAGTAATTGGCAACATGAACGGGGAAAAAGAAAAAGAAGGTAGTATTACAGTCAGCCCCAGTGATGTTATATATTATGGAGGAACCAGTGGCTGTTCTGGGGCGTCAATAACTGAGGGGGTCACCAGGCTGTAGGTCAGGTCACGGAGAACAGGGAGGGAACGAGGAGGGTCATAATTAAATAAGACCGCTAGAAAGGACACATCAAAAGGAGCGAAGCAGTACATAGGCAGGGAGGGAAAATAAATACAGACACAATAACACGCAGCATGAATTGTGAAATATGGGAAGACCAAGCCATTAGAAAGTCGAATGTACACTCTGATACCATAGTCTCTAACCCTCTCATAAAATTCGTGGACCCCCTATGCTTTTTGGATGGAACTTTCTTTTCAATAATTTGAATATATAGTGTGGAAGTTGATGTATATACAAACACTTCCATCATTATAAATAGGTCAAGTTCGCGAATTGTTATGAGTTGGCTAGAGACTATGGCACCCGAGTGTACCATACAGAATAAGGAGGGCAGATTACGAAGCCAACTCCAGGGATGCACTCATTAAGGGGAGGTTATTAGTTTGGTCTCTAGATATCCATCAAGCTTAAGATTACACCCCCTTGAGCCCCTTTCAAGATAAATTTGTACATTTTTCGGTAGAAAAATGTCCCGGCTGAAAGCCGGTTCCTCTTAAATAACAGGCTCGCTATCGCTCGCCAGGATAAAATCGACACCTAAATGGCACGAAAGGTCTTAAAATTGACAGAAATGGGTCGAAAGTTCTTAAAATCGTCAAAATAATGGGGCGAACGTCTTAAAATTAGAAATGCAATGGGGCTAAACATGAGGGAGAAAGGAGTCAAGAAAAAAATCCCTCAAGTGAATATCTCCCCTTAAGGATAGAACGGATAATTTAGTCAATTGCATAATCAATAAGTATAATAATATAACTACGAACGGCCTTGGCCTTGCTCGGGACCTTGGGGCTGCTCGGCCAGACAGCCTGAGGAACAGCAGCAACAACAACAACTACGAATACTAGACTATGCATTAAATTAGCCAATAGAACGTAGAGTGTGAACAAATAGAGGATTAACCCCTTCTGTACCGGCGACGTTTTTCACATTTTATTGTTGGTATATTGTGACGGTTTTGTGCAGTTTAAGAAGGATCTGTGGTAGTAAAAGGGGTTAAGGGAGATAGTTGGAAGCCTGTTAATGTAGTTGGAAGACTGTTAATGTAGTTGGAAGCCTGTTAATGTAGTTGGAAGCCTGTTAATGTAGTTGGAAGCCTGTTAATGTAGTTGGAAGCCTGTTAATGTAGTTGGAAGCCTGTTAATGTAGTTGGAAGCCTGTTAATGTAGTTGGAAGCCTGTTAATGTAGTTGGAAGCCTGTTAATGTAGTTGGAAGCCTGTTAATGTAGTTGGAAGCCTGTTAATGTAGTTGGAAGCCTGTTAATGTAGTTGGAAGCCTGTTAATGTAGTTGGAAGCCTGTTAATGTAGTTGGAAGCTTGTTAATGTAGTTGGAAGCCTGTTAATGTAGTTGGAAGCTTGTTAATGTAGTTGGAAGCCTGTTAATGTAGTTGGAAGCTTGTTAATGTAGTTGGAAGCCTGTTAATGTAGTTGGAAGCCTGTTAATGTAGTTGGAAGCCTGTTAATGTAGTTGGAAGCCTGTTAATGTAGTTGGAAGCCTGTTAATGTAGTTGGAAGCCTGTTAATGTAGTTGGAAGCCTGTTAATGTAGTTGGAAGCCTCTTAATTGCTTGAGACCCTTTTTAAACTGAATTACATCATAAAGTTAAAAAGACGTCCCCAGTAAGGAAGGGGTTAAGTGTCAGCCTCCGTAGCGATATCCAATGTATTAATAATATATACAGACCAACGAACCACTTGCGAGTTTAATAATATAAGGAAGTTGGAGCTGTAGACATCGACATTTAGCAGAATTACTAGCTAAATTACGATCGTAGTACATTTATAAAGACATTAAACCAAATTCATCCTACTTTTTTATCCATCGGAAACTTACATTATTACTGCATTTGTTTAATATCGATGTTTACGGCTCCAACTTCCATATAGCCTATATTGGCCACTTGCGAGTTTCAGGCTATAAGGAAGTTGGATCCGTAAACAAAAATGTAATACGGTAATGATGAAGATTTCCGATGGATAGAAAATATGATTGATTTGTTTGTGTGTATTTATACATGTATTACAACCGAATTTTAGCTGGTAATGCTGTTAAGGGAGCCCACCTCGTTTTTTTTTTCTCTTTCTCTCCCTCTCTCTTTGGCTTGTATCCATTCGGCCCCATTCAGCCTACTGTTTTAAGACGTTTACCCCCATCCAGGTGTCAATATTTTCCTGGCGAGCGGTAGCGAGCCAGCATATATACCTACTGTATATTTTTGTTTTGAAAGCAAGCTAAATTTGTACATTTTTCGATAGAAAAATTTCTCCGGCGAAGCCGGATTCTCCATACAATGTTGGTTCGCTATCGCTCGCCAGGAAGAAATCAACACCTGGATGTGGATAAACGTGGTAAAACAGCCAGGGAAAGAGAGAAAAGGAGAGAAACATAAAAGAAGTCGGTGACCCCCCTTAAATATTGATGTCTACAGCTCCAACTTCCTTATAGAATAAGATAGGCTATAGCCTGAAACTCGCAAGTGGTGTATAATTGTTGCCCTGGGGCGTCAAGAATTGCGGGGGTCACCAGGCTATAACCTATACATCAGGTCACGAGGATAAGGTGGAGATACGTTTGTAGCATGTGCAAGTATAATTTCCCCTCTTGATGTTCAGTACTGTAACATGAATAAGAATTTGTTCAACAAGTCTCAACCAACGGTGTTCATGATATATAATTTGTGTATATAGGAAATAATACAAATTATCTTACGAGAATATATATATATATATATATATATATATATGTAATTCCCTCGAAAATATCCCGCAACCCCAATAATGTACTACCCGAGTTGACGTCACCCAGCATTTCATTGGTGGCAGTCACGGAACGTGATCTGGTAGCTATTAGAGCACCCATCACGCGGACCCTAACAATATTGAGATTGCTGAGGTGATACAGCTACGATACCTTACGACCTTAAAGAGGCTAGGGACTAGCCTAGTTAAAGAAGGATGTAATGTAATGCCCTCGAAAATATCTCGCAACCCCAATAATGTACTACCTGAGTTGACGTCAGGTATAGTGTAAAATAGTCGTTGATGGGAAGTCCAATAAACTCATCACGTGAATCACCACGAGACTATCACCTGGTTCTTACAAATCGGACTAAGGTTACTATACTTTTGTACGTCCGTGGTAGTACAGTGGGTTAGCGCGCGGGCCTGGTTGACCTATGATGGTCATGGTCACTAACCAGGGTTCGAACCCCACCCAAGGCATCTCAAAACCTGTGGGTTTTTAGGAGGGTTAAACTCCCTTCAGAGGTTCGAGCCCCGCGCCAGGCCCCAGTAAAGGTTGACCCTAAGTGGGCCTGGGGAGTTTTCAGACCATGAATTCCCTTCACACCCAGCATTTCATTTAGGAGGGTTAAACTCCCTTCAGAGGTTCGAGCCCCGCGCCAGGCCCCAGTAAAGGTTGACCCTAAGTGGGCCTGGGGAGTTTTCAGGAGACCATGAATTCCCTTCACACCCAGCATTTCATTGGTGGCAGCGGTGGGATACAGGGTGGGGGTTGGGTGTAGATATGGCAGCAGAAGGAGGTTTGTGGTTATTCTTAAGTGATGGAGGATGCGAGGTGGGGGAGCGTTTATGATGAGGTGTTTTACTGTGTAAAATGGTGGGGCTGTTGAGAGTGGACAGAGTTGGTGCTGGTTTCTTTTGATTTCGGTGTTTGGGATATGATGAATGGAATGGGCGGATTGAATGTATGTATTGGGGTGTGAAAATTTGAGATGCAGGGGAAGGAAAATGTTTAGAGGTTGAGGAGGGGTTGGATGAGGTAGAGAGATGAAAGCGTGTTCTTTTATGTGGGGGAAAATGTGAGGGGGGTTGTGGGGTGGCGTCGCGGAGTGACGTCATGTACAGTGGTGGAGGAGAGGGAGGTGAGGGAGGAGGAGCTATAATCTGATTCTTTCTGGGTGGGCGTGAAAAACGTGCAGTTGATTTCTGAGGGGGGGGGGGGGGGGGGGGAATTTTTGATGACAGCTAGGGTGTTGGTCTTGGGTTGGGCCGCTAAAAACTTTCGTATGGTGATTAGATCTTTAGGGAAATCAACGGGGTCATGCACAGTGAAGTGTTGTAGGATGGAAAGGGGTAACACTTGCACGAGGTAGACAAAGATAATTTGATTTTGTTGCTCCACGGGAAGAGCAGGGAATGCAGCTCTTACTTGCTGGCGAATGGAGGCAATTGTGGCATCTAAATCGCCTTCGAACTTTATGTCTTTAAGTTTTGCAAAGGCGACGAAAATACCTAGTGATGGCCTAATGGCACCGATTACAATGGGTCTAAATTGATCCCAGGTGAGTTCAGGGGTTACCTGTGGGGCAACGAGGGAAACGGCTTTTCCCAAGTGCGTTAAGAGGACGGCTATTTTTGCATGGTCCGTGTTATACGCCAAATCTAGCACTGGTTTCACAATGTCCATGTATGTTTCTATGTCGTAGGTCTTCCCATCGTATTTCGGAATGGGAATGTGAGAATAGGCTGCCATTTTTCGATGTTACCATGCCTCTACTGCTTCAAAAAAATGCAATGCAATGAAATCTTCTATCCGAATCAAGAACCACCGCTGCCGCCAATGTTATGCTGGGTGTGAAGGGAATTGATGGTCTCCTGAAAACTCCCCAGGCCCACTTAGGGTCAACCTTTACTGGGGCCTGGCGCGGGGCTCGAACCTCTGAAGGGAGTTTAACCCTCCTAAAAACCCACAGGTTTTGAGATGCCTTGGGTGGGGTTCAAACCCTGGTTAGTGACCATGACCATCATAGGTCAACCAGGCCCGCGCACTAACCCACTGTACTACCACGGACGTACAAAAGTATAGTAACCTTAGTCCGATTTGTAAGAACCAGGTGATAGTCTCGTGGTGATTCACGTGATGAGTTTATTGGACTTCCCATCGACTATTTTACACTATACCTGACGTCAACTCGGGTAGTACATTATTGGGGTTGCGGGATATTTTCGAGGGCATTACAATATATATGTATACGGTATGTATATATATATATATCAATAAACTCGATTGGGGTGTTCCCAGCGTATTGTTAATAGCGCTCGATTCAATTTCCCCTTGGAAAAGACAGCCTATGGACAAGCCTCCTTACGCCCTATGCCTAATCATCACCTAGCAGTACAAATGGGAACCTGTTACTGTCCAGGTCACCTAAGCCTTCGAATCTAGATGTAGCCAATGTAGACATGAGGGTCCTGACTATGTATACAAAAAAGCTATCTCGCCTTAGTGTTCTGTCTCACTCAGACGTTAATGAGGACCTGCGTTGTAAATCTCTGTGGCTCACCAATATTCCAGGGTAAACTTCCTAGATTTATGTCATCATTGTCATGTCATGTCATACTTGCTTATAGACTATGCCCTGTTTCTTTTCAACTGACGGTAAATTGCAAAGTTCCCAACTAGAGTTCTCAGATATTTTGAAGATTTTGGAGTGAAATATGGTGCTAATTGTATAAACTTGGTCTTAATATGATGCAGAGACATACTAGTTTCCCATTTTCCCATTAAGTAACGATACATCAGCTGCTAAGGGATTCAATTGACCGTCAATTGAAATTAAACAGAGTACCGGTATAGGCCTTATCTAGAAATATAGCTCCCACTAATACCACCATACGTAACACTATTATCTCGAAAACTCGCACTCATAACTCACTCCCCCCCCCCCCCCCTCTCTCTCTCTCTCTGTCGATCCTCTACAGCAAATAACATAGCCAAACGTAACATAAGAAAACCTAACCTAACTTACACTAAGCCAGATAGGCCTATACTTGAAGATTTAGCTATACACAACTCCTATTCTTTATTGGCCTACACACTTATACAGTATTTAATGAATGTTTAACCCTTGGAAGATCATGACGCATTTTTACAGTATATTCTAGCTGTTACTTGATAATTTTCTACCGCCTAGGAAAGATCTGTGGGAATTATTTGAGTAAAGACTATCTCAAATTAACCTTCTGACTTCTACATCCCCTTCCTAATCTGAATGAAATCGTCTAATGTAGCCAGAAAACAAAAGACACGTGTCATCAGATCAAGATAGGGTTAAATAAAACACCGCATCGGACCCGCTAAGTACGGTATTCAGCAAGGTAAACAAAACCTTCGATCCCCACGCACGCAACCCTCCGCTTCCAACTATACATATTGTAATACCCTGTACCCGCAAAAATCCCGCAACCACAAAACTACCCGAGTTGACGTCTGGGATAGCGTACAATAGTTGTTGGTGGCGAGTCTAATAAACCCATCACGTGATCAGCTACCACGAAACTACCTGAGTTGACGTCTGGGATAGCGTACAATAGTTGTTGGTGGAGAGTCTAATAAATCCTAATAAACCCATCACGTGATCAGCTACCACGAAACTACCTGAGTTGACGTCTGGGATAGCGTACAATAGTTGTTGGTGGAGAGTCTAATAAACCCATCACGTGATCAGCTACCACAAAACTACCCGAGTTGACGTCTGGGATAGCGTACAATAGTTGTTGGTGGAGAGTCTAATAAACCCATCACGTGATCAGCTACCACGAACCTGGTTCTTTTATAGAGAACCAAGGTTGCTATTCTATTGTACGTTCGTGGTAGTACAGTGGTTAACGCGTGAGTCTGGCAAGCCTTAGTGGCCAGGAATCGAGCCCGCGCCATTCCTGGGGATTTTCGGGAGGGTTAAATTCCCATCCAACATTTAAGATATCCTGTTGAGAGAGAGAGAGAGAGAGAGAGAATACTATGAAGATGTGAGTAATCGTATAGGCTACTGATAAAATTAAGATAATGAATAATATGAATTTAAGTATTGATGTAGGTATAATAGGCCATATCAGCACAAAAACAATAGGAACAATCACAGCAACCTTTACAATCGACCATCTGTGAGTTTTAGGCTATAAGGAAGGTGGAGCCGTACACATAGATATCAAACAGAAATGCAAAAATAATGTAGTATTCTGATGGTTAGAAAACATGATGCATTTGGGACACTTATAAGTTTTAGGCTATAAGAAAGTTGGAGCCGTAAACATTGATTTGCAGTTTTCTGATGGGTATAAAGTATGATGAAGTTGGGTTTGTGTATTCATAAATGTAGTACAACCGTATTTGAGCTGGCAATTCTGCTAAAAAAAACGATATCAACAGCTCCAACTTCCTTATGGGCCGAAACTAGCAAGTGGCAAATTCGACATAAAAGTCTACGGTCCTGTCCCATAACATTACAGTATCACCTTCATGAGGACGAGATTTTTACCTACACCGTTGTGATTGCATACCGGTACTCGATTTGATTTGTTTAACCCTTTGAAGATCATGACGCATTTTGACAGTTTATTCTGGCTATTATTAGACGACTGCCATATACATACATACATAAAATGTTAAGACCGAGTGTTCCACACATCAGTGCAGTTTCAGTCTCTTGTCCTAATGGCGGCGTTCCAGGCAACCCTGTTAAGGGCTGCTTCACTTGTCAAGTTCTTGGATATGAGATCGGCGCGTATAGTCCGATCCCAGGTCTTCCTCGGTCCACCCCTTGGTGCAGCTCCCTCCACAATCACAGACCTGCATTTTTTCACCCATTTTTCACCCTTCCATATATGAATAAAACCGTCTAACAACAGCCAGAAAGCCGAAAAGAAATACGTAATCTGATCTTGCAAGGGTTAATAACAAATAGCCTAACTGTCTGTGGTGATCGTCTTCGTAATGACACCAAATGCAAAGATACAGCAGTCGATACAGAGAACATTACAACCACGACATTATGACAAAATGTTATCATTACCGAAACTGCATAATGAAAAAAACGTTCTACTTCTAATTATTAACCCTTTGAAGTATGTGACGCATTTTGATAGTTAATGGTGGTTATCATTATACTTTATACACTGTAGAAAGGATTTGTGGGAATTAAAAGAGTAAAGACTATCTTAATTAACCCTCTGACTGCCATATACCCTTCCTAACCTGAGGCAAATCGTCTAATATTAGCGAGAAAACAGACACGAAATGCGTAGTTGTATCTTGAAACATAAGAAACATGGTCTCCGTAATGACACCAGATACAAAGATACCACAGTCGATACAGAGCCAATTACAACCACGACATAATGACAAAAGTTATCATTACCAAAGCAGCTTAAGGGGGGTCACCTGCTTTTTTCTCTTTCTGTGTCTCTTATCCATTCGGCCCCATTCAGCCTACTGTTTTAAGACGTTTATGCCCATTCAGGTGTCGATTTTTTCCTGGCGAGCCCATAATATATATATATATATATATATATATATATATATATATATATATATATATATATTTTTTTTTTTTTTTTTTTTTTTTTACAGGCTAAATTTGTAAATTTTTTGAAAGAAAAATTTCTCCGGCGAAGCCGGATTTCTTCATACAATGCTAGTTTCCTATCGCTTGTCAGGAAGAAATCGACACCTGGATGGGGATAAACGTCTTAAAACAGTAGGCTGAATGGGGCCGAATGAATACAAGCCAGAGAAAGAAAGAAAAGGAGAGAAAACAAGCAGGTGACCCCCCTTAATGAATAAACGACCCCTTCATTAATCAACGTTCCTCACACACACACCTCTGCCAAAGGGGGATCCTGAATACCAAAACACTCACTCCAGGGGTACCAAATAAAGTCCGCTAGATAGTAAATAAAGTCCGCTAGATAGTAAATAAAGTCAGCTAGATAGTAAATAAAGTCCGCTAGATAGTAAATAAATGCCAAAAATTGCTAGAATATCGGCAGAATCTCTACATTATCTAAAATGGCTTAAGGGGAGGTTTTTAGTTAGTTCGCTAGACTTCCATCAAGCTTAACATTACAGCCCCTAGACCCCCTTTCAAGATAAATTTGTAAATTTTTCGGTAGAAAAATGTCCCGGCCGAAGGCCGGTTCCTCTTAAATTACAGGCTCGCTATCGCTCGCCAGGAAAAAATCGACACCTAAATGGCACGAAGTCTTAAAATTGACAGAAATGTGGCGAAGGTTCTTAAAATCGACAAACTAATGGGGCAAACGTCTTAAAATATCAAAAGCAACAGGGCTAACCATGAGAGAGAAGGGGGTCGAGAAAAAAATCCCTCAAGTGGAAATCTCCCCTTAAATCTACAGAATATCGCTAGAATTAATGTCGCTAGATGTAAAACTTTACCTCTAGATCTAGAAGGGAAAGCAGCTAAATTGGCAACACTAACAGCAGGGTGGCAATCTGATTGAAATGAATACGAGTGAGAATGTAGGAAATTTAACTGTGTTGGTGGTGTAATGGTTTAGATGCTTATGTTCTGGGTGTGGCGTTCCGAGTTGGAATCCCGGGAGGACCATATGCTTTCATTAGTTTATTCAAGTGCATTGGGGTTTGTAGTTGATGATTAATGTTAAGAACGGGGTGTTACCGTACTTAATAATGAAGCATTGTTTTGGCCATTAGCCTATATCCCTTCCAAGGACAAAATAATAACCGTGAAGCACACATTTACCTCTGTAGGCTATATTTAGAAAGGGTGACTAACAAGAAGGGAATAAGTCTCTCGTTTGACACCCCGCGCTTAGTACACCTCGATGACGTATACAGACTAATTACACACATAACAAAGCCACTCCAACAGCTTCCTCTCTTTCCTACACCCCTTCTCCCCTCTCTACACTCTTCAGAAACATAGGAAAAGTAGAATGTACGAGGTGCCATTGTAAAGGCTTATCCCTCAATACCTTCACCTGACTTGACCCGACGGAGCAGTACTGGTGGTGGCTCTACTACAGCCACAAATATCACCAAGGTGAATGATGCGCCCAGGTACGATGAATTAGTCAAGCTGCGTCAATAATTCTAACGGAGAACAGTCAGGCGCTCCGGGAGGATTTAGTACAAGAAGAAGACGAATGGGAACGAACCGAACTGTAATCAGTGTAATCAGGGGGAAGGGGGAATAGTGGAGGATATATAACACATAATAACAGAGTGCACAGCATGCGAACAAAAACGGAATGAACTTGACAAATGTTTTTTTCCACCAACCAACTTCACCTCTAAACTCAATTAATGAAATCAACAAATACATGTGGCAATCCAAGGACTCGAACCTAGGATATTCCAACTGTGCTATGGTGGCCTAATGTATAGACGAATGGAAGGAGTAATTAATGGGACACTTAACCCTTGGGAAGGCCTCTCTATAACAGGATAGGGGAACAAGGATGGGTGGGAATAATAGGGGGAGAGGACAAAAGGGGCTGGGGGTATATACCGTACTGTAAGTTTGTGTGTGTGTGTGTGTTTTTTTTTTTTTTTTTTTTTTTTTTTTCAGATGAGCCGGAGAAACAGGACATGGACGTAATAAATAAGACGCTAGAAAGAGTATTGAATCAAATCAACGGATAATCCAGAGGAGTGTGCGTGTATAGAAAGGGGAAGGACAATTAATAAGGGCGGGCATCAAACCGGTAGACTCTGGCACAGAGGAGGAGGGGGGGGGGGGGAAGAGAGATGGGATAGCAAGGATAGTCAATATACAATGTCTTTGATATTAGGAACGGGTGTATTTACGTAGAGTAGGAGAGGATAGGTTGAGGGGGGGGGGGAATAGGGCTAGTAAACCACTGTTCCTACGACTTTCCTAAAACAAAAAATGGAATACGATGACACTAAAATATAGGCTATACAAAAATATACGAATATAAATAGCCTACAATAGACATCAATGAAAATAATTGAAATGCTAGGTTTTTCCAGGGTTAAATAGGAAGGGAAATATCCCCAGGCTACCTTTAGGATCAACCTTTCCTGGTACCTGGCGCGGGGTACGAACCTCTGAAGGGAATTTAACCCTCCTAAAAACCCACAGGTTTTGAGATGCCTTGGGTGGGGTTCGAACCCTGGTTAGTGACGCACCACCATCACCACCAGGCCCGCGCGCTAACCCACTGTACTACCACGGACGTACTAAAAGTATAGCAACCTTAGTCCGATGTTTAAGAACCAGGTGATAGTCTCGTGGTGTTATCACGTGATGAGTTTATTGGACTTACCATCCACGACTATTTTACGCTATACCTGACGTCAACTCGGGTTAGTATTATTGTGGGTGTGGGACATTTTCGAGGGCATTACAATAATAATAACTATAAACAGGTTGGCACACACTTAGTGTATCACCCATATCTGTCTTTACACCAAACACTTTCACTCTCTCACTCTCTCTTTCTCGAGCGTCGATGAGGACGGACAGGACAAACAATACATGACATGAATTTAAGAGAGGTTAGAAAAGTAATTAAATTTAGCCTGGAACACTGCTGAGCCACATATATGTTACATCCAGGCCCTCATTAACATCTGAGTGAGACGGAACACCAAGAGGAGAGAGCTTGTTCAGTATATATATACTGAACAATAATAAAGGTTTCTGATGTACAGAAAGTATGATGAATTTGGTTTCACGTATTAATAAACATAGGCTACTACGACCGTATTTTTTATGTTACTTCTGCTTACTATCGATGTCTACAGCTCCAACTTCCTTATAGCATGAAACACGCAAGTGGTCAATTGCTAGCTCGCGTCTGTGATTAGGCTAAATATAAAAGATACGCCGGTGACCGGTCACGAATCAGTCAGTGCTGCGTTGACAAGAGGGAAGGAAGGATGCAAGACCGTCCTGCTCGTTCCCAGCTGAGGCGCGGGACAATAGGTAGGATTTGCCACCGGGCTATGATATATATATATATATATATATACCGGTATATATATATATATATAGCCTATATATATATATATATATATATTTTTTTTTTTTTTTTTTTTTTTTTTTTTATTGGGGGGAGGGGTGTATACGAGAGAGAAGGGTATAAATACATATATAAAGGCTATATATAATACACACAAAATTATCTTGATATTCATTGAGATATCCTAAGAATGAATGGATCCAGAACATATGGCAGCGTGGGCTTGGAAAACATGCGAGGAAGCGCATTACAAATGATAAATATTAATATTATTTTATCTTTATTTTTATTTTTCCTTAGTGTCCGAATCACTTGACGTCCCATAGGTCATAAATCATGCCGCCTGTGATGTAAGTAGTTGGAGTCTTTGGCAGACGGATGGTGCTTAGAAAGGGCTTCCCTACACGGCAAGGCACCAAATATGAACATGAACAGTACGTCATTGATTCCGGGGTCACTATGAGTATTAGGTTTCCTCTACAACCCTTCGGGTATAAAACCTATAATTCAAGTCATGCAATTTGTGTTAAATGTGGTTTTGTTGAAGTCAACCCGACAATAAATTGAAAAATATGTAGCCTAACTGAAATGTTTTCCGTCCACAGACTAACAGCATCCCCATACAAAGCCACCCCAACAGCTTCCTCTTTCTGCAACACCACTTCTCCCCTCTCAAAACTTTTCGATAAGTATATACGAGATGCCATTGTAAAGGCTTACTCCTCAATACCTTCACCAGCCCCTTTCAACATTCTTCGAAAAGTAGATACGAGGTGCCATTGTAAAGGCTTCTCCCTCAAATACCTACACCACCACCACCATGCTCTCCCTTCCTCCCCACCCCACCTACCTCTTGCTGCTGCTGCTGTTGTGTGGGTCCTGCGTGGGTGTGGGCGTGGGTGGTGGGGAAGCAGTGGGCGGGAGTGTGGGGTCGTTGGTGAGACACATTGTGGAGACCTCGCTACACGGCTGCCATCTGGTGGTCATGGGGTACGATGTCAACAAGGGAGTTCTTCCTTACGTGCTCAGGTAAGTAATTATAATGTAAAGCTTGCAAAATGAACAAACCAAAACTGGGACTACACAAGATAAATGCAAAAGAACACACAACCTACAGTAATAATTAGAAGACAAAAATATAATCTGTCTCTGTCTCGAGTCGACCTTCCCCAATTAAATAAACAAACAAGCTAGAGTATAATATAGATAGATAAATATAGAACAAATAAAATTACAGCCATTCCAATATTACAATGAACTCCAAATAAACCTCACACGTCACTATTATGTCAAATTCACCTACTAGACGAGACAGAAAAGGGCGAGGGAACGCGAAAGTGGTCCCGGACCCTAATAATTGGAACTTTAAATGTTTCTGTTCGGGCTCTATCTCGAGTCGGCCACATTAGCCATGTGGTATGTGCCTGAGTACATACATATTACATACACACAGGCTACTGGTTTATTTGTAAGATAATTGGTGGGTTGGAGATAATATGATTTGAAAAGTTTGCCTCTTAAGCTGTCAAACCACATACATACATGCATACATACTGTAGGATACATACATACATATACATATACTGTATACCGGTATATAAATATAGATTTTCGAATTATATAATTATATACCTTTGGAATCGCAACGACGAGACGAACCCAGGTGAATTTGGAAAACTATTATTGATTGTGGGCGAATGGCTGGTCGTATTTGTAATCTACGACCATGTATGGAAGCTATTGGCCAAGATAAATCGAATTGCACCAGGTAGAACTAATTTGTACTTTTAGTTTGGGCTACAGAAGACTTTGAATGTTGAAAAAGGGGTCATTTTATATCAAAACCTAAATCCTTAAGTAATGGTCCGATTTCAATTATGTTTGTGTCATTGGATTCAGCGGACCAAAGTGTACTTGTGATGCAAATGAGAGCAAAATCCATACGGTACATAATAACCCGTCTATGGTGATTTAGAAGTTTTCAAAATCAAAATTAGGTCTATAGGGGCTCAAAAATGTCCAAAATCAAAAAAATTATATATACATGAAATACACACACAAGGACCACCTATTAGACAACCCTATGGACCACAAAATCCGATCATGAGGCAAAAGGAGACTGAACAGGTCGATGAAATGCTTAAACAAGGGATAGTGGTTGAATCACATAGTCCTTGCCTTTGAATAAACTATACAATGGGTGGTTGGGATAGCGAACCTCCTCTAAAACAAACTAGAAAATCGAACGAGTTGCCTTGGAAAATGGAGGCGATTTATTCGTGTCCAACCCCTCAGGGATCAAGGGAATATTTAGATATTACTTTTATCCAAAACTAAACACCATACCGGTATAACTAATGGGCTTCAAAGACGGAAGATTGAGTAACAATAACTTGTTGATTATTCTGTATGTAATGATGACAAATATACGGTACCGATACTGGATGATATTTGTGTTTATTCATTGCTCTGTGTGTGTGTGTGTGTGTGTGTGTGTGTGTGTGTGTGTGTGTGTGTGTGTGTGTGTGTGTGTGTGTGTGTCCCAATAACAGCTCTCATATTATATAGAAACATCAGTATAGTCCCATTCATTAGGATTTGGCCAAAACTATTGACTACGAACCTCAAACACTCAAAACAACACCTACAGTACAATAATCCAGCTAATATATCCACCGAAACAGTCAGCCAGGGAATAGGTGTGACACATTACAGCCCATTTCCTCTAGCCCTTTATGAGCTACAGAGGTTAGGGGTCACGATATCTGGCATAATATTCGTGAACAATCTATAGGGATACTAATTCACTCACCTACACCTCCCTTTCAACCTTATTTACTTTTTGGTTCACTTTTTGGTTGATTTTGGCATGTATTCATTATTTTTTCTAGTTTCCTCCCTAGACCTCCATAATTTTTGCATGTATTAATTATTGTTCTAGTTTCCTTCTTAGACTTCCATCAAATTAAAAAAAACATCCATTAGATCCCCCTTCTAGATTAATTTGTACATTTTTCGGTAGACAAATTTCCCGGCCGAAGGCCGGTTCTTCCAATATTACAGGCTCACTATCGTTCGCCAGGGAAAAAATCGACACCTAAATAGCACGAAAGGTCTAAATATTGACGAAGAAATTGGGCGAAAGTCTTAAAATCTACGAACTAATGGGGCAAACATCTTAACATGTGAAAACTAATGGGGCTAAACATGAGGGAGAAACTGGTCCAGAAAACCGGCCCATCCCCCCTTAAGAGGGGTTTTATGGAATAATGGACCCCCTTCTCCCTCATGCTTAACCCCATTACTCTTAACATTTTAAGACGTTTGCTTTATTAGTCTGGCGCTATTAAGACCTTGCTTTGTTTTAAATTGTAAAACCTTTCCGTGCCATTTAGGTGTGTATCTTTTCCTGACGAGCGATAGCTAGCTTGCAAATTAATTGGAACCGGCCAAGACATATTTTGTCTACCGAAAATGTACACATTTATCTTGAAAGGGGGTCTAGAGGTAGTAATTTTAAACTTGATGGAGGTCTATGAACAAACTGTAAATACCTCCCCTTAAGCCAGCACATTATAAGCCAAGAACAGCTTCAGGACTGGAGCCCCTTTTCGAGAGCTCCAGTCCCTTGTTCAGAATATTCATGGGGCACAGATAATTTAGAACGGCCTCGCTACGAAATATCCCTGAACCTACTGATAATCTAGTTTTTATTAATTTCACCACAACACCAAACACTTCCAATTAAATTAATGAAAGCATATATGTGATCCATGCGATATCAAAAATACCTCTGGGGCTCAGCAGTATTTCAAGGTAAATTTGGTTACTTGTATCACCATTCCTATATTCATGTCCTGCCGTGTTTTTCCTGTCCATCGTCCTCTGCAAAGTGACTAAAAAATATACAACCAGGGAGACTGGCAATTTGTAAAAGACGTATCACGCTGCAGGAGGATGGCCGCACCAGAGGACACAGCAAGAAATTGTTTAAGAGGAGGTCAAGACTCAACGTCAGGAAGAACTTTTTTAGTAATAGAGTGGTGGAGAACTGGAATGACCTTCCTGAAGAAGTGATAAGTGTGAACAGTGTGTTAAAATTTGAAAAAGCATTAGATATAGTTTGGGGTGACCAAGAGCTAAAGTTCAATTATTTTAAAGCCAAAATTAAGAAATTAAGACATGTCCACCCAAGCCACACACCAAGTAATGAAATAAATGATGAGCCGAGTCTCATAGGCTGAACAGCCTCCTACCCGGGTATCTTCTGTGAGTATCTGTGAGTATCAGAGTCCTTGATACAACTCACTCATGTTGGGTCAAGGCCCCGATGCCTTCATCTCCTCCAGCTCCCTTCCTCAACCCCCTTGATTCCAAGCATTCAAAGATTAACATTATTACTTATCTCACCTTACCTATATTCATGTTTGTCCTGTGTATGAAGGAGTCAAAAGGCGGGTTGCCTGTAACGAGTGTCTCCCTCAAAGCCAAAAGAGTGCCATGGCAAAATTCAAGAGACGCTGGGGTCAAAATGTCTGGACACACGAAGTTTAAAGCAGTTTAAGTCATAGAATGAAGGAAAGATTGATTGAGGGAGAGAGTTCCAGAGTTCACTTGTTGAGTAGAAGAAAGACTGAAAAATCCTAGAATGAAATCATCGACATGAGTAATAGAATAGTGACAAACACTAAATGTTAGCCTGGCATACTGCTGAGTCACAGGATTTGCATTAGGCTACTGGTCTTATTCAGTAGGCTAACGGTAGTCCTACACTCGTTGGGATTTATCACATTATATTTTCCATTGGTCCAAGAAACAACACTGAAATTAAAGATATACCGGTACCACAATTCAGAACCATTAAAAATAAAGAAATAAATACAAATACATGTATAAAAATAAAATAGAAAGGCATGTAATATAGAAGTAGGCTACACCATTTACATCTCTCTGGGATTTGAACCACAGACCTTTTTAATTGGCCTGTAGTTCCAATAGTAAAAGAAATGTAGATGATGTAGCCTACCAACGAGTGTAAAAAGACAATAATGAGCCTATACCTACAGTACCGGTAGGCTAATACATGTAGGCTACATCAAATTAATGAAACATATAATATAGCCTATAAGATAAATTGATAAACATTCCTACAGCAGCTCAAGTAACTACTGTAATTAAAAGACAAAAACATACCCTTTCAACTATATAAAATGCAATTTGTTAAAGACGAAGATAAATATTATTAATCCCATTCGTAACACAAGTAAATAAGATTAACTAAATACCATAGGCCTATCCTACAAGTTAACTAAAATATCACACAGATCACCCAGCAATTAGCCTACCCTTAACAACATCCCAGCGGCTGCTTACAGGGATAGAACTTAATACTACCGAATTGTTTAAGAACGTTGGTTCCCAGGATGATCCGGTGTTTTGGGAACATATCCGTAACATACAGTGACGCCAACACAGACTTGTTACGCAACTTGGGGAACTCCAGCGGCACTTGCCTGGCTACCCTGCTGGCCCGGACCAAGCCGTGGGTAGTGTTAGCTGTTAAGTCACACAGGAACGTCCGTAAGTTTAAATTATGACGGAAGTCGGTGTGAATTACCGACAATGGCGTACCAGTGACCAAAGCCATCCGTACACAATTATCCTTTACCCAGCCGGTTTGGTAAACCCGATCGTCATAAATCTTTTTTGGTACAAAATACCTTCCCGCCAGGACATGCTTGTGTGGCGGGCCCGAGGACAACCCAAGGTAACATTCATGCCCCGACAGAAACTCCATACCCAGGATGGCATAAGGGAAGTAGTCATCGATAGAATGATTAAATTTTTTAACCAAAAAATCCTTCTCAAACACATGGCCGCAACTAGTCCTGAAACTAATACTGATCGATCCTATAATAGACGGGTTGACATGGTCAGTGATGGGTTGGATATCCTGAAGGGTGATGCCTCTCCTTAACAAGCATTCTAGGTTAACAATGTTATGTGTGGAGCCAGAGTCGACCAAGAGATGGATGGGAGAGCCCTGGACGGTACCAGGGATGTAATAGAGCCCATCAAGCTCGGTAACAGTTACGAAAAACTTGGGCATCCAGTCAGAGCATTGGCACTTTGGAACCGCCAAATAATTCGTGTGATATCCGGCGGCCGAGGTGTTTTGTGGAGGAGAATCGAGTTTCAAATAATAAACATCGGCCACTTGTTCCGGATAGACGATATTGGCCATATCGGGAACCTTAGAACTATTTGTTTCCCCCAGCGACTTGTTAAGCGGGTTGAATCTCGCTAGGTCCGTGCGCGGTTCCGAGGTTTTACCTGATGACTGGGCATCATAATTTTGGGTGGATTTATCTTTTCCAGAGTCCTTATTATCGGTCAGGGAAGGTCGGGAGAATTTTTCACAAACACTGTCGACGCACTTCCTAATAACCATACACACCACCCACTCCAAACCCCAAGCGACAGCGAACATTTTTTGGGATAGGCCTATTCTTTTCTGCTTTTAGTTTGACACTAAAACCGCAATATAGTAATGTTTCGATCAAATTCGATGTATTATACCTATAACACACACTTCCAATAGACTCGGTGCAACTGGGATGGCGTCAGAGAACTTAATAGTATGGCCAAGATGCAGATAAATCAATATAACACCTAACCGCAATCGAAAGCTTGACGACAATGAAAGTATCCAAGAACGGCCAGTGTTACCAAATCCTCACAACTTGATAAATTATTATATATTTCAGAAAATTGCCAGATAATAGTTTAAAAAAAGGCTCAATCTTCTAGAATATAGCTACAATCAGTGTAGTTCAGTATCAATAACCTCAATAGTTACCGTTAGATAGAAGTAAAAATATCTGAATCAAGAAATAAAATCACTACATTGGCAATACTGATTGAGGGCTTCTAACTTTTAAAAGGAGCGCTAGCCTAAAACAAATATAGCCTACACATTACCCTTTCTATAATCATATATTACCTCATTAATATTCTATTAATTTTTAATTATATATATATTGTTTATTATATCTCGGATATCATATCAGACAACGAAATTATATAATAGTAAACCTCGGCGTTATATATAAGCGTTTTCTTCAAAGTTTAAAATTATATATAAATTTAACTGATACACTAGAGGTGAATTTAATTTAGCATATAATTTACATAAATTATTAGGATTTCCACATTTACAGTATAATGTTCTGTTCTATATATTAAGTTGCCACTTATTTGCATTGCGTAACCCTTCTCCCCCCAGGTTTAGCCCCATTAGTTTTGACATTTTAAGGCTTTCGATATTTACGGTTCCAACTTCATTATAGCCTAAAACTCGTAAGTGGTCATTTGACCATTTCCGAGTTTCAGGCTATAAGGAAGTTATAGCCGTAAACATAAATATTAAACAAAAATGCAATAATAATGTAGGTTTCTACGGTTAGCAAGTAGAGTGAATTTGATTGTATGTATTTATAGATGCACTACAGCCATAATTAAGCAATACCTTGTTCCAAATAAGTAGGGCAAATTTCTTGAACATTAACCCCTATAGGCTAACTCATACACAACTAGAGTAGGCCCTAATTGAGCTAATATTTGTTCTACCATTTGGGAAGGGTCAGCCAGGGAATAGGTGTGGAAAGTGACACCCCATTTGCTCAACCCCTTTTGAGTTATAGGGGCTAGGATTAAACTGTTCTGGCCTACCTTTGTGAAATAGGATATAGTGGGTAGGTTACGTCATGTGGTCACAGCTCTTAGTGTTAAAATACCTGTATATGTAACAAGACTAAAATAAGGCGATAAATCATGACCTCTATCCTCTGTAACTCAAAAAGGGCTAGAGCAAATTGGCTGTAAATTTCCACATCCATTATTATGAGAGCGGGAAAAGCAGAAGGTTTGGATGGTATTGCTGTGGAGTGTATACAGAAGGGTGGAGATGTGATAATAGATTGGTTGGTGAGACTTTTCAATTTGTGCTTTGCTGTGTCAATGGTACCAATAGACTGGAAGAGTGCATGTATTGTGCCGTTGTACAAGGGGAAGGGAGATCGGCAGGAGTGTTCAAGTTATAGAGGTATTAGTTTATTGTCATTGGTTGGAAAGCTGTATGGCAGGGTGTTGATAGAGAGGATAATAAAGTGTACGGAAGTTGCAATAGGAGAAGAACAGTGCGGTTTTAGGAGGGGAAGAGGGTGCGTGGATCAGATGTTTGCAGTAAGACAGTTATGCGAGAAGTATTTAGAGAAGCATAAGGAGATATTTTGGGCTTTTATGGACTTGGAAAAAGCGTATGATCGTGTGGACCATGAAGCAATGTGGAAGGTGTTAAGGATTTATGAAATAGGAGGAAATTTGTTAGAAGCAGTTAAGAGTTTTTTATGAAGGGAGCAGAGCATGTGTGAGAGTAGGAAATGGTGAGTTGAGTGAATGGTTTGAGGTAAAGGTAGGTTTGCGACAGGGTTGTGTAATGTCACCATGGCTGTTTAATATGTTTATGGATGGTGTGGTGAGGGAGGTGAAAAAGAGAACTATGGGAAGAGGATTGGGTTTAGTAGGAAAGAATGGTAGAGATTGGGAGTTGAATCAGTTGCTGTTCGCTGATGACACAGCATTGGTGGCGGATTCTGATGAGAAACTGCAGCGGGTAGTCAAAGAGTTTGGTGTGGTTTGTGGAAGGAGGAAACTGAAGGTGAACGTCAATAACATTAAAGTAATGGTGTGAAATAGGGGAGAGCATAGGGTGAATCTAGATGTGAGGCTGGATGGGGAAATATTGGAACAAGTAGAGCGTTTTAAA
Organism: Paralithodes platypus; assembly: GCA_032716605.1. Classification (NCBI taxonomy): domain Eukaryota; kingdom Metazoa; phylum Arthropoda; class Malacostraca; order Decapoda; family Lithodidae; genus Paralithodes; species Paralithodes platypus. Next base: position 4,944,235 of record CM064523.1, read on the forward strand.
TATCTAGGAGGAACGATAAGTAGGAGTGGAGGTATGGAAATGGAGGTAAAACAGAGAGTGTGTGAAGGAAGGAAGGTTTTCGGAGCAATGGGAAGTATGTGGAAGATGAGAAATCTCGAAGTGAAAGTAAAAAGTGCACTGTATCAAGGAATTGTTATGCCAACGGTGATGTATGGGGCTGAGACATGGGCTCTGAAGAAAAAGGAGAAAAGAGGGCTGGATGTGATGGAGATGAGCTGCTTGAGGAGTATGTGTGGAGTTACTCGTAGAGACAGATTGAGGAATGAAGAGATACGTAGGAGAGTGGGGCAGCAGGAACATTTGTCAGCCAGAGTGGACAGAAGGGTGCTGAGCTGGTATGGTCATGTTGAAAGAATGGGAGATAAAAGGCTTACAAAGAGAATATGTGAGTCAGGTACAAGGGGAGATAGAAGGGCAGGAAGACCCCCATTGAGATGGAGAGACTGTGTAATAAAAGCTTTGGATGATAGAGGAATGACTATAGATCAGGCAGGGGAAGTGGTGGTGGACAGGAGTGAATGGAGAATGCTTGTGAATAGTTGAGTGAACACGTGGTCATTTGGAGTAAGGGGTCGGGCGCAAGTTGGACTAGATAATAGTCCATCAGGCGCCTGGCCCGGGGAGACGATTAATATGAAGGGTGCGCCTGGAAGTGTGGTGGGAGGGCTTGTGGCTTTGGCTCCGCTGCATGTCTGCCTGCCGAGATCGGAACCTCTCCGGGTGGTCGGGGGCCGGGGAGTGCTGGAGCGACCTTGGTGACCCTGGTCTCTGGGTCTTCTCCTGGGTGACCTGGATGTGTGTGAGTTTGTGCTTTTTATCTGTGTTTATTCGTTGTTTTTATGTTGTTTTTGTGTTTTCCCTGTTCTTGCTCTGTCTTGAGTCGGCTACCCCCAAAATGGGGATTGGGCCTGAGCATATAGATAGATAGATAGATTATTTGACTGAATCTTCCCAAATGCTAGAAATATTAGCTCGATTAGTCTAGTAGTGTACTAGTGAGTTACAGAGTTAGAAGTCATGATTTCTCGCTTACTTACAGAAAATAGACTATAAACACTACCCGGTAGAGCAATAGGTCAGTCAGATACAACTACAAAGTCCCCCTCTCCGAAATCAGTGAACAACGAGAAACCCAAGATCTGGCGCAAGAGGACCCCATCAGGACCTACTGTCAGAAGTGGTACCTGTAAGCATAGGCTACCCGGTACCTGTTATGGTACTCTATAACTCAGCATACGACTAGAGTAATCAAGCTAATAGTTCTACCATTTGGGAAGGGTCAGCCAGGGAATAGGTGTGGAAAGTTACAGTCCGTTTGCTCAAGCTCAAATGGTTTCAAACTCCGTGTGTCCAGACATTTTGGCTCGAACGTTCCTTGATTTTGGCCCTGTCACTTTTAACTCTGGGGGAGGCACTCGTCACAGGCAGTTTTGCCTTTTGTCTCCCTCATCCACATAGGAAAAACAAATCTTTTTGAGTTATGGAGGCTAGGATTCACTGTTTCTGGCCTACCTATTTGGAACAGGATATACTGTAGTGGGTAGGTAACGTCTATATACTGTAGTGGGTAGGTAACGTCTATATACTGTAGTGGGTAGGTAACGTCTATATACTGTAGTGGGTAGGTAACGTCTATATACTGTAGTGGGTAGGTAACGTCTATATACTGTAGTGGGTAGGTAACGTCTATATACTGTAGTGGGTAGGTAACGTCTATATACTGTAGTGGGTAGGTAACGTCTATATACTGTAGTGGGTAGGTAACGTCTATATACTGTAGTGGGTAGGTAACGTCTATATACTGTAGTGGGTAGGTAACGTCTATATACTGTAGTGGGTAGGTAACGTCTATATACTGTAGTGGGTAGGTAACGTCTATACATTTCCTTTGCCTTTACTCTATAATAATATAAACAAAAGAAGCCCTGCCCTAGCTTAAATATTAGCCGTCTGTACCTGCATACTCAAAACTATAGTCCATTCATTATATGCAGGCCAGAAATAGTGACTCCTAACCTCCGTAACTCAAAAAGGGCTGGAGCAAATAGACTGTAAATTATCACACCTATTCCCTGGCTGACGCTTCCCAAATGGTAGAAAGATTTGCTCGATCACTGTAGTCCTTTTTGAGTTACGAGGATATCTGATATATTGAACAGGGTATAGCAGGTCCTCAAATTTTTCTGAGTGACTGTACGAACTGATGAATCACAATTATCATACATCACTGGCCGATAATTAGAACCCGTGAAGTCGTTATACAATCAGCGAGGAATTATTGAACACACCCATCTCTCAATGTGCATATATCGTACCTGGAACCATAGCCTGGAACCACCACAATTCATCCTTTAAGCTATCATATATCCTTCATAAGCTTCATAAAATCGTCTAAATATAGCAGAAATAAAATAATACTATAGGCCTACGTCAGCGTTAAGATTTTGTTTTGTTTAAGTATAATCACTAAAACCCCCCAAGACACCCCCCACCCCCATTTCAAGATATATTTGTACATTTTTCGGTAGAAAAATGTCACGGCCTAGGGCCGGTTCCTCCAAGTTTGAAGGCTCGCTGTCGCTTGCCAGGAAGAATCAACATCCAAGTGGCACGAAAGATCTATCTTAAAATCGACACATAAATTGGGAAAAAGGTCTTAAAATCGACACATAAATTGGGCAAAAGCTCTTACAATCGCCAGAATAATGAGGCGAACGTTTTGCAATTTCAAAACTAATGGGGCTAAAGCAAGATGAGAATGGCGGGGGGGGGGGGGTTCCTGATGCAACAAAATAATAATAATAACTCCAAGTCAAATCCAGAGCAAAGTTAACCAATGTAATTCCTGTTATACAATTACCCCCTATCAGAATTAAGGGAACACGGTCGATTTGTCTGGACACCCTTCTCCCTCATGCTTAGACCCTTTAGTGTTCAGTTTAAGACGTTTGTCAAACTTAAAACCTATCGTACCAATCAGGTGTCGCTTTTTGCTGGCGAGCGATAGCCAGCCTGTAATTTAGGAGGAACATTTTACAGATTTATCTCGAGGTGGGTCATGGGGATATTTGTTTATGCTTGATGGAGGTCTAGGAAAGAAACTAGATGCTTACCTCGTTCAGTACCAGTGCCGTCCTTTTAACTTAAGTCTGGTTACTATTAGAAGATTGTATTCAGCAATAAACAAGCTTTAAAGTAGGCCTATCTCACTAAGGTTCGAATCCCGGGAGGATCACATGCTTTCATTAATTTCATTGGGAAGTGTTTGGTGTTGGGAGTGAATAAACTAGATTATTCCTATAGGTTCAGGAACATTTTCATAGCGAGGTTGGTCCTTAGAGATATGTGCCCCATAATATGTTCTTTCCTTTCACTTAAACATTACCGTACGCTATTCAGTGTGCAGTTGGGTCTGAGTACATGCTTAGATTAATATCCAGTATTCGATAAATGGATATTAAATCGTAGCCATGTACTTAACCTTTAACTGTCTTGATGGTGTAATGGTTAGAGTGTTTAAGATCTGTATGTGGTAACCCAGGTTCGAATCCCGGGAGGATCGCATACTTTCATTAATTTCATTGGGAAGTGTTTGGTGTTGGGAGTGAAATTAATAAATTAGATTAACCATATTTACTATCAGAGATGCTTCTTAAACTTCACAATATCGTCTAAATATAGGTAGAATAAAATAAAAAAGACGTCGCCAGTATATAGGCTAATAATAATAATAGTCAACTGTCCCCTACAACAAAGCCATTCCAACAGCTTCCTCAATCTAAAACACCCCTTCTCTGCTCTATACACTCTCTAATAAGTCGTGTCTCAGCTGTCATTACGTTTGGCTCGCTCCGTGCTGTATTAATGTCTGTCAGATGTTGAATAGGGTGGGTAAGTGTAGGAGCATGCTTGTATATCTCACTCGAAACGAATAATTCAAGGTTTAGACATTGCTGATACCAATTATAGATCAAAATGTACATGGTGCCGAGACATCACTTATTAGACCGACTGTAATGTTTGATGGTGCAATGGGATTCGAAATGCAAGAGATGAATAGTCTAGTAACTAACTTGACGGTAGGTAACACATAGCTCTGTAATTTGGCGTACCGGTACTTTTCTCCTTATTGGGTTATCATTGGAGCTACGCAATATGTGTAATTATTGGGTGTTGTTGATCACACACACACACACACACACACACACACACACACACACACACACACATTGTCTCCTTATTAGGCTTTACTTGGAGCTACTCTTTAAGTGTGATTACTGGGCATTGATTAGCCTATCTTACACATTCACGCATCACCAACTCTCTCTCTCTCTCTCAACACCAGAGAGAAGATTGTGGTACTTAAATTTTATATTTTCTAATTAGGCTCGTGATAAGTGGTTGATTAGCACCGGTACTATTATTATGAATAAATAGACCCCCCAAAATATCCACTTACCCATTAAGTGACCTAGCCCATGGAGTGTATTGAACAAGATCTCGGACGTCAATGAGGACCTGCGATGTATACCTCTGTGGCTCAGCAGTACAGGATACATTTGATTGTTTGTCTCACTTCTCAGCTTGTTCTTCCTCTGTCCAATTACTCGTCTTTCCTATTTTACTCCAGCCATCTGGTCTGGTCCTCTCCTCGAAAAGATTTACAGTGTGTTGGCTAAATAATCCAGAAGGGTTGATAGCCTCTGAAGTCCTATTTAAACTAACTAACCTCTCCTGAAGGGACTGAAGTTCTTGAAAAAGGGCTCGAATCCTGACGCTTGTCTTGACTTACAGTGTGCTGGCTTAATAATCCTGAAGGGTTGATAATATCTGAAGTCCAATTTTAACTAACTAACCTGTCCTCATGTTATGTCATGTGTTTACCACATGAGATAGCCTACACATTAACTCTTCGATATCTAGAGAGCCATCCAAAGCTGAAGAAAATCGTGTAATGAGAGCCAGGATGAACTGTTAAAACGCGTCCTAATCCTCAAAGGGTTAAATCCAGGTTTGATGACCTCATGAAAAACTTTAAGGGAAGATGGGCCGGTTTTTCGGTCTATTTATTCAGTTACCGGTACTCATATAATTTTTAGTTTCTTCCCTAGACCTCCATCAAGCTTTAAAAAAACACCCCTAGACCCTCCTTCAAGATAAATGTGTACATTTTTCGGTAGAAACATTTCTCGGCCGAAGGCCGATTCCTCTTAAAATTACAGGCTCGATATCGCTCGCCAGGAAAAAATAGACACCTAAATTGCAGGAAAGGTCTTAAAATTGACAACGAAATGGGGCGAAAGGTGTCAAAATCGTCAAACTAATGGGCCGGAATGCCTTAAAATCTCAAAACTAATGGGGCTAAACACGAGAAAGTGGTCCAGAAAACAGGCCCATCTCCCCTTAAATAAAGTTATTCATCAACCATGGCTATAATCGCAGGTTGAGAAGGAACATCCGGCGAAACCAATCTAAAGTGCTGTTGAAGAATTGACCACTTGCGAGTTTCAGCCTATAAGGAAGTTAGAGCCGTGAACATCGATATTAAACAGAAATGTAATAAGAATGTAAGATTCTGATGGATAAATATGTTGAATTGGGTTTTATGTATTTATATATGTACTACTCCCGTATATTAGCTGTACAATCTATTAAATATCGTTGTCTACAGCTCCAACTTCCTTATAGAACGAAACTCGCAAGTCTGCAATTAACCACTTGCGAGTTTCAGCCTATAAGGAAGTTGGAGCTGTAGGCATCGATATTTAGCAGAATTAACTACAATACGATTCTAGTACATTTATAAATACATAGAACTAAATTAGACACACTTTCTATCCATCAGAAACCTACATTATTATTGTATTTCTGTTCTATGTCGATGTTTACGGCTCCAACTTCCTTATAGGAATATAGCCTGAAACTCGCAAGTGGTCAATTAAAGAAAAGTGAAGCTAAAATATGAATATGAAACAGGACAAATTAAAAGATGCAAAATATATACACAAGAAGGACACTGAGAAGTGGAGAAAGGAATTGGAAAGCAAAACAAGTGTGGTGCTCTATAGGGCATGTATAACTCAGATAAAGGAAGACATAATGTTATGATAACACGCCTGAATCAATTATATTATTTAAGTGTAGATCAAACACTTTGAACCTTCATTTTAATTTTAATTTTCATTTTCTATGGAGCTCGTCCTGGAATCTTTACGACTCTGAACCTCACGATTCTATACAGGACTGGCCATTTTAATGGTAAAAAGAGATTACATTATGACACCAAATGCCTAGCCTATGATACAAAGGAGTACAAAGGAAATCAAGCAACAACAGATCTAGTGACCATTCTAGGCTGCTTGTCCTCCAAAACACTGAAGATCAAGTGTCCAAACAGTGGTTTAGAGTGGGTAAGGGAACATTGGAAAGGGAACTACTGCCATGGAACTAATGTCCGTGGCAGTACTAGGAAGTTAGTAGGGGACATATGGGTTAGTAACTGAGGGGAGGAAAAAATAAAGTTATTAATTTACAAACGCAGTCAGTCGCGGGTTTGATGCGAGATATTTGTCTAGGCGGAGTTTAAATGAATCAACAGTGCTGCAGTCTATAACGTCTCGGGGAAGCCCATTCCACAAGTTGACAACTCGATTGAAGAAGAATATGATAACTCCGCACAAAAATATTCTTCGGAAAACGATTCTCCTTCACAAGACACCTCGGCCGCCGGATCAGACGCTCCCTATTTGGCATGTTTACCTCGGGAACCCTCAGGGCGTAGAGGGTGCCAATGCTCCAACTGGGTGCCCAATTACTCCATTGAGGTTCACGAGCTTAATTATGGGTTCTATTACATCCCTGGCACCGTGCAGGGCTGTCCCATCCAGCTCTTGATCGACTCTGGTTCCACACATAACATAGTCAGCCTAGATTGCTTGTTGAAGATGGGCATCGCCCTTCGAAATATCCAACCAAATCCTGACTTGCGTTTCAACCCATTTGTTATCGGATCGATCAGTATAAGTTTCATGACTAGTTGTGGTCATGTGTTTGAGAAGTATTTTTTGGTTAAAGATTTTTATAATTATACTGATGCCATCCTGGGTATGGAGTTTCTGGCGGGGCATGAATGTTACCTTGGGTTGTCCTCCCGCGGACATGTGCTGGCGGGAAGGTGGTATAACAGAAAGAAGTTTTACAAAGATCGTGTATACCAAACCACTTGGGTGAAGGATAGGTGTGTACAGAGCGCTTTGGCTACCGGCAGCCCCTTTTCCATAATTCACCCCAACTTCCGTAAAGCTATACACTTGGACATGGTTCCTTGTTACTTTGCTTGTCACAGCCCCTATGGCATAGTCCGGGTCAGTAGGGCAGCAGAAAATGTGACCCTGTATTTCCGTAACGCTTCTGTGTTGGCATCACTTTGCGTTACGGATATGTTCCCAATCCACCGGATCATCCTGGGAATCGATATTATTAAACAATTCGGTAGTATTAAGTTCTATCCCTGTGAACAGCCGTTGGGATTTTGTAATGGATAATGGTTGGGTAATTTGAGTAGTCTTTTAGTTATCTACTAGGATATGTTTTTCAGTTCATATTACTTACATTTACTACGGAAGATTTTATCTTATATATTGCCTGTGACAAATAGCATTGTAGCCTATATAGTTAGCAGGGTATGTTTTTTATAATTTAGTTAGACTGCTGTAGGAATTATATTTATTATGTAGTATTTTATACGGTACCGGTAGTAGGATATATTGTTTCATTTATTATGTATATGTAACCTATGTGTATTACCGTACTGTAGATGTAATTGTCTATATTTTATAACAACCATTGGTAGGCCTACATTTTATATATTTCTCTAATATTTGAACCAATTACAATGGTCTGAGGTTCAATGCATAGAGAGGTGTAAATTGTGTAGCCTACTATGGTATGCACGTATCTTTCTTATTTGACTTTATTAATGATCTTGAATGTGTTATATCTTCAATCTCTCTCTCTCTCTCTCTCGCTTGACAACCTGCTGCCCGTAGCCTTGGACAGTCCATGACATGACATGACATGACATGGCAAGAATATAGGAAAGAGAGTGAGACACGTAATAAAATTTACCCTGGAATACTGCTGAACCATATAGCCTATATAGTACAAAGCAGGTCCTCATTAACTTCTAAGTGAGACAGAACACCAAAGGGGAGAGACGCCTAACATCTAACATACATCTAAAACACCTGACATACATCTCAAACAAACTAACACAACTAAAAAACTAGTCTCCAACGAGGGCACAATATAAACTAACTATCTCTGCCGGACTCCCAGTAACTGCTACTAATCGTGCATCTAGTTAGAGTGCCCGTATTCATGTCTTGGGCCCCCACTGAACACAGCTGCTCCGTGGACAGTGCGTGGCCCTACCTGGTAAGTAAACCTGGTAAGCCGAGAGTTTGCTCAATACACTTTATGCCTCTATGGGCTTTATCACTGAAGGTTAGGCGGCTTAAGGCCGTGTCTCACACAGTACGGCCACCGCTCGACAGCTGCCGACAGAGGACGACTTGCACTTTTTTGCCGATTGTAATCGAATCACTGGATCACTGCACGATCCTCGCAGGCACACGATTGCTGTACAACAAACCCTCGACAGTCACTCAACACACACACGTCACACACACGTCATACACGCCGGCAACACGGCCGTTGTAGAATAAATCGCTGACCGGCGACGCTACTCACTCGGCTATCACACGTTCGTCATACATTTAAAGTACGTTAAAAGCACGATAATGCCGCTTTTGGTTGACAACCATACGTTTACAGCACAACAGACGCACATACGTTGAACTATAAATACGACCGTTGTAGGCCACACACGATATTGACACGGCAAAGGAACCGCCCTATGTATATATATACTGTATATATATATATATTTATAAATAACACCCCGTTCTTAACATTAATCATCATTTACAAACCCCAATATACTTGAATAAAACTATAATAATAATACGCTGTAGTTAAGTAGTCGATAGGTGAATGTATACCTATATCATTACACGATCTGGTATACACTGACTTTGATGCAGTATATCATTAGTTTACAAGTGGATGTATTTTAGTAAACTTGTAGATGTTTATGTTAACTATAGGCTACACACACACACGCACGCAGAGAGAGAGTGAGAGTGAGTGAGTGTGAGAGAACTACTCGCAGACATACAATACAGTATATAGACTAAAATAATACACACACACACACACACACACAATATATATAAACTAAATAATACACAACCAACCACGCAAACGCACACACACACACACACACACACAATATATATAAACTAAATAATACACAACCAAACACGCAAACGCACACACACACACAATATATATATATATATATAACACTAAATAATACACAACCAACCACGCAAACGCACACACACACAATTTATTTATAAACTAAATAATGCACAACCAAACACGCAAACGCACACACACACACACACACAATATATATAAACTAAATAATACACAACCAACCACGCACGCGCACACACACACACACACAATATATATAAACTAAATAATACACAACCAACCACGCACACACACACACACACACACACACACACACACACACACACAATATATATATAAACTAAATAATACACAACCACACACACACAGACACACACACACACAATATATATAAACTAAATAATACGCAACCAACTACGCAAACACACACACACACACACACACACGCACACACACACATAATAAATATAAACTAAATAATACACAACCAACCACGCAAACGCACACACGCACAAACACACACAATATATATATATATATATATAAACTAAATAATACAAAACCAAACACGCAAACGCACACACGCACACGCAGACACAAACACACACACACACAATATATATATATAAACTAAATAATACACAACCAAACACGCAAACACACACGCATAAAAACACAGACACACACACACAATATATATATATAAACTAAATAATACACAACCAAACACGGAAACGCGCACACACACGCACAAATACACACACAAACTACTCACACACATATAATACCGTATGTAGACTAAAATCATACACAATCAACCATCGATCAGAGGATGACAATGAAGATATCCCAGGATTCACATACGCTCGTTGCACAACATATACACGGGCGTCACACGATCAAATTTAACGGTTTTTTAACCGTTTTTTCTGCCGATTATCGGCCAGAATTTAGTGCAGCCACTATTTTTTGGCCGATCACCGCCGACCATTTCCGCGCCACTCGACCACCCCTCGCCTACCACGATACGAGGCGATCTTTTTACACGATCACAGACGATGTCAGACAATCCCGGAAAAATTCAAATATTTTGAAAATATCGGCTGTGGTCGGCGGCTAACGTAATGTGTGAGACGCGGCCTTTAGGCCTAGTCAGGACCTCGCGCAACCCCCATGTTTAGCCTACATAGGCGACATCTGGCTTCGAAGGCTTGGGTGACCTGGACGATACCCTTCCAAGAAGTGTTGTAATAACTAATAACAATAAACCTGACCAGACTCTCCCATAAATCTCCGTACACAATCGACCCTCCTCGCCAAAACTCGTGTAGCCTACACAGAAACATTCATACTGTCAGATAGATTGGTACCGGTACTTGGTAGACATAAATTATAATGATAAATAGATAGCCGCTCTGATAGCGCAATCCCAAAGATTATATTAATATTTGCATGATCAAAATATAAAATATATGAATTGCATAGTATGGTACGATAATAAAACTAAATACAAATACTGGTAGACTATTTCAGAAGCCCGAATGTGTTGTAGTAACCATAGGCTACGGATGAGGCACTTTTGGTTCCATAAATATTATGTGTGTTGTAATAACCATACGGATTTGGCAGTTGTGGTTCCATAAATCATTCCGTGTCTTTGATGCAGGCGACGGGCGGGTGTCAGCCAGACCAGTCGGGGTTGATAAATATGCGAGCTGGTGATTTGTTACAGAGCTGCCGTGCTGTGGTATTGACCAGTGATGTCACACGTAGTATAGGGGATACCATTGCAAAGGGGAGGTATTTGTCTATTTATGTATAGATATATTTTTTAGTTTCTTCCCTAGACCTCCATCAAGCTTTTTAAAAATAACTCCAAGATCCCCCTTTGTGATAATTGTGTGCATTTTTCGGTATAAAATACCTTGGCCTCCTCCTACAAACATTACAGGATCGCTATCGCTCGCTAGGAAGTAATGGACACTTAAATTACACGAAAGATTTAAATTAGCCAAACTAATGGGACGAATATCTTAAAATTTAAACTAATGGGGCTAAACATGAGGGAGAAGGGGGTCCAAAAACCCACACCTAAGGACTGTGGTGAAAAGTCTGAGGTCTGAATTGTTATTGTTCTTGTTGTTTGAGGGATCAGAGGTGGACAGGTGGATAAGACAACACTGAAGTATCGCTGTAATTTCTTATATATAGACCTGAAATTTGGTGCGTTGATAGGTATAGGCCTACACAGACAAGGTTGTATAAATATTATAATGGAGGTAATTCGATAATTGTCCTATATACAATGTTTATGACCCATACATCAATACTATATACCGTATGTCATTACCGCTGCAAATTAAATTATTTGTCACTAGAATGTGTGGGTTAAATAAGGGTGGAAGCAAGAAAGGCGGCCATCTTGAATCAGTGGAGACCAAATTTTACCCCCTTTTCACAGTATGTTAAGTATTTTGTCATCCTCTAGATCAATGGTAAGGCCATGACAATAGACAGTGAGATTAATACAACAAATACCATTTAAACTCTCAAAACATATACACAAAGAAGAAAACCAATTACTTATGTTAAATATTACCATACTTGATATCGAGTATATCGAATATATTTTTGGGTCCAAGCTTTCATAAACCTAGGCTACTGTAGGCCTATATCAATATAACTCCTAGCAATACAGAATCCTTGAAGTGTATAATTTATGACTAAAATATATATATATATATATATAAAAGAGCCTAGTTTGCCTAGATTAAACAAACGATTAAATTCAAGCCACCTTTCACGGCGATATTTGCACGTTCTCGGTCGCGATTAATTTGAATGTTTTTGTTTCTTTCTAAACTATCCCACGGCCAGCTAATATGTTCTACCTGCTGGCGATGTATATGATGAGAGTAAATCCTGGAAGGTGAGAGAGGTATCACCCCCCTCCCCCCCCCCCCCCTTCAACCCAAGAGCGGTCAAATTATAAGCAACCATACGGGTGGTGACCCAGAGCGTGCGAATCGTTGCTTAAACACACACCCCTCCATGCTATGTCAACCCGCCCCTTTAGGTAGGATAATTATATAATTTGCCGTAACATTTAGGGGTATATATTAAGCAAACCACCCACCAATTTTCATGACAATTTTGAAATGCATGTTGGAATCCCTATAAACTGTACTTCATTTGTATGTAAGTTTGATAATTTGGAAAAATCGATTAAGGGAGAAAATTAACATTGAAAATGATGTGTAAAAAGTCTCCCATAAACGGCGGCCCGCTATGTTATTGTAGTTTGCGACCTAATTTCGTCTGTTAATTAACTTTCTCCTTAATTGGACCCCCTATGAAGTACAACAGATTATGATGACATAAGTGACGGGTGTTTAGAGGGGGCAGAGCTCCCCGCCTCCCCCTTCAACATATTACGTGTCTCACAGTAACTTCTATTATATAAACCCAAGAATTTTCACAGATATTTTAAATTTAATTTAGGATGTAATATAACCTATACTCCATGTTAAAATAAGTGTCAACCCTCGAAAAATTCTATTAAGGGAGATACAGAACTTAGAACCTGTAACCTGTAACGATATTTGTCCAGGGTTCCTCTCCCCATAGACGGCACACAACACGACTCGGCGGACCTCTTTCTCCCTGCCTTTCAGTCTAATTAACACTAGGAATTTACCTAATTTTCTATCCAATGTACTATCCAACCAGCGCGGTGTGCGGCAGCCCCCACCCATAATACTAGGTTAGGTTAGGTAAGATTGGTAGGTTAGGCTAAAATCTTTAATGTTGCTTAATTGTTGGATAATGGATAATGAGCTTACTGGGTAAGTTCATTTTCTATCCCATGTACCATCCAACAACTTTTGCCAAAACTTGATTTTTTTGTTTTCATTTTGGGAGTTTCTTAAGTTGAAAAACAAGAAAACCTGAGCCAACTTTTTTTTGCCACTTTCTGACTTTATGAAGCTGAAAACTCTTAAATTCCAGCCAACTTTTGCCAAAACTTGGCTCGGGTTTTTTTCATTTTGGGGTTTTCTCAAGTTGAAAAACAACAAAATCCGAGCCAACTTTCATCATGAAAGCCATTATATCGCCTTTTTATGTCTTTAACCCCACATTTTCCCTGATCTTCATTATCTCACTATATATTGATGCAAATAAACTAAAACTAAAAAAAATATAATGAAAATAATTGGTGGGTGGTTTCCTTAATATTTTCCCATTTAGGCCTACCTTGTCATGTTTGAAGTCAGTCTAATATTGATCTTGATACTTCTCGTCTTACATTTTCAATTGATGTTCTCCCTGGTAGGCGGCGAATATCTCATCCGATAAGTGCAGGATAGGTGTGTCACAGTTGCGTCGTCATGTAGGCCTAATATTCTTAATAACTCAAATTGCTCGAATGATGAGATGAGACCCAGATTACCCAGGTGCCTATCAGCCTTTCCACAATTCCCCAAACTTACATGTGTTCATCGAAGCCATCCAAGATCAATAGGTAAATGGCATTGGTGGGCTCTCACAAGATATTAGATGATCACAATGCCAGCAAACAAAGGAATCAGACCAAGGATGTTGAATATGTATGTAGCCAACTTGCCAAGGCCCAACAGTAGGCTACATCCGCATAACATTGCGGGTGGCCCACGCCTCTTTAATTTATGGTAGGACCTATTAACCTATTTTAACATTAAAATGTAAAACTTGCAAGCTAAACAAACCAAAACTTGGACTTAAGCTAAATATACAGGCTACATAAATACAAACTCAGGAATGCAAAACACAAATTAACAAACTAGCCTAGTGAGTAGGTTAAGTCTATTATTTCGTTTGCCATAACTCTATTACTCTATAATAGCAATTTAAAAAGCCCTGGCCCAGCTTGAACATCGGCGAATTGTAGCCTACACATAGGTTAATCATCCCTATTTTTGTGGATGCTATACCTTCTGTAAATTTCACTGGACTGGGCAATTCAAGCAGAACACTTTCACAATAGTCACTCCCTGCCATTATTGCCATAGGCCAATCCATTATTCATAAAAAACACGGGTTTCGCTTTCCAGCGTCATTGTCAACTATCATCACTTATAACCCTTCATGCAAGGTGGCTTTTCGGTCCAGATCGGTAGCAAGAATCCCTTTGGACGGATCCCTGTGGACCAGACAATCGAAGAGACGATCAACAAAGACACCCAGACACCAGGGGGCACAAAAGGCTTCAGCCTGAAAGGCGGAGCTGTCGCCAGGTACTACCTGACATCGGAGTATCGCAGCAGGTACTTAAGGCAGCTCAGGACTATGGTAGTAGGCCAAAAGTATACTGACTTCAGCCACCCAGACCTACAGATGCCCAGGATTAGAAGAGATGAGGCCGATGTCCAATCTTTAGTTCAACTGATGGAGACCAGCTGGTTGAACCCCTTCAACGCAGAGCAAGAAGATCTTGTCAGTTTGTCAACTGCGACTATGGCACCACCAGAAGTTGTCAAAGACCTTCTAGGGGCCTACAGAATAGGAGAGGATGCATATCAAGCCTTCAAGGAAAGACGAAACTGAGAACGTTCACTAACATCAGAATGAAGCCACGCTCACAAGACCATGCCAAGGAGGTTATCTTAAAGGCTGACAGGAACCTATTTGGCCAGATGATCCTTGTTGCCGAGAACAGAAAGCTCAAAATGAGTGATGTCTTGGCTCATCCCCTGGGGCCTTTGCCTTGGGCACTTGCCAGCGGTGATGGGTCTCTCCGCAAGACCAACAAGGCTGCCCTCGCAAAGGAGTTAGAGAGGAATGTTTCTCCTGCAGAAGTGATACCCGAGCCCTCTGCTACCATAATTGATGGGATGAGCCTGGTCCACAAACTGAAGGGAAACGACAAAACTTTTTCACAGCTTGCAGGTACAGCACTGAGTCACGCTGTTCATGAAGGTGCTAAGAGCAGGCGCATTGATGTTGTGTTTGATATCTACAAGGAGACATCCATCAAGGATGCAGAACGAGCCAAAAGAAGTGCAGGCACAGGAATTCATTTCAAGAACATTCAACCTGGGCACAACATCCAGCAGTGGAGAAAGTTACTCGGTAGTTCCTCCAACAAGGCAAGTCTTATCAAGTTCTTGGTAGAAGAATGGAAGGCACCACAGCACAGGGAGAAGCTCAAGGACAAGGAGCTGTATGTCACATGTGAGCAGCGCTGCTTCAAGATCACCAAAGAGCAGTGGGAAGAGGCTCCTGAGCTTAAGTCAACTCAAGAAGAAGCAGACACACGCCTTCTTCTCCATGCACTTCATGCAGCAGAATCTGGGAACAAGTCTGTCATCATCACTGCAGAAGATACAGACGTCATGGTGTTGTGTCTTGGCATGTGCCACAAGATCCCATCCCATCTGTTCCAGAAGTGCGGGACGAAGAACCGGACAAGATTCCTGGATATCACCACACTGAGCCGCACACTGGGAGGCAGCGTGTGTGATTCATTGATTGGTATGCATGCCTTTACAGTCTGTGATACCGTCAGTGCATTCGCTGGCCGAGGGAAGATGACGACACTCAAGCAGGTGAAGATGGACAAGACATACCAGCATGCTTTTCACGAACTTGGACGCTCATGGGAAGTGTCTCCTGAACTCTTTGAGAAGCTACAGGAAATCACCTGCCACATGTACCTACCATCTACCCACACACCTAAGGTAAACAAGCTTCGGTATGAGCTGTTCTGTGCAAGACGTGGAGAGGTAGAGTCAAGTCAACTCCCTCCTTGTGAGGACTGCCTCTTCATGCATGCACTGCGTGCAAACTACCAGGCTGCGATCTGGAGGAGAAGTCTTCAGAGCCAGCCATTTGTTGCGAACCCAACAGACTGCGGTTGGATGACAGATGAGGACGGTAAGCTTGCCGTCAACTGGATGCGAGGCTCACCAGCACCAGATGCTGTTATGCAGCTACTGTCTTGCAAGTGTGTGCGGTCATGCGAACTCCCTAAGTGTACTTGCCTCAGCAATGGTCTAAAATGCACGGACATGTGCAGGTTACAGACATGTCAGAACAAGGCTATTGAAGAAGAGCCGGTGGCACAACAGTCAGATTCCGAGTCTGACGTAGATGATATTTAGGAGTAGTAATTTGCCATAATAGTATGTACAAGCCCATGGCATGCTTAGTGTGTATTTACAGGACTTGTATTAAATGTGACAATTACTATATGCATTTTGTTGACATTTAGGCATTCCTGTCCCCAAATTTGACATTTTAAAAAATTTCGGAATTTTCGGTAGGGTATGTCTATTCAAGAAGTGATAACGACCATTAAGCTACCAATGTGCAAGGGCTATCATATCAAAACATAAACTAGAGACATGTAGCAAGCTAAAAACACCTAAGAGAATTAGTCACCCCGGGTGGTACCGATATCCCAAAATTCGGGTCTTGGCTCATGGACTACGGAAGCACCATAATATAATCTGAATCACCGTAACACTAAACAGTTCCGTTCACAAAGACACTGGTGATAAAAACCCGTAAAACGTGGTGAATGTGAAAGAACATGAAGTGCACACACCTCTCTGCAACAGACAAGGGACAACTGAGTTACTGAGTCAAACACTCAAACTAAGTGGTGTTACCAATCCTCTAAAGCTGCTAGTTTAGTTCTTAAATTCCGCTAGAAAGGATACTAAGAGCCAATGGCTTACACTAATGTCTTCATTGCTACGATGTTACGACTTACAGTATCTTGGTTGAACTATGTGAAATCTCTAAAAATATAATTTGTAAATTGTCAAGTTCTCCACTCTATTGCTAAGTTTCATGACGGTAAACGTGAACAAAAAATCAATAAGTTAAATTAAACAGTTAATGTCTCGCGAAAACTGTCAGCCCTTGGCAACTCTGATCCTGACTTGGGATAACCCCGATTTATAGACTCCCAAGCACAATAATTATGTTTCGAATAATTGTGTCCATACCTTCTTAACGTGAAAAAGAAGCTAACCAAATGTAAATACCGCATTGACGTTCAAGTCAGATACAAGACATAAATATCATAAGGTAAAATGTATCGTAATAGTGTACTGTATAGAAATGCTAAACAGAAAATTGGATGTTCTGTAATGCAAGCAAGCCAGGAACCAGCAAGCGCATTGTTGGGATATCCCGTTATTTTTGGTAATTTTTCATATCTACAGTATTTCCATGGTTTAAATTGACATGCGAATCCTAATGAGCCAAACATTACTAGGATATACCGAAACAGGCAATGAGTATATAGACCATTGAAGAAGTGCCTAACTGCCTAGTTAGTTGGTTGAACTTGGTTCATATTAGAGTATTAGGGGATGCGTCGAGTCCAGCTATGAGCCAGCTTGATGTCCGGACATCAAGAATGATTGGGAGAGGTAGTTATTTTACCTATTTAAACATTTATTTATTATTAGATTATCTACTTATTAAACACAATACTTGCCACAGTAACCAACAACTCATTAGTGATGTTTATAGATTTACACAATATGCAGTCCTAATAATGGCGTTTAACCCCTACTGTACCGTCGACATACTTTGTATTTCATTCTAACTACTACTAATCGATTTGTATTCAGTTCAGGAAGGATAGCTAGCAATTATAAGACTTCGAACTATCTCAATCAACTCTCTTAGCCACCACAGATCCTTCCTAAGCTGCATAATATCGTCTAAATATAACTAGAACAAAGTATAACAAACGTCGTTGGTACAGGAAAGGTAAAGCAATGCAACACACACATTCACATATGCAAACAACCACCAACAACCTTGTTTACCTAACGGATTATCGTAACCCTAAATAGCTTCGTATTGTGATAGGTATTTTATGGTTGAGGTGCAGGGTGAATCTCTCTCTCTCTCTCTCTCTCTCATCTGAAGTAAGGTTGTGCTGTGATCAAATGTCTTCTTATATTTCCAGATCATTAGATGCTTCGAACCTGCTCCTGCCTCGCGTGGTGGTGAACCTCAATAACCTAGACTGGCCCAAGGGAGAGGTAGAAGGGGGAGATGGAACTAAAGGTGAGACGGGTCTATTTGTCCTATAATTTGTTTTCGGGGTTGAATCTGCAAATGATATTATGGGAATTTGCCTGTTGTCTCCCCCATACACAGAAAAGAAAATAGTAGTAGTAGTATATAACTGTAGTAGTAGTAGTATGACAGACAGACAGACAGACAAACCTTTATTTCGTAATATATACATTACAATATACATTACATATCTTTAAAAAAGTAACATGTAATAGACTTGCATATACTTAGATATAATTAGACACACTGGCCACACAGACCCCACGACCAAAAATTAAAGGCCAAGAGTTAGTTCAAGAAGAGAATGGAATACATAAGGAAAAACTGAACACAATATAGATGATTCCATAACATAGTATATCTAAAATAGCTGAAAACCCAGTGTACAGAAGCAGTCATGTATTATTAGGCAACACTACAGGTTGTCGACGAGGCTCATGCTTTTGTACCCACCACAACCTAGATTTAATTACATCCAAATCATTATCATAATTATATAGTTATATTATATTTGTCATAAAACATTTTATGTAAATACGTACAGAAGAAACCTTTCTGTAAGTAAGCAAAATTTAAGCTAATTAATGAACTTCTTGAGGATGATATTCTTTTATAAAAACGAGCTTGGATAAGAGAAAGACAATGTTTAAGCAATAATTGTTCACAAGTTTCTGCTGCTTCATGACTACTACTGTATTTAGGTACATTAATGACTACTACTGTATTTAGGTACATTAATGACTACTACTGTATTTAGGTACATTAATGACTACTACTGTATTTAGGTACATTAATGACTACTACTGTATTTAGGTACATTAATGATACGTTTTAAAGCATTAGAGAAGGCGATTTCAAAGGTCTTAAAAATAGCACTCTTCTGAACATCTCTGTTCCACAAGCAGAAACCGTAATCAGGCCTGCAGTATGAACTAAAAAGGAAAATAAGTGCCTCCCTATCAACATGCTTGAAGTCTCTGATAATAGCCTACTATTAAAACTAGAGTAGAATATTTTCAATCTCATTTCAACATCACTCACATCGCATAGATTATTCTGTATATAATGTCCCAAATATTTATAAGATTTGACAACATCAAATACATCATTTGAAAGAGTTATATTAACATTATTATCAGTATGTTTACCGAACATCAGTAGTAGTAGTAGTAGTAGCAGTAGGCCTAGTAGTAGTAGTAGTAGTAGAAGTAGTAGGTCTACTATAGTCCGTTAATTCTAGGTTGGGCAGAAATCGTAACCCCTAACCTCTCATAACTAAACAAATTACTAGAGTAATCGAGTTGTTATTTCTACCAATTAGGAAGACTTGGCTAGGGAATGTGTGTACAAGTTGACAGCTCATTTGCTCTAGCTCTTTTTTAGTTACTGAAATTAGAGGATACGATTTCTGCCCAACCAAGAATGAACGGACTATAGTAATAGTAGTAAAGCAACACACGTATTTCCCCCCAACAGACCCCAGTTGGGAGTTCGTATACCTGAACCTCCGGATGAGGACCGCTATTGTAGGCTGTTGGGCCATGGTGGTGGCTCTGGAACACAACCACCATATCCAACCAGTCTTTAGGTTAGTACACTCAACTATTATTTACCCTTACAGTATTCACGGACACAAATATTCTTTTTATGCTGGCTATCATTACACTATTATATTTCAGTTTATGAAGGACATTTGAAATTCAAAGGATAAATTTATATGTATTTTACCCCCTTTTATTCCTATAGGGGTTTTCAGAGCTGAGTAAAATTGTCTAATGATAACCAGAATAAAATCAAGAATAGTATTCTAAATGTGTTTGATATGAAATGTTGAGTGTGTGCTGCTGTACAGTATTGGCTTGCTTGCTGTAGTGTAAGCCAACACACACACACACACACAAGAGTTGTGACCTCGCTGCCCGGGTGTGTGGTGTGTGAAAAAGGT
The DNA here is from genome assembly GCA_032716605.1 of Paralithodes platypus. Taxonomy (NCBI): domain Eukaryota; kingdom Metazoa; phylum Arthropoda; class Malacostraca; order Decapoda; family Lithodidae; genus Paralithodes; species Paralithodes platypus. The sequence continues at coordinate 4,964,624 of CM064523.1, forward strand.
CTCCGGCTTACCCAATGATCGGACAATACGAACTTTATGCTCTCTTCCGGGAGGATAATGGTTGGCGAGAGATCCTCAAGGATCCGCAATACCGTAAGTTAATTACACACACACACACACACACACACACACACACACACACACAATATCCTGATCCGTAATCAAACTAAAAAAACAATGCAAAATGACGCCATCCTATACTGAAGGGGTTAATCTCACCAAACCTGTAATGTGAAAGTTGAATCACGAATTGCTATACCCTGTTCCCAATAAGTATTCCAAAACTCTTGAATATTTTCCGCTATAAGTTACACACGACTAAAGTAATCGAGCTAATATATCTATCATTTGGGAAAGGTCAGCCAGGAATAGGTGTGAACATTTACAGCCCATTTGCTACAACTCTTTTTGAGTTACAGAAATTAGGGTTCACGATTTCTGGCCTACCTATTTGGAACAGGGTATTGGTCAGGTCAGGTCAGGTGAAGGTATTGATGGATAAGCCTTTACAACGGCACCTCCTGTCTACTTTTCGAAGAGTGTTGAGAGAGGAGAAGGGGTGTTGGTGAAAGAGGAAGCTGTCGGAGTGGCTTTGTAATGTGTGTTAATAGTCTGGGTAGGTCAGGTCAGGTGAAGGTATTGAGAGATAAACCTTCACAACGGCTCCTTGTATCTACTGTACTTTTCGAAGAGTGTTGAGAGGGGAAAAGGGGTATTGGAGAGGGAGGAAGCTGTTGGAGTGGCTTTACAATGTATGTTATTAGTCTGTATAGGTCAGGTCAGGTGAAGAGGGATAAGCCTTTACAACGGCACCCCGTATCTACTTTTCGAAGAGTGTTGAGAGGGGAGAAGGGGTGTTAGAGAGAGAAGAAGCTGTTGGAGTGGCTTTGTTGTGTTTGCTATTAGTCTGTATCTACTTTTCTTTCTCCCAGGTTCTTAGAGTGGGCCGAGATCTACCGGTGGCCCGAAACCTACCTCCTCTTCACGGGTCCAGCACATCTCGGCCCACCCACCCTCAACCAATACGCCCTCCGCAACGCCGCCCATCTGCTCTATCTCAGCCACCCGCCCTTCAACATCACCCCACCCATCACCACCACCACCACTACTGATCTTATTTCTGAGAGTAAAATATGTGATCGTTCTTATTTTAGCCATTATTATATGTCATACTGATGCTATTTCTGAGGCTCATTCTCATTCTAGATATTAACTGTCTTGTTAGCGTAATGCATAGTGCGCGGAATTTCGATGTGAGTATCCTGGGTTCGAGTCCTCGGAGTGCCACATGTATTTGTTGATTTCATTAATTGAGTTTAGATGTGAAGTTGGTTGGTGTAAGAAACCTAATAAATCAATCCCTTCTGTACCGGTCACGTCTTTTTAACTTAATCATGACTACCGTCAGACGATTTTATTCAGATGAAAAAATGCCTCCGACGCTAAAAAGACTTGGAAGTATCTCACTTAAAACCATATTACTGCCACAGACCCTTCCTAAACTGCACACACTCGTCTAAATGTAGCTAAAATCAAATTACAAAAGACGTCGTCGGTACAGATGGGGTTAACCTAGTATTTCATCACTATTATAGGTTTACACTAGGCTGCGCTTTATCATGGCGTTCATCTCCTAGGGTTGTTGATTAGAGGGTATGTTGGGTGGCCTGGGTGAACTATCCAGCCTGGTACAGTCGCGCTAATAAGTGATGTTTCGGCACCAAGTATATTTCGATCAATAATTGGTATCAGCAATATCTAAGCTTCATTTCTTCTTATCAAGTGAAATATACAAACATGTTCCTACACTTACCCACCCTATTCAACATCTGACAGACATTAATACAGCACAGAGCAAGCCAAACGTAATGACAGCTGTGGGACATAACTTATTAGCGCGACCGTACAGTAGGACCTAATTACCAAAGGGCACTACCACTTACTACCAAGGGGATACCATAGTTTGTCTCCACATGTCTCCATTATGATTATGATATATTGAAGTGAAATAATGTGATGCCCTTTTATCTGTTACAGGTCTTCCAGTACCCGCTCCTCCCACTACCAGTAACACCAATAGGAACCACACGGAAGGTAAAGAGATACACCAGTATTGACAGGGGATTTTTTTGTTTTAATAATAGTATTATTATATTAATGACAATAATACAAATCATCATCATCATCATCATCTCTGGTCTTTAATTAAGTGCCTGTTCATGCAGAGTATTTCACTAACACTCAGAGGTCTTTATGAATCACAGTTTATTACCGCAAATGGGACGTCACACATGATGCTAACTCCAAGGCCCTATATAACCGCAAATGGGACGTCACACATGCTGCTAACTCCAAGGCCCTATATAACCGCAAATGGGACGTCACACATGCTGCTAACTCCAAGGCCCTATATAAGGGCAGGTTTTTAGTTGATTCCCTAGACTTCCATCAAACTTAAAATAACTCCCTCTAGACCCCCTTTCAAGATAAATTTGTAAATTTTCGGTAGAAAAATTACCCGGCCAAAGGCCGGTTCCCCTTAAATTACAGGCTTTATCGTTCGCCAGGAAAATATCGACACCTAAATGGCACGAATGGTCTTAAAATTTACAGAAATGGGTCGAGGGTTCTTAAAATCGCCAAACTAATGGGGCGAACGTCTTAAAATCTCAAAAGCAATGGGGCTAAACATGAGGGAGAAAGGGGTCCAGAAAAAAATCCTCCAGGTGGAAATCTCCCCTTAATGTTAGGTCAACAGAGGCATCGGGTGGAAGGCGATTGTCCAACACTCTCGCCCTGCCTGGAAATCGAACCTGGAACTTTTCAACTGTTTCAAACGTGCTACCATTGGGCCACAGTTACTTGTATAAATGATTCTACATTAAAACTATACTAACCACATTGGACACTATCTTTGTCAGGAGCAATTTATAGCGAGGCCTTCCCTAGGGTTAAGTGCCCCATTAATTACACCTTCCATTCGTCTATACAATAGGCTACCATAGAACAGTTGGAATGTATGTACTGTACATGCTCAGATTAATATGCAGGATTCGAAACTACATAATAAATCGTAGGCTTGTGCATAATTCTTTAACTGTCTTGATAGCGTAATGCATAAGTGCGCGGAATTTCGATGTGAGTATCCTAGGTTCGAGTCCTTGGAGTGCCACATGTATTTGTTGATTTCATTAATTGAGTTTAGAAGTAAAGTTGGTTGGTGAAAAATTATAATAATATAGATTCCATGGTTGTCTCTCCTGCCTCCAGATCCGCTGCAAATAGAGGTGTTATTCCGGTGCCTGTACTGCGATGATGGCCGACCTTCTGATATACCTATCCTCATCTGGAGTCCTGCTAACCCCTTGCCCCTAGACAAACACACACTCTTTCCTAGTGAGTTATTCAGCTGTATTTCTATTCAATAATTTACAAAAGTACTCTCCGTCAAAATGGCACTGCTTAACCCCTACTCCCCCCTAATACTACTCTCCTTGACGTGGTTGGGGGGCTTCGGGGCCGGCGACTGGAGCTTGATGGGGGGGGATGGTTGTGGTACCTACCCTTCCTATCTCTCCTCGAGCTTTCGTTCTCAGCTTGACTAATTTTGAGTAGTTTTTCATTCCTCATTCTTTGTTTTTCCCCTTCTATTCTTATTCTGTCCCATCCGGTTGTCCTCGGGCGGCCTATATCTCATGTCTCCCTGGCCTGGCTAGGTGGTTGACTCCTGACCCGTTTGTCTCTTCGGTTGCTGATGTGGCCGAGCTGACTTGATTCCCTTCGGTAGTGTATTTTTTGCTTCTCGATGGGATTTTTCTACCTTCGACCTGATCTTTCATTCTTCACCCTGATCACTTCTTGGTTGGTGTTGCGGTGTAGCAGTTCTTGCTTCATCCTTCGGCCCTGCCCTATAAAAGCTCTGATGTGGAGCTCATGTGGTCCGGCTGAACTGGTGAAATGGCGAGAAATGTCTGCGTGACTTCACCTTCCTCGATTTTTTCCCCTACTGCCCTTCCCGATCTATCTTGACACGTTTAGTTATGTATCTTGATCGAATCCTTCGGGCCAGCCCTATGAGAGTTCTTTTATAGAGCTCAGTGGTCTGGTTAAACTAATATTAAAAAACAAAATAAAAAATAACTCTTACTGTACTGGAGGATACAGTAATAAAAGTCCCCCCCCCCCAGTCCCAAGCAATGTGGCCAAAATGGCAAGATAGAACAACCTTCCACCTCAAGAGATAAAGGAATACTGGCTCTCCCAGCCTTCAGAAGGTTGGATATAAGCCGAGAGGTGTTGCCATATCGAGAGCAGTGCTCAAACCGTTGTGGTACCAGGCACTGCATGATACAGGCAGTTAAAAGGAAAGTACATTACTGACGGCTCCCAGCCGTCGCTGGGACTGGGGAGTGACTTATCTGCTGACGGCTGCCAGCCGCCGCTGGTATTGGACGGGTTAATTTGAGTATATTAGTCTTAACCCGTACAGCGTCAGTCACAACTTTATCCCTCCAGCATTGGAGGACAGACAGCTGTTGGGATGAGTATAATGTACACTGTAGAACCTGTATAAGTTAATGTTATATGGATAATCATTGTTATTTAACTCTTTCAGTGCGGGCATTTTGGCCTAAATTGACCTTCATTCCCTGAATATTTTCATTCATAAACAAGAGCCATAAAGTAATACAATTATATATCTGTGAACGTACAGTAATAGAAGTTTCCAATAACACCTGAATCATCTCTGTATGACGTCTGGTTGTCTTGCAACGATATTTGCAAATGTCGGCCAAAATCACGAAAATGAGCGATTTTGAGCTGTTCTTGCTATGTGTAACACTGCAATCATGTGAGAGAGGCTCAGACATCTCTGAGTGACATTTTTCTATCAAAAAATGTACAAATTTATCTTGAAGGGGGGTCTACTGAGTGGTTTTTTTTTTAAAGCTTGATGGAGGTCTAGGGAGGAAACTAAAAATATAATAAATAAATATATAAAAAAATTGGCCAAAAAATTAACCATCTCCCCTTAAGAATACCACCCTTTCTCTCCTCTTTCATCCCAGAGCAGTTCCATAATTTGGGTGGCATTGAGCTGCGGGTGGTAACGATGAACTGGTTTCCCTTCATTGAGTTTGAACGGACCAGCGAGGAGGGAGGAACACTAGTCATTCCTATGGACTCCCTCGACTACCGCATGTTGCAGACCATCGCAGCACATCTCAACTTCACGTGAGAAAGACAGAAATGAGTAGTAGGCTAGCTAAGATGACATAATATAAGATGAGATTAAGCTTGAGAGAGAGAGAGAGAGATTGGTACTTTTTGAGTTGCAAGTCAACCCAATGACACTTGATTATAACAGAATATGATTATTCAACCATTCATTTATTACAGCAAAATATAAATGTATAGGGGTCATTACCCTTGGGATTGAAATATATTCACCGCTTCTTAATGTGTGTTGGGGTGGAGTTGGGAAGGCATATTTGTGTATGTTTCTTAATTGTGCATGTTTCTTAAACATAATGCCTGTGTGTTTATTCTCGCTCTCTCTCTAGGATGTTGTTGTTCCTCAGGCTGTCTGACCGAACAGCCCCAAGGTCCCGAGCAAGGCTAAGGCCATAACCAAGTGCCCCCACAGAACCCTCCCTGCTTTACCACTAAAAATGCCCAGGTGACCGAAACCGCTCCCAGGCGAGGAGCTGAGGAGGGTGCGGAAACGCCCTGGACACCGAATCCCTACCCAAGGCCCTGTGCCCCTTAACAATTATGAAGGGAAAGTTGAGGGGCAAAGGAAAAATGTGACGCTTTGGCTCGCAGTCTGCCAACTTCTAGGTTGGCAGTAGAGAGGTCAATCCATGGAAGAGATGCCGCCACTTGAGATCTAGAAAATATATAAGTAAAAGGAACAGTCAGGATAAGCTATGGGTATGGCAGAGAACGCTCAACTCTCACTCTGATAGGCCAGCCCATCACCACATGACTAGAACCCAATCCTCTCAGCATCAGCTAGGAAAGGCCCTAGAAAGCCGCCTTTGGTGGGGGAATAGCTCCCCTATTTCAACCCCTTTCGGGGTTGGGCACCCGCCCTCTCTCTCTCTATTGATCTATCTACCCATCTATGTCCATCTAAACATCCACATCTCATACAAATATTACCCTCCTACAGGTTCGAGATGCGAGTTCCCTTCGACAACCAGTGGGGGACCTCAAACGACATGACTGGGAACTGGACCGGGATCGTGGGGACCTTACAGCATCAGAAGGCCGACTTCTCCATGATGCTCTCCTGGCTGTACAACCGCCTCCCTGTGGTTGACTACTCCCGGATCTATGAGTCAGAACCCCTCGTCATGGTCACCTCCAAACCCCAGGCCCTTCCGCAGGCATTGGCGCTTGTTAGGCCCTTTGCTAGTGAGGAATAAATAAATAATTTCGTTTCATTCTATAATTGTGCTTTATAGGATATATGCTTAAATGCAATGTGTAGATAATCCCATTTATAATTTTTGTTATGTTTGTGATATCCTAAAATGCATTCTTTATAGGTGCTTCCCTAAAGAGATCTTACCGACATTTACCTCCTTGGAGGGCCAATTTATTGGAATTTTGCTATAGCTTTCTATAGGGAAACATTATCAATAAAGTGCATCCCTTTAAAAGGTATTTATGTCCATCAAACTTCAGCCCACAACTTTTAATATCTGATTGTTATTTGTTACAGTCCCATGAATACAGATGAGTTTATGAATAGAGTTCATTCTTCCCTTCTCCATTATGTTGTGTTAAAAACAATATATATTTTTTGGTGTATATATTTATTTTAACCTAGCTCCTCCTCGCTGCCTCAGAGTCGGTGTGGATGATGACATTGGTGTGTGCGGTGGTGGCATGGTTGATGCTGTGGGGGCTGCAGGAGGCTTGGACGAGGGTGTCTGGGGGCAAGGGGCTGGGGGCCGGGCTGGCAGCTCTCCTCACCTTCGGGATCTTGCTAGAGGACCCGCCACCAAAGTTGCCAAACAACATCACTGCACAGGTACGATAGAAATTCTGCTATGAGGACATGACACTTTACCGCCCCCTGGAGGCAGGGAGCTAGGAATTCTCCTCCCCTTGTAAAACTCCTACTCGACGAGACAGAGAAATGGGTGAGGGAATGAGACAGTGGTGCCGAACCCAAAGAATTGGAACATTTAATGTTGTTTCTGTTTGGGCTCTTTCTTGAGTCGGCCATCCCCAGCATTGGGGTATATGCCTGAGTATATACTGTACATACATACATACAAGAAAAAACAGTTATAGGGTGGTGATGGGTGTACTGTATGCTATTAAACATCGTGTACCAAATACCAATTATCCCCTTCATTATATTATATCTAATGTATATCTGTCTCCCTCCCTACCTCCTTACTTATCTCCCTCTACCTCTCAACCTGCAGATGTTACTAGGGTGGTGGTGGGTGTACTGCATGCTGTTAACCATCGTGTACCGGTCGTCCCTGATCGCCCACCTCACCGTGCCAGGCAAGTCGTCTACGCTGGAATCCCTGGAAGACCTGCTGGTGGCCCACAGGAGGGAGCGGTGGACCTGGGGCTACGAACCCACTTATGGCAGCGGCTGGGAGTGGCTCAAGATCAACGAGAGTCCCATGGTTAAGGAGATTTTTGACAGCATAATGGTGAGAAGTGGAGAGTAGAATTATTGTTTTTATTACTCTATATATTTTTTGTATTTTTAACAGCATAATGGTGAGAAGTGGAGAGTATGATTATTATGCTCTTATTAATGTATATATTTGGTGGTAGTGTTTAATCGGATTTTATTTGAACTATACGGATTCTACAGGTTAGGCATTCGGTTGAAAAAGAAATGTTTTGCTTCATATGAATGAAAGACCTTTTAAATAATTTTATATTAGTTTTTCCTGCTTAATTTGAATGATATATGAAGAAGAATGCATAGCTGCAAGCCATTACATCTTAACTTAAATACAAAATTTGTGTGGGATCCAAAAATTAATTACTGGGGATAATAATGACCTGGCCCAACAGCTCCTGGAACTGCAAGATCAATTGGACCGAGTGCTGGTCGGCCGTCATGCCTTTATAACGTGGAAGTACTATATCCGAGCCATCATAGGAGCGAGGTACACTGATTCCCTCGGCTACACCCCCATACACACGGCCCGAGAGGACTTCTTTAACTACGGCGGCTATGGTTGGGGCTACAGGTATGAATCTCGTGTGGAGGTCCGTTGAAGAAGTATCGGACTATACATTGTGACTGACAGGAGTTTACGTATAACACCAAGGATTGTTATTTAACTCCCAATTTACCTATGTAGTATATACATATTTGAATATTAATCAATTAACGGAATCAATCAATCGTTCCCTGTAGCCTATTTGTATATTTATCTACAATCAATCTAACTATCTGCCTAAAAATATATCAGTCAGTCAATCTATCAAGTAACCCATTCAGTACCAGGGACTTCCTTTTCATCATATTCTGGAAACTATTAGACGATTTTATTCAGATTAGGAAGAACTAGTAACTTAGTAAGGCTTCAAACTGTCACAACCAACCCTTTTAACTACCACAGATGCTTCCTAAGCTGCATAATAACGTCTACATATAGCTAGAATAAAATATAACACACGTCGCTGGTACTGTATGGGTTAATAAAGTTCTTATTTATGAACCTCCAGACAGGGTGCCCCATTCCGCCTGCGAATCGACACCCTCAAAGGCCGACTAATAGAGGCGGGACTGATCACCTGCTGGATGGACCAACTGCAGGAGGACACAGCGAGAGAGGCCAGGGCACTCAGGAACAGGCAGAATGAGAAAAAGAAGAAAAAGAAGGAGGAAGGAGAGGGCGCAGTGGATGAGGAAGAAGAGGAAAAAGTGTTTGAGTCAGAGTACAAGGTAGGTGGTGTAATAAGTTTGGGGTCGATGACTTCTTAGCGGCTTGATTTTGTCCCTTGCTGATTCTGGCTGCTATTATGTGGGTAGCTAGCTAGATAAAATGCAAAAAGAGTAAATACTGATTTTCGTGTTTGTATATTTTCATCTAGGAATTGGGACCTGCTTGCTGGTTTTAAGCCTCATTTACCTTTATTCAGCACCACTAACCTGAGAGTTAAGCCACTCTCCTTCACACTCAACCCTTGAATTAAGGTATATAAGCCTGGGTCCCGGATTTACGAACCAACGAACGAGTAAAAGTGATCGCAAATGGGATGAGATACGTATGAATGATCCCTAAGGTGTTCATTCCTCCCACTTGCGGTCACTTTTGTTCATATTGTACCTCGTATTTGTTGGTAAATCCGAACCATGAGCCTTTTCCTCAGCTGCTGTAGGAGAAGCCTGAGTCTGAGTTCCCGTAAGTCCAAAATCGAGCCATGAATGGGGCGTGTCTTAGCTTTCAAGTTGCCTGCCGAGAAAGCTGCCTCATTTCTCAGGTTATATTATTTAAGAACAGACTGTAAGGTCTGATCCTGCATCTTTCTTGGTCTGACCCTTGGTGCAGCTCCCTCCACGTACGGCATTGCATCATTTCACCCATCTTAGTTCATCCAGCCTCTCAAGCACGTCCAAACCATCCAAGCCTGCTAGTACGCATCCCATCACTGATCCTCTTGATACCTAACCGTTTCCTTAGCTCTTCACTAGATATCATATCTTGCAGTGTGGCCCCACACATCCATCCTTTCTCATCTTGTTGTGTTCCATTCTGTTGATATCATCCGTTTTGACAAGCCACATTTCTGAAGCATATGACATTGTGCTTGTAACACATGAAGCGTCCACCTTACCCTTCAAGGGGAAAGGGATTCTTCTCATAGTAAGTAGTGGCAACAGCCCTCTGAACTTTTCCCAGCTGCATCTAATTCTGGCAATAGCAATGGGAAGGTTAATTTCTTTGGAATCACACAAAAATACATGTGACTACAGTATCTAGTATTGTGAGTGCGAGTCTCGGGCTAGAGTATAAAATTCTAGATTAATAAACAGAGAATACATTTTGTTCCTTATTATTTCTATCTTTTGTGTTATTCTTTAATTATTTGTTATCTCTTCTATATTTGCAGGACACGGGGCCTCAGGTGGTGCTGGGTCTGGGTCACCTGCAGGGCATCTTCTACCTGCTCACCATCGGCAACACCCTCGCCTTCATCGCCTTCCTCGGGGAACTCTTCTCGCACGCCCGAGCCAACGCCAAAACTAACAACCTCAAAGTCCTCGGTGCCCCCGGCTATACCACGGATTTAGACTTTATCAAAACAGATGTACTCGAGACCAAATATAATGGCTATGATTAATAAGTGGGCACCAAATTCTTTAGCCACCTCAAAGTCACCACCCTCTCCATTATACCCAAGATTTATACTTTATCTGAGCACCGAAAGTTTTGTAGACGTTAAATAAGCACTAAGACCACTGAGCTATAATCTATTATTAGTGGACTGGATAGTGCACCAAAACTTTGGAGCTTGAGCCAATGTGCAAACTCTTTTTTGATTGATTAATTCAAAATTGTTACTGAAACAGGTGCGAACCTGATTTTTGCTCTATTATTACTGATAGGTGAATATGCATAGAGCAAAAATTATGGTGTTATTCATATCTACCTGATTTGTCAAAGATCGTCGATATTACGCATGCCCAGTTGACAAATTTAAGATGGCTGATGGCGGCACCAAGAGAAGAGTGTTTCCTCTCCATATAATAGAGCTGAGTGGCCCAAACACACCTACCCACCAGATTTAGGAATTATAAATGCATCGAAACAGTTAAAGACATATCCAATTTAGATTTTATGAAGACATCAGCATAATATTCTACCATTAGTAAGAACCAAGACCCACGCTTGACACGATTCAAGTTTCATGAGGCATAAATTTACCCAAGACGATAATAATTCTGATATGATATTTGTTGATTCCTCTTGTTAACTTTGTATATAATTATGCTTGAGGCTGGGACACAGGTTAGTCATTTATGTTTGTTCCCCATTGTTTATATTTTATCTACCATAATAATTGATAGGCTATAATCAATAAATGTTGGAAGCATGGATTTGTTTTATTGTTAACCCATACTATACCAGAGGATATTACCATAAATGTACCCTCTAGTACCAGGCAGTATGGCTAAAATGGCTTCAGAGGCAAGAGACCAGATCCTCCCACCTCAAAAGTTGGTGAAACACTGGCCCAGCTAGCCTGTGGAGGCTTGCAACCAAGCTGAGAAATGTTGCAAACTCCTCAGAGCGGTGCTAACAAGTCATGTTAGCAGCTACCACTCGATACTGGCAGTTACAAGGACTGCATATTTCTGACGGCAGTCGTCCGTTGCTGGTACTGGCGAGTGACTTTTATACTGACAGCCTTTGGCCGTCGCTGGGAGTGTAGGGGTTAACTGATAAAGTAGTGATGATCGGCAAGTCAGAAAAGTTATATAGGCCTATGCTGCATATACAGTATATATAGAGGGAGAGAGAGAAATGTACTGAGAGAGTGTGTGTAGGAAGGTTGTAGAGTAAATACAACATTATAACATTAATCAATTTATAACCTCGTAAAGATTGACAACGAGCTATAATAAACACAAGTATATAGCTCTGTTACAGCCGGACCAGTGGCCATTCGTAGAACTATTAAAAGGAAACCCTGATTTAGATTTATAACTTTCACCCAATGATCACGCTACAGTGAATCTGGGAGATGAAGAGAGCAATGCGCCCCCAGTCAGCAATCATCACTAAATATCACGGTAATGGGCCCTCTGTGTTGAAAGTTGGTGTGTAGAGTATGTCTGTGAGAGAGAGGCAGGTGGTGTTAAATGGTCTATAAAAATCCCTCGGCCATAACACCAACACACCCATAATACACCCTCCCCACCCCCTCCACCTATCACATCCATCACGCCCACACCCAGAATACACCTTCCCACACACGCCTATCGCCCATAATACACCCCCAACCCATTGTACCTATAATATACCCCCTTCCACAAACCCATCACGCCCACACCTATATCAAACCTTCCCCCCCACACAAACCCATCACGCCCACACCCATATTACCCCACCCCCCAATCCCTCACACCCCCACCCATCCATCACACCCACACACCATCAATCCCAAACCCATAATACCCCTCCTCCCCCCCTGCACAGCCACCACACCCACACCCATAATACAAGGACGCACTGTGAGCCTGTACAGTATAGAGCAAGAAGCTGAGCAGGGGTAAAGAACCCCTTGAGGCGGTTGAGCACATGATTGAATTAATATTATTTTCATGAGGTGGTAGGTTTAACTAGCACGCCTTTTGACAGTTTTCCTTTTTAGAGTACTGTAGTTATAATGCCAGGTGTAGGCTACTTAAAGGGGAGGTTTTTAGTTTGTTCCCTAGACCTCCATCAAACTTAAAGTCGCATCCCCAAGATAAGCTTGTAATTTTTTCGGTAGAAAAATTTCCCTGCCAAAGGCCGCTTCCTTACGCGTAGCTTACTACGCGTGTTATGGTTTATTTTCCAAGTGGGGCGTGTTCTAAAGTCGTAAACAACAATTCCCCAAGAAAGCTACAGACTCAGGCGACACGTGATCAGTTCATTACCTACAGCTACAAATGGGAAACTCAAAAGTTCCCGCCAACTTTCACCCGCGCTTTCAATGTTTACATCACAGCTCATCCTTCACAGTTTTACCATTTTCCCAACACGCCCGGCGGCTAGGAACAGTGTGAAGTGGTTTGTCAATATTATCTGTGGTTAGAAATGTTGGGGTAGCTTTTACCTGGGTTGTGGAAACGAGAGACCAAGTGATTACAAAAATAAGGAAAAACAATCATCAACAGAATGCTAACTCATGCCTAATGCGTGAAGAGGAATTGTTGTCATGGGAAAATTAGTATGTATTGCCCTTTTCCCACATGTGCGACTTCATACGATTTTCGTCGCCGAGGACGTAGTCTTGTCAATTCGCAAGGATTCGTGTGCGACGTATACTATTTTGACCGTTACAAACAGATAACAAATTATACTCGGCGAAGATGTCGTCGATGAATGCGACGCAATCGCCGCCTTGTGCGACGTTATCGGCGAAGTGAGCGATGTTTCGCCGACGATCTCTGCGAGGAATGTCACATTTTCAAAAATATCTTGCGATATCATGCGATGGTGAAAGAAAACTGACGAATGTTCTGCGACGTCTTCGGCGATTCAAGCGATGACACGAAAGTCTTAATATTGACAACGAAATGGGGTGAAATGTCTTAAAATCGCCAAACTAATCGGCCGAACGTCATAAAATATGAAAACTAATGGGGTTAACCATGAGGAAGAAAGGGGACCAGAAAAACGACCCATCTCCCCTTAATTCGGAGATTGGCAATGCTTCGCCGGAGACATTTTTCTATCAAATAATGTACAAATTTAGCTTGCTCTCAAAACAAAAAATATATATGTTGGCTCGCTACCGCTCACCAGGAAAACATTGAAACCTGGATGGGGGTAAACGTCTTAAAACAGTAGGCTGAACGGGGCCGAACGGATACAAGGCAAAGAGAGAGGGAGAGAAAGAGAAAAAAAAAAAAAAAGGAGAGAGGGAGAGAAAGAGAAAACAAAAAAAGGCGAGGTGGGCTCATAAGCTGTAACGCAAACATTGAGCCCACCTCGCTATTTTTGTTTTCTCTTTCTCTCCCTCTCTCTTTGGCTTGTATCCATTCGGCCCCATTCAGCCTACTGTTTTAAGATGTTTACTCCCATCCAGGTTTCAATATTTTCCTGGTGAGCGGTAGCGAGCCAACATATATAACAAAATTTGTTGAGAGCAAGCTAAATTTATAAATTTTTCGATAGAATTTTTTTTTCGGCGAAGCCGGATTTCTCCATATAATGCTGGTTCGCTATCTGATACTTGGATGGGGATAAACGTCTTAAAACAGTTGGCTGAATGGCGCTGAATGGATACAAACCACAGAAAGAGAGAAAAGGAGAGAAAGAGAAAAAAAAAAACAGGTGAACCCCCCAAGAGAGGTGCATAGAAAAAATGGTTGACAGGTTCACTATAGGCCTAATCTTTTTTTTTTACCCACCTCGCCGAAGGTGCTCTTTGGCATCGTCGATGTTCTAGGAACATCTGAGAGCATCGGCGAGCAGAGCATCTGAGAGCATAGGTGAGCATCTGTGCAGCGTTGCAAAGGTTTTTTTGTGCGAAACCCTCCGCGATGTCTCGCCGATGTCGCCGATGTTCCCCGAGGGCCTCGCAGATCTTTCTGCGATGTTCGACGATGCTTGCGAGGGCTACGAAGCCTCGTGAGTCCTCATCCAAAATTTTGAACAGTCCGAACATTTGCGACGACCCGCGAGGGCCCATGCGAGGCCTTGCGAGGCATACGATTATTATGCGAGGGTATACGATTTCTTTGCAACATGTCACGAAGGTGACAATTTATGGGTGTCGGCGATGAAAATCGTATGAAGTCGCACATGTGGGAAAGGGGCAGAGAGCAACTAACTAGAGGTATAGGGAGAGTTTGTGATCGTACGTTGAATACATGGATGCAATATGTGTAGGATTGTGTCTGTATATGTTTATGTGTGCACACTGTCACTACCACAACGACCACAATCACTACCATCAAAAGGCACAACCATCAGTTCTTCCTCTGACAAAGCTAAACTCTTCGCTCAAACTTTTGCTAGAAACTCCACTTGGATGATTCCGGTGCTATTCCTCCCTCTCCACCCTCCTCTCTCTTACTTATGCCTAATATCCTAATCTCTTCTAAAGATGTACTTTCTACCCTCTCTGGGCTTAATACTAATAAGGCGTACAGTCCGGACGGTGTTCCTCCTGTTGTTCTCAAAAACTGTGCTTCCGTGCTGACTCCATGCCTAGGCAGACTCTTTCGTCTATGTCTATCCTCTAACGTCTTCCCTTCATGCTGGAAGTTTGCTCACATTCAACCTGTCCCAAAGAAGGGTGACCGCTCTCCACCCTCCAACTATCGTCCAATTGCTCTTATCTCTTGTCTTCCTAAAGTTTTGCAAACTATTCTTGTTTCGAAATTTCTTAAGCATTTCTCTTCTCATAATCTGCTCTCAGATCGCCAGTATGGTTTCCTTAAAAGTCCTCTGTAGCCCAAACTATAAGTCCTAGAGAATTCTAACTGGTGCCATTCGTTTTTTCTCGCCGAGCAGCTTCTAGGCATGGTCGTAGATTTCATTTTCGCTCATCCTTTCGCCCAGAATCTAAAATATTTTTTTCCAAAAAAAACACCAAATCCTTGATTTTGGTCGAATTTTGACTTGTCAATATTATTACATATTTGGATTCGTCTCGCCGTTTCGGTTTCAACGGTAGATATATTTTTGAATTTTGCCCAATTTTTAGGCCCAATAGGCCTATTTTAAAGTTTAAAAACTCCATAGACGAGTTTTTTATGTACGGATTTTGTTTAAATTTATACCATAATTACACTTTGGCAAGCTGAATCGAATGGCGCAAACAGAATTAAAATCGGACCATTAGTTTAGGATTTCGATTTTGACTTGGCCTTCCTGGAGGGCCCAGGGGACCGTTTTTTGGACTTTAAAAGTCCTCTGTAGCCCAAACTATAAGTCCTAGATAATTCTAACTGGTGCCATTCGTTTTTTCTCGCCGAGCTGCTTCTAGAAATGGTCGTAGATTTCATTTTCGCCCAGCCATTCGCCCAGAATCGAAAATATTTGTTCCAAAAAAACTTGGCAAATCCTTGATTTTGGTCGAATTTTGACTTGTCAATATTATTACATATTTGGATTCGTCTCGCCGTTGCGGTTTCAACGGTATATATATATTTTTAATTTTGACCAATTTTTAGGCCCAATAGGCCTATTTTAAAGTTTAAAAACTCCATAGACGAGTTTTTTATGTACGAATTTTGTTTAAATTTATACCATTAGTACACTTTCGTTAGTACACGAAAATATGTTTTCCAAAAAACCTTGGGTCGCTCTATTGATCTTCTTTCATATCTTACTAACTCTTGGTCATCCTCCTTTCGGGACTTCGGTGAGACTTTTTGTATTGCACTAGACATATCGAAAGCCTTCGATAGAGTCTGGCACAAATCTTTAATTTCTAAACTACCCTCCTTCGGTTTCTATCCCTCCATCTGTGCCTTTGTCTCTAATTTCCTTTCCGGCCGTTCCATAGCCGCGGTTGTGGACGGCCATCGTTCACTTCCTCACCCTATAAACTCCGGTGTTCCTCAGGGCTCTGTCCTATCTCCTATTCTCTTTCTAATTTTTATAAATGATCTCCTCAACTGTACCTCAATTCCCATCCATTCATACGCAGACGACTCAACCTTACACTACTCCATTAGTTTTTCAGAACGCCCCAGCCAGCAATCCCTCAACGACAAACGTAATGAAGCCATAGAACTTTTAAATTCTGATCCAAATACAGGGTGACCCAAAAAGAAATCCCACGTTTCAAAGGTAAATGAAACAAAAATGGTTAAAGATAATCAAAATAATATTTGCACACATGAAACTCCCTTCAATACAGTTTTTATTCATCATGTTTTCAAGATGACATCCTCCAAATGGTGGCCGTCAGTGTCTATACACAATTGGAGGCGATTTCTGAAGGCTGCCATGGCTCGACGGGTCATGTCGGGTGGAACAGCGGCTATCTCCGGCTGAATAGCAACCTTAATAAGGGCTTCAAGAGTTTGGGGTCGATGAGTATACACTCGTGATTAAGGGAAACATTTCCCTAGGCACTTGCAATGAACGTCGAGCTGTGTGTGCCGTAGCTCCATCTTGCTGAAACCACACATCGATCATTGCAAGTGCTTAGGGAAATGTTTCCTGATCGGGTGATCTCGTTGCGTGGCGATGTTGGGTGGCCGGCCCGTTCCCCTTACCTCACCCCTTGTATTTTTTTTTCTTCTGTGGGGCTACCTTAAATCACTCATCGTCCCCTATTTTAACTCCTTTCGGGGTTGGGCACCCGCCCAGGAATCTGTGGTAATAAACAGAAACAAGTGAGATTCTTGAAAGCTTGTTTATTGCTGGAGGCCCTTTTTAAACTGAATAAAATTGTCTACTAGTAGCCATAATAAAGTTAAAAGGACGACACCGGTACAGAAAGGGTAAATTTTGGTCACTTGTATGTGTGGGGAGGTTACCAGTTACCTCTCTTTAAACCAAAATGTCGAATCTGTTTCACTCTTCTACCGATATAAGAATAATTAGAGTTCTTCAGAGCTTTCTCAGTGTATTAGAGAGTAGGGGGCACCCGCCTTTCAACACATTCCCACCCCTATTCTGTTCAACTCTCTAACCCAAGATTAAAACGATTTTCCCAGTCTTTCTTGTATTCAACAAGTACATTTTGGAACTCTCCCTCTTTTTATCTTTCCCTCATCCTACGACTTAATTAATCTTCTTCAAGTTCCGTGTCCAGACATTTTGACTCTCAACATACAATACCTTGAAATTAGCTCCCTGTCACTCCTCTTTTAATATTAGGGGGACTCTCGTTACAAGCAGATTCGCCTTTTGTATATAGGAAAGGTGAGACAAGTAATAATTTAGATAACTTACTGTCTGGAATCAAGGAAGGGGACAGTGGAAGTAGTGGGGGTTGAGGAAGGGAGCTGGAGGAGATGAAGGTGTTAGGACTTGTAAACATTAATGCTAGTTTGATATTGTAAATATCCACCTATTTCACTATCTTAAGATGTATAGATCATTCTTTGTTTATTTTACCAGGAAATTCACAAGAAAGATCACACACAAACAGTAATCAAGCACAAATAATAGTGTTAACACAACAATACAATTCTTCCTTTCTACACTTCGTCTCTCTACCCTATGTGATAATTTGCTCATCTGTCTTTCCAACCCCCTACTGTCACATGTAGGCCTACACATCTAGAATATGTATATTTATGGATTGGGTGGCGAAAAACACAGGACATAGCTTTGATTCCTTATTATCCAACGTTTCCGGGCTTTGGACAACCCATCTTCAGAGGGACCAGTCTCTCTGAAGATGATTTGTCCATAGCCCAAAACGTTGGCGAATACAGAATTAAAAAAAAATCCTGTGTTCTCCCCCACCCAATTCATCTACCTGTCAGTATAAATTATATATATATATATATATTACACACAATCAAGGGAAATTATGAACACACACACACACACACACATACCATCACACAGTGCCACGCGGTACTGAGAACTTGAAGGTGAAACTATAATTGTAGCTTCTATAGCTAAGTGACCAATCATGTTTTAGCTGAGTTACACAGAAATATTGTGTGCGTCATCGTGTGTGTGTGTGTGTGTGTGTGTAGTTGAAGTTTGGGTAGATGGCTATTTAATATGGGCGATATGAGTGCATTAACAAAAAGAAAACCATAGCCAAAACTATCAGTCAACATTCGTTATAAATCGTTATAAATTCGATATAAATTAGTTATACATCGTGACCCCGTAACTGTTGTAACTCAAAAAGTGCTAGAGCAAACTGGATGTAATTTTCCAACCGATTCTCTGGTTGATTATTCCCTAATAGTAGAAATATAAGCTCAATTACTATAGTCGTGTTTTAGTTATAGAGCTTGGGGGTTAAGATGTTTGGCCTACTTATAATGAATAGACTATAAAGGAAAGTAAAAGGTGACGAGCTGTCCTACTCCAGTACTCCGTCAGAAAGTAAGCGAAATTACCTGCATATGAAAGTACTGAGAACCACGAGATGTGATGCCAAAAGTCCCTCTGGCGGCCAAAAGTGAAACCCGTGCCCAACAAGTCCAGCCTGCCCCTGCCCTCCTACCCTCCCACTCCTTATAAATTACTCAGAACTTCATTATATGCTATTTAGATATTACAATACTGCCGGGCCTATTATATTTATGTCTATAGATTACAATTATAAGTTTACATTGGTCACACTAACGTACTTTTAAATTAGCCTACTCTCTCAATTCAACTTTCTAATTACCAATTTTCATAATTATATTTAAGATCATGAGTCACTATATTTACACTGGTTATGAGAACATAGTGTACAATAATGTTCTAAAACATAAAAGTCTACTATGTACTGTACAGTGCAGCCTACAGCACATTTATGCGACATGCAGATCCTGAGAGCAGGGTTGCATGAAATCATCACATTCACCAGAGTAATATACAAGTGTGTGTGTGTGTGTGTGTGTGTGTGTGTAATAAGATTAATTAACACAGGGCTGTGAACAAAGTCAAAATTCACTATTCTATCGAAAAATATAATAATTTAGCTTGTAGGGGGTCTGGGTGGGTATATATATATATATATATATATTGTTTATTTGAAGGGAGGCTGGTAAGTAAGGTGTGTTTGTTAGGCTAGGGGACAACTTAACTACAATACTCAAAAATGGCAAAAAGCAAGCAAAATCCGCAATAATAATTACACAAAATATCATAAGTTTAATAACCCACAGTACGTCGGACCAGATAGTGTTAACAATATATAGGTAAGCACTGGGTAAGAAAATTAAGGTTGTAGATATGGGGAATAGACTGCCAATCACTTTTATCACCACAGGAGCAGTGATAAGTTTCAAACACAACTTGGATACCTAATGAATGACGTGGGTTGGGTGTGAAAGGGATCTACCTCGTATGGGTCGGTTGGTCCTTTTCTGATTTCCGTGTTCTTACGCTCTTATGTATTTTGAGTCAGTCAATATGATACGCTAATTGACCACTTGCGAGTTCCAGGCTATAAGGAAGTTGGGGCCGTATACATCAATATTAAACAGATGTGCAATACAAATGTAGGTTTGTGATGGATATAAATTATGTTGAATTTGGTTTTATATACTTGTTAATGTACTACACCCGTATTCTAGCTGGTAATTCGGCTTAATATCAATGCTTACGGATCCAACTTCCTTATAGACAAACTCGCAAGTGGTTAATGACCATTTGCGAGTTTCGGGTTATAAAGATATTAGAGCTGTAAACGTCGATGTTTAGCAGAAGTATCAGCTATAATACGGTTATAGTGCATTGTATTCACATATTATATTAAGCATACTTTTCATCCTTTTGGAACCTATAGTATTACTACATTTCTGTTTGATATCGATGTTTACGTTTCCAACTTTCTTTTAGCCTGAAACTTTTAAGTGGTCAATTGTCGAAATTGCAATAAGAAGTACCATAACATTATTACTGTTTTTCTCGTTATTATTGCAACACTTAGCGTATCATAATAAGTGGGAAGGGATACATTAAACTCATAGTCATTACCATCGACAATAACGGGGCTTTTTTAGTATTTTTAATTTTAATTGTTTGTGGATGAGAGAGACAAAAGGCAGAACTGCCTGTGACAAGTGCCTCCCTCAGAGTTGAAAGAGTGACAGGGCAAAATTCCAGGAACGTTCGAGCCAAAATGCTTGGACAAACGGAGTTTGAAGCAATTTAAGTCATAGGATGAGGGGAAGAAGGATTCAGGGAGAGAGTTCCAGAGCTCAGCTGTTGAATAGAAGAAAGATAGGGAATATTTATTCACTCTTGGGTTGGAGAGTTGTACAGAGTAGGGGTGGGATTATGTTGCAAGACAGGTGTTACATACTCTATGTAGAGGAGGTGGTATATACTGAGAGCTCTGAGGAACACTGATTATTGTAATAGCGGTAGAATAGCGAGGGCGAGAGAGATGCAACATGGCGGCGAAGAGAGAGAAATTGCAAAGAGTCGGTGAGAGGATCCTCCCCACACATGTGAACAATACTCAATACATAGACGCACTGTGCCCCTGTAAAGAGCAAGAAGCTGTGCAGGGGTAAAGAACCACCGGAGGCGGTTGAGCACACCCAGCTTCTGGGAAGCTGTTTTGGCAAGGGTGGTAATATGATATTTCCAAGTGAGATCAGAAGAAAAAGAGATACCTAGAATATTGAGAGAAGATGAAGGGTTGATTTGTGTATTGTTGAATTATAAGGGATAGGTCTGTGGGAGTTCTTGGCGGGTAGATAAATGGAGTAATTGGGTTTTATAGCATTGTAAGCAACAAGATTTGCTTTGCCCCAAATGGAAATGGTTGATAGGTGTTCCATTGCATCAACATACGGGCCAGATTATGCAACCCAAAATAGTATTATGGAGCTGTAGGGCTATTAACGGTAAAGGTCGGGTGGTGGTGGTGTAGAAAGTGTGCAGGAGTAGCAATAGGTCTGGAGGGGGAGAAAGCAGACCACCACCACCACCCTACCAATACCACCATCTAATCTTCACATATAGTTTCCCCGCTGCGAGCTGGCTTATTGGTTTTAATTTCATATAAACAATATAATACTTTAGATAAGTGCCGGAATATATTAATTTTCTGAATAAGGTATAAATTAACTAACGTTATGAGTATATAATAGGCTTAGAACCTATTGGTATGTATTTAAACCATCCCTCTCTCTCTCTCTCTCTCTCTATATATATATATATATATATATATATATACAACATAGTAAATAAAATAACACCTACATATACAGTATATTGTATATTGCATGATTGTGCGCTTCCATTTGTTCACATTGATTTTCACCTGCACCTGGTAAAAATGGAAAGTTGGCCTAAGGACAATGTGAGGCGCCCCACAGTTCGCCCAAGCCACAACACTGATAATACAACACATGATCGTTACTTGGAACTTTCTATTGTGCGATTGGTTCATGTAACTGTTTGGGTGACCCTACTACCAACAGTCTCAAACGTTGCGAAGGGTCTTATTTTTCCCTATTATATCTTAGTGCTATATCCAATAGGAAATGAAGGCGAGTCATATTATGAGAGGGCTGCACGTTGATAATAAAACCCTCAAATACTGCTGTACTCATTCTATATTATGTACAAGGTATAGGAGAGAGGAAGGACTTGACAAAAATGAGTTATTTAAGAAACAGGGATTGTAAGTTGTAAATGGGATCAGCAAGGATTATGGGATAAATGTTAAACAAGCTCGACGATGATAAGGTCTGACCAAAATATGTAAAGAGGAAAAGAGTATGTTTAATCAGGAGAGCATAAGGAGGTAGAATATGGGAAGAGAAACACACGCACACACACACACACATAAAGAGATTATGCTTTTGAAGACTAGGCCTACATGTCAATGCATAATATGTGAACCCTGCAAAAATTTGGTCATGCCAATGAAGGACTCAAGAGGTATTTCAAAGACAGGTTACCTGGATACAAAGGTGGAGAAAACTTCCAGGCCAGGGTTTCAGCTTTGGGTTGAAGGTTAGGAAAGGTGACCAACTTGATCAGGAGGTTGACCTCTTCTGGAGTTGACTTTCTAGGGACATTCTCTAGAACGGTGGTAAAAGTTTAACAGGCAGGGAACCCTTTACGTTGTGTTTGTTAATGTACTGCCCTATTCGTTGATGCTCTTGATGTGCTTGGTCAAGCCCCAACTCCTTCATATACTACACCAGCCCCCTCCCTCACCCTCTTATACTTCCACTGCTCCTCCTTGCCTCGTGACATTGGTGTAACCAAATTTATATCACATATCTCACATACCTGCCTCGCGTGGGCCGCATGGCCTTATGCAGTTTCCCGTGATCTTATGGTCTTACCCTATATTATCATCATCATCGGCGACGTCTCTCGTCAATACACTGAGGTGAGAGGTCCTATAGGGACAGAGATGGCAGAGAAAGTTACGAGAGGCATGGGAAGCTCAATCCCACGTGAGATAAAACTATCCCGTCACTTTCTATTAGTCACATCTTACGAGTTATGACACACGGGAATGACAAGGGAAGTATTTTGGTCTACAAACTGTGAGCGAAGACCCAAGCAGACAACATGTCAGATGTAGGCCTAGTTCATTCACAATCAACTAATGTATAGTAGTTTCTATATGCTTAATTGCTTATAAATGTAAATTAATTGTTGTTGTTGTTGTTGTTGTATTTAACGGCTAAAGAATTATACTAGACATTGCACTATGATGCATTAAACCTGGTCATAGCATTTTGTTTGTTTAAAATACTTTAATATTACTGTATATAGCACATTAAAGTTAAAGCTATTAACAAAATATTGTTTTATTTTCTATTTTTATAAGATACAAATCCACACTATTCGGCTATACTGATGAATTAGAGAGAGAGAGAGAGAGAGACAGAGAGAGAAGAGAAGAGAGTATATAAGACACAGTAAGCCCCCACACATGAACCAGTAAACCTCCAGCCACACACACACCAACATGGTCACCCTCAGAGCTGTAAGTCCAATACCAGTGTTATTATAGAGATATATAATACGTTAATATCAACAATCAATATCAATAGGTCGACGACAATTACTGTAAAAACAAAACAAAACAAGCTTTTATGTTTCCATCACTCTTCCTTATTATGTTTGTTTCTGGCCCACCTTCTCCCTCATGTTTAGCCTCATTAGGTGTCAGATTTTCAGACACTCGGCCCATTAGTTTGGCAATTTTGAGCCCTTTCACCGCATTTATTAGTCAATATTTAGGCCTTAGGTTTCGGGGGTTTTCCTGGCGAGCGATAGCGAGCCTGTAACTTAGGAGGACCCGGCCTTCAGCTTGGACATTTTTCTACCAAAAATGTACTTGATTTATCTAGAAGGGAGATCTTAGATAAGTTTATTTAAGATTGATTAAGGCTTAGGGAGGATATATATACACTATATATATATATATATATATATATATATATAGAAATAGATATATATATATATGAATAAATAAATATATATATATATATATATATATATATATATATATATATCTATATATATACCGGTATATATATATATATATATATATATATATATACACTATATATATATATAATGTAGGGGATTATTTTCTGGACCCCCTTCTCCCTCATATTTAGCCACATTAGTTTTGATATTTTAATAGCGGAATTCAGGATTTAACCTATAGACTACGAATAAATGGGCAAACAATGGTCAATTTAAAGGAGGGAAGGGGGGGGGGGGGATGTGGTATAGGGAGATACTACTACTTTCTATGTGTCACCCAATTTTGAGACATTTCCCAGGATATAATTAACCCCTTGAGTACCAGCGACGCACGTTATGCATCGCCAATGTATGTAAAGCTAAACCTCAGCGTGACGCAATGGTTGCATTCGCCTTAATTACTCTTGTCCTATGGCACCTAAAGGGTTCACATTTGTATAGGAACTACTTTAGGATCCCACGGAACAATACCAATGGTTGGCAATCCTCCAAGTCCAACCGCGTGCGTGTTAGCGCGCGTGGGAGTGATTTTCCAGCATATTGCCTACCCATAATCCCATGTTAATTGTGACTTTCTGACGCCCCCCAGGGCCCCTAAATGACCTAGGTGAACGGGTTTGTTTTGATTTCCCTTCATCACTAAGCCATCCTATGTGTTTTCAGGAAAAAAAAATGACAAGTGGCTGGTCCTGGAGTGTACATTTATATTAAATGACAAGTGGCTGGTCCTGGAGTGTACATTTATATTAAATCGCTTGGGGTCCACCAGGTTATCCATGTTCATGTCTGTATCTCCTCATCCAGCTCGTTGCCTTCCTGGTGGTTATCGCCCTATTGGGTCTGAGTACGGCGCACCCCTACCCGGACGGTTATAAGAAGGAGCAGTTGGGGCGGGTGAAGATCCAGGTGTACAGGGGGCCCAGCAAGGGGAAGGGCTACCACGTGTTCGCTCCATGGGGCTACTACGTCACCCAACCAGAGGACTACAAGAATGGATACCACCATCACTGATTCTACGACTAGGTAGGCCAGTTTGTTCTTAGCTCATTAGATTATTATCATGTTCGGCCCATTAGTTTGGCGATTTTAAGAACTTTCTACCCATTTCTGTTTATATGTTCCCTCCACCAACCGACTTTATATGTTCCCTCCACCAACCGACTTTATGTTCCCTCCACCAACCGACTTTATATGTTCCCTCCACCAACCGACTTTATGTTCCCTCCACCAACCGACTTTATATGTTCCCTCCACCAACCGACTTTATGTTCCCTCCACCAACCGACTTTATATGTTCCCTCCACCAACCGACTTTATATGTTCCCTCCACCAACCGACTTTATGTTCCCTCCACCAACCGACTTTATATGTTCCCTCCACCAACCGACTTTATGTTCCCTCCACCAACCGACTTTATGTTCCCTCCACCAACCGACTTTATATGTTCCCTCCACCAACCGACTTTATATGTTCCCTCCACCAACCGACTTTACTCCTAAACTCAATTAATGAAATCAACAAATACATGTGGCAGTCCAGGGATTCGAACGTAGGATGCTCACACCGAAATTCAGTGCATTTATCCATTGCGCTACGAAGACAGTTTTAAGACTTTTCGTGCCATTTAGGTGTCGATTTTTTCCTGGCGAGCGATAGCGAGCCTGTAATTTAAGAGGAATCGGCCTTCGGCCAGGACATTCTTCTATCGAAAAATGTACAAATAAATTTTGAAAGGGGGTCTAGGGGGTGTAATTTTAAGCTTGATGGAGGTCTGGGGAACAAACTAAAAACCTACAAGAAGGGATACCACCACCACTGATTCTAGGACTAGGTGGGTGATGTTATTAGGTCTGGGAGATCACGTAGACTCTGATACAATAGGGTACTTAATAGGACTGCAAGGGATACCACCACCACTGATTCTAGGACTAGATGGGTGATGTTATTAGGTCTGGGAGATCACGTAGATTCTGATACAATAGGGTACTTAATTGGACTGCAAGGGACACCACTGATTCTAGGACTAGATGGGTCAAAGTTGTTAGCTCTACGAGATAGCACGTAGACTCTGATACAATAGGGTACTTACTAGGGTGACCCTGTAAATATGTGGGGAATATGGTAGGGTCATGACGTAAGTGTATGGGTTATTATGTACAGTATCTATGTGTGTATTTATAGGGTGTAAGAGGGTGTATTGTGTGTTTGTGAAAGGGGGATTGGGGTGTGGTGAAGTGTGTATGTGAAGTGTAAGATTTGGTGTAGCCTATGTGTGTCTATACGGTGTGAGAGGGTGTATTATGTGTGTGTGTGTGTGTGTGGAGGGGGGATTGGTGTGTAGTAAAGTGTGTGTATGTGAAGCGTGAGACGTGGTGTACGGGTGTGTGTCTGAGATAATGGTGTGCGAGGTTTGGTGAAGGTGAGGGGGAGATGTGTGTGCGTGTGCGTGTGTGTGAAAGGTTTGGTGGGGTGTGTATGTTTGTGTATGTAGTTGTATACTTTGTGTAGTTGTGTGTGTGGATGTGGTGTGTGCGGTGTGGTGTGGATGTACTGTGTGTGTGCGTAGTTACTGTATGTGTATAAAGAGGGTGTGGTCCTTTTTGGTGTGGCCAGGAGAAAGTTAAAGACTCCCAGCATGAGGAGGAACAACAACAACAACAACAACAGGTGGCAGACGAGACACATACCGAGAGAAAACACTTTTTTTGTGACACAGACCAACCCCTTCCTCGCTTGTCATTCTTCAATTAACCCTTTCAAGATCCGATATACGCATTTATGTTGTTTGCTGGCTACTAATAGACGATTTTATTCTATTTAGTAAGAGTATATGGAAGTCAGAGTTAATTGAAATAGTCTTTACCCTTATAATTCTCACAGATCCTTCATAAGTGTATAACATCGTCTAATGATAGCCAGAATAAACTGTCAAAACGCGTCATAATCTTCAAAGGGTTAACCTCTGATGGGACTGTTTTTTACCTAGGGTCACGAACTACCATTGCAAAACTATTACCAGTAGGCTACATATAATGAAGATAGAAATACCAAACACAAAACTCTCATAACTCAAAAAAGGACTTAGCCTAAAGGAGTGGGGGGTTTTCTGGAACCCCTTCTCCCCCATGCTTAGCCTCATTAGTTTTGAGATTTTATGACGTTCGCCCCATAGTTTGACGATTTTAAGATCTTTCGCTCCATTCCTGTCAGAGATTAAAGCAATAAATATAAATGCATTTTTCTTAAAGGTTTGGGGGTTTTTTTTTTTTGGGGGGGGGGAGTTTTGACTTTTGTCTCATCCATATTTAAAAAAAAAATATATATATATATATATATATATATATATATATATATATATATATATATATATATTACAACTCCATAGCTAATTCCTTGACTCCCATGCAATTCGTGGCTAAACTAGCCAGCATGATACCAACTATAGATTATACACACACAAACAAACACACACACACACACACATACACACTAACCCATCTCTTCCCAACTATTTTTAGCGTGTATTCCGGCGCCAGATGTGTCGGTCACGTCGCTTTCACTCCCATAATATTGAAACCACTACAATCTTGCGGAATGACACTCACTTTACAACGCACACTTCAGATCTTGACGTGTTTTTAAAGGAAGTACGGTTCGCCACATAAATTCGCACTCTCTTCGTAATTTGATGTATGGCAGCAAAAATATAATTGACTTACAAGGATATTTATATTTATTTGATCGTATGAATTAGCTACTGCATAGCAAACTACACTTGTAATTCAATTGTGCTAGATAGGCCTATAATTCCTTTCATTCATTCAATCTTAGAGGAGTAACGTATTCATGTGGGCAATTGTACATTAAACACTATGGGTCTTTTTCAACATACATATATCTGTTTAGTCATAACCAAAAATAGTTTATATACAAACAATCTGCTGAAGTGTGAAGAAAATTAAGCAATAGAGCATTTATCTCTCCCAAGCGTGCACAAAAACATATTATTATCTCTCTCAAGCGTACAGTCCATGGCAGGATGTTAACCCCTTGAGGATCCTGATGCATTTACACAACTTAAGGGGATAGGGATTATATTTTTGGTCGATTATATCATACATCTATGATCTATAATATATTTGTATTTTCCTCCCTAGACCTCCATCAAACTTTAAAAAAAAACATCAATTAGATCCACCTTCTAGATTAGTTTGTACAACCAGGAATTTTTTCTATCGAAAAATGTGCAAATTTATCTTGAAGGAGGGTCTTGTTTTGTTGTTTTTTAAGCTTGATGGAGGTCTAGGGATGAAACTAAAAGACGTTATTAAAAAATATACAAATGAGCAAAAAAATACACTGCAAATCTACGACCAGCCCTTCCTCAAAATATAATCAGTTTGACGAAGGTGAAATCAAAAGGAGTTATTATACTGAAAAACGATAATTGATGTAAATAATTTAGAGATTAACGCCTTGAGGATTATGGCGCAACTTAACAGCTTATTTTCAGATAATTGATGTAAGTTATTAACCCCTTCAGCACGATGACGTAATTTTCATCATATTACCTCTCCAAAGCGTGCAATACTTGGATTTTTTTTAAGGGGGAGGTAGTCGCTTTTTCTGGAGCCCCTTCTCCAACGATTATGACGCATTTAGACCGTTTATTCTGACTAGTATTATTATTTATCTCAAGCGTGCAAAAATATAGAATATAGGATGTGAGGATATTAACCCCTTGAGGATCATGACGCATTTAGACAGTTTATTGTGGCTATTATTACACGATTGTATTCAGATTAGCAAGGGTATAGGGAATTCAGAGGGTTAATAGAGATAGTCGTTACCCTTTTAAATCCTGCATACCTTTCATAAATTTTTCAAAGTCGTCTAATGATAGCCAAAATAAAGTTAACAATTGCGACATGATCTTCAAAGGATGTAAACCCCTTGAGGATCATGAAGCATTTATGTTGTTTCTGGCTATTATTGGACGATTTTATTCAGTAAAGGAGGGATCTGTATTAATCAAAAGGTTAATTGAGAATGACTTCACCCCTTCATTGATAGAGGTCTCTCCTAAGCTGTATGGAAATCGTCTTACAATAGCCACAAGAAATCTCTAAAATGCGTCGTGATCTCAGGTTAAACCACACATCGATAAGCAGCCCTTCCTCAAATAATAGGTCTGACGAAGGTGAAGTGGAGTTATCATATTAAATAATAAATAAATATACAAATCAATAAACCCTAGCCCCTTAAATGTCTCACACCGAGATGGCTGAAGTAACCACATTATCACACCACGGAGAGTCTACTTTCACATACACACACACACACACACCACTAACACACACATACTGGAGATCTTGTAGCGACAGAGACCGACCAATCTCCGCCATCTTGGTGATATTCTTCCCCTCTTTATCTCCAAATATCTCCATACCCACAATAAACATTCGGTAATACTGGTACAGAATATAGAGTTTGGTCATTGGAGATAAGTTTAACACGATCCAAAATCAAATAAAGCCTCATAGCCGGATAATTGAGGTCCCAAAATGGCTTCCAAAGAATAAGTTGACCACTCTCTCTTACAACAGGACCATGATGCCAGAGGGAGGGAAAGTGTAAACAAAGAGAAGTTGGTTCAGCACCGGGCCATAAAACCCGCCCAGTACTGTCACTCTCACTTTCAATTACGCAGCATCCCTTGCAACATCATCACCCGAGCCAGACAATTTTACCGTTTAGCCAACAGCCTAACTCAATTATTATGTCATAAAGGGGAGTTGTTTGTTCCCTAGATAGGCATATCCATCAACCTTTTTAAAAATATCCCTAAAACTCCCCTTCGGGATCAATGTGTACATTTTTTGGTAGAAAAAGGTTCCGGCCCCTCCAAAATTACAGGTTCGCTATCGCTCGCCAGGAAGAGATCGACACATAAATGGCATGGCGAAAAGTCTTAAAATCGTCAAACTAATGGGGCGCACATCTTTAAAATCTGAAAACTAATGGGGCTAATCATGAGGGAGAAGGGGGTCCAGAAAAACCGCAAAGTTAGAATCTCCCATGGACCACTTGCGAGTTGAGGGTTACATGGAAGTTAAGAGCTGTAGGCATGTCGATGTTTAGCAGAAAATACCAAACCTATTTAAGCTTCTGATGGAAGGTTATTGAATGATATTCATGTTATTATACAGTATGTGCACTACAACCGTATTATACAGTATGTGCACTACAACCGTATTATACAGTATGTGCACTACAACCGTATTATACAGTATGTGCACTACAACCGTATTGTAGCTGGTAATCCAACTTAATATCGATACTTATATCAACTTCCTTATAGCCCAAATGTCGCAAGTGGTCAATTGTACGAATATTTCATTGTCACTGATCACTACAGTATGCTTTACTCTATTTTATAAAGATCAGTGGTTACTGTCGCTTGCTTCTAAGACGTGGAGGCTAGGTTACTGACTGAAGCAGGTATATGTAACATTATGGTACTTTCTCATTTATTTAGGGGGGAGGGGCTGCTTTGATGGGCCTTTGGGACTGGGTCAATAGCTATTGTATTCAATTATGCCAAATCCTCAATTAAAACAAATTATCTGAGGGTAGGTGGATTAGTAAAGAAAAATCCCATTGAAAAGGTAAGGACCTGTAAAATGAAAGGTGAAGAATGAAGACCCTTAAAGTGGACTTAAAATAAGTCCACTTTCATGCATAAATAAATTATCGACCACTGTATGCTATGCCTCTTGCTCTGAAAAAGACAAATCAGTATCGGCTAAAACATCAGTTCAATGTTTAGCAAGGACAGTCAACTAAAGGCTGCACTTGCTTAATTAATATCCTTGACAAGTCCCCTAACTTTAAGACCCTTCCTCAGCACCTAGTCTCAGGGTCTCCTCAGTGTACCAAGTGCCATCCTTCCCTTTGTTCCCATACTTAGAACATGCTTCAGTTTCATTCTCTCCACATGATCAAACCACCACAGTCGGCTGGTATTAATCAGCTCACCGATATCCTTAGCGTCATATTGGTCTCTCAACTTTGCCCTCACTGGACCTCTTTAACTGTGACATTACATACCCATCTCACCATACTTATTTGTTTGGATAGGTATGCTAGATGGTGAATTTCCCAGGCCCAACCACCAGGGCTTCAATATTCAAAGGTAGTCAAACATATAACATGGCACGACTTTGTAACCAATTATGAAACACAAATGCCAGTTCTTCTGGATGAATTTACTAGCGATTGGAAAACTTAGTTGATTACTCCAGATGGATCGTCACTAATGTCAACTAATATTCCAAGTTCCCATATACCGCCAGGTGAACAGCGGCATCAGGTGTAACAGTAAGGAGACTTGGCCATCCATCTTGTCCTGCCTTGGAATATATCTGGACCCTCTCAGTTTTGATCCGAGCATGCTACCAATGCACCACAGAATATTAAATAATTTGTTTAATTAATTATATATTAATAACGTTTTTTTTTCTTTTTCAGACAGGTACTTGGGACTGTCTCATCTCGTGACCTGACCCACCCCCTTGACCTCTGGTGGCAACATGGACAACTTACCTACCTTGACATATATATTTGGCATCGGTCAAAGAAGTTAGAGTCCTCATAAACTCAATGAAAAAAATATTGTATCAACTTAAAACCTAAATACACACCAAAATATTTTACAAGATATTCAAATCGTTGGTGTGAAGAGATTAATTTATTATATATATTTTTTTCTGTTTAAGCTAAAGTGAATCATGATAAAGTTTAATTAAATCTATGTAAAACCAGAGTACTAGCTAGTTATACTAATATTTAATAGCTTGTATGTTAATAGTTGTAAGGCCCAAACAAGACACGTGTGACTATTTATTGTTAGTAGTTTTTAAGATTGTTTGCTTACCTGTTTTGCTTTGTATTCTGCTGGATACAGAATGCTTTTATAATAAAAATATTCAAAACTAAATTGATTGTTTCTTATATGTGTTGTTTGCCAATTTTGTTTCGGGGTTAGTTAGTTATGTAGAGCAGATTAACCAGACCACTGAGCTCCATACGGAACTTTCATAGGTCTGGCCCAAAGGATTAGATCAGATTACTGAAAGGAGCTTAAGGCGACGCAAAAAACGGACGATGGGGGGGGAAGGAAAATGACGGAGAACCGGATAAAAGGTCAGTGAATTATTTAGTACCAAAACAAGCCATACGCAGACGGGCAGTATCTGGGCAGTCAAAGACGTGGCGAACAGTTAGAGGGGAACAACAGGAGGAGCAGGTAGGGGGCGGATTGCGGGGAGTGGACATTAAATAACCGTGAGTCAGCCGGGAATGGCCTATCCTAAGTCTAGTTAGTAAAACTTCCTCACACCTGTGAGACCTGGAACACGAGGGCCAAGGACGGACAGAAGGTTTGATTGCACGGAGTTTATTATTGCAGGGTAGAGCATCCCAATGAGATTGCCACGTGCAAAGAATAGAAGGCTTGAGTAAGGACAGCCAATCACCTAACGGAAGGTGGGGCTGGCGAGGGATCATTAAAATAGCATCCTTAGCCGCAGCATCGGCGTCTTCATTGCCACGGACACCGATGTGAGCAGGAATCCAACATAACTGGACCTGGAATCCACGTAGGCTCATCTCGTGGAGAGCGTGTTTTATGGCTAAAACTATTACGTGGGAGGACGAATAAGCACGGAGCTCTTCAAGGGCACTACGAGAGTCACTGTAAATTATAAAGGGCTGTTGAGGAGTGTCACGTATAATGTCAATAGCAGATTGGATAGCTATAAGTTCAGCAGTAAAGATAGAGGCTTAGCGCGGGAGAGAAAACTGAAGGAGCTTAGTAGTGGACACAGCAGCGAGGCCCACCCCAGAGTCAGTCTTAGACCCATCAGTGAAGATGGCAAAATGGGGACCTTTACGACGTATGTGTTCGAGTGCGTGTTGGCAGTGATGGCTAGGGACAAAAGGATATCTCTTAGAGAGGAAGGAGAGGTGAGTGCAAACATTGGGGAGATAACCCATGGGGGGGAAGGGGAGACAACAGGCGGCGAAACAGCAATGTGAAAGTCAAGAGAGTTGAGGAGAATTGTAGCACGAATCGGAAAGGAGGGGGAAGATGGACACGGATCGGGAATGAAGATATCACTGAAAAGGGAATTAGTGGGAGAGTCACTATGTTTAATTTTTAATGCACGGCGCATAGTAACTAAATCGCGATGGAGGGAGAGCGCGAGCTCGCCACTCTCAGCTAAGACGGAGGTATTTGGGGAGGAACGGAAAGCTCCAGTACAGAGACGCATACCCTGCGTATGAACAGGGTCCAACATCTTCAAAACGGAAGCAGAGGCAGACCCATAAATGGGGCAGCCATAGTCGAGGATGGAAAGAACCACTGCCTTGTAGAGCATCAACATAGTGGTACGTCTGGCACCCCAAGTGGTATGGGATAGTTTTCTGAGGAGGTTGAGAGCACGAAGGCCTTTACCTTTAGTATACTGAACATGGTCTCTCCAGTTGGGATGTTGGTCAAAGATTACGCCTAAGAATTTAACACTGGGATAGCAAGAAATCTGAGAGGGTCCCATTCAAAGCGATATTGACTGGCCACGGAGCCAGCGTTTGTCTCGATAGAAGACTATTGCCTTAGTTTTCTCAGCCGAAAACTGAAAGCCAACTGAAGATGCCCAGGCGATCACCCATTGGATGGAGATGTTGAGTATACGTTGAGCATGTCTGAGGGTACGGGCAGTGCAATAGATGGTAAAATCATGAACTAGGATGCTCACCGAAAATCAACACACTTATGCATTGCACCACGAAGACAGTTTAATTTTAATTGAGTTTTATTGTGGATAATCTTATATTATCCATATTATTTGATATCGAAAAAATAGCTTGAAAAATGCAAATTTTCAATTTGTATATGCTTTAGTGCCCCAATATGTAGGCCTAGGCCCAAATAAATTTTACCCTATATTAATGGACTCTCCATAGGGCAAGGATTCCAAATATATGCGTGGCCATTGTCAATTTGACACAATGTCAGATGTCTGTTAGCCTATAGTCTGTATGATATATATATATATATACAGTATATATACATACGATGTTATGCAGTTCAAGGATGTATGCTATTCAAAGAGTTTGAGATCACATTTATCCCTCAGGGTCTTTGAGGTAGATTATTAGCTATAGAAAATCGTCTTACGGTATCAAGTATTATGAAAATTACATCATCGTGCTCAAGGGGTCTGTTAAATTATTGTAAGAAATTTTTGAAAATAGATACACATTTATCCCTCAGGGTCTTTGAGGTAGATTAATAGCTATAGAAAATCGTCTTACGGTATCAAGTAGGCTATTATGAAAATTACGTCATCGTGCTCAAGGGGTCTGTTAAATTATTGAAAGAAATTTTTGAAAATAGATACAGACAGATAGATAGTCTTTAAGCCCAGTCGTAAGATTTTTTGGATCCCTATGTTATTCCTTATGCAATTAGCCTATAACTATCTGGAATTCTGGATTGATTTGGTAATTTTGTAATGGAACTTTTTTCAACAAATAGTACGGTAGGTTATAATATTATATAGCTGGTAGTTGATGTAAAGACAAATTTCTTTAAAAAATCGTTTCCATAATCAGAAATAGGTGAAATCCACGGATATTTATGAGTTGGGTAGAGACTAAGGCATCCGAGTGTAGGCTACTGTACGCATTTATCCGCCTGATAATTATCAATTATAGTCACAATTTACGGTACTTTAATACCGGTAGTCATTTAATTTAACCCCTTCAGCACGATGACGTAATTTCCATCATATTCTCGGTACCATTAGACGATTTGTTCTAGCTTATAATCTACCTCTCAAGATCCTAAAGGGACAAATTTGATCTCCATAAACCCTCTGAATAACATAGGCTAGGTTCTTCGTAAACACTAAACTGCATATAGGCTAATCGTTTAATTTCAGCTAGAATACAACGTAAGCAAGCGTCATCGTGCTGAAAGGGTTGACAACTACAAGAAACATAGTATATAGGTTACTATAGCCTATATAAATCCCATTCAGTACCGGTGACGACCTTTTCATTAGCTGGCAATTATTAAACGATTGTATTCGTCTTAGGAAGGACGTAGGCCTATATCGATTTAGAGGCTACAGACTATTTCAATTAATCCCTTTAGCTGCCATAGGCCTATATCCTTACAATGATTTCGTAAAATCGTATAAATGAGCCCACCTCGCTTTGTTGTCTCTTTCTCTCCCGCTCTCTTTGGCTTGTATCCATTCGGCCCCATTCAGCCTATTTTAAGACGTTTACCCCCATCCAGGTGTCAATCTTGTACTGGTGAGCGGTAGCGAGCCAGCAACTATATATTTTTGTTTTACAGCAAGCTAAATTTTTAAATTTTTAGATAGAAATATTTCTCCGGCGAAGCCGAATTTCTCCACACAATGCTGGCTCGCGGGAAAAAATCGACGCCTGGATGGGGATAAGCGTCTTAAAACAGTTGGCTGAATAGGGCCAAATGGATACAAGTCAGAGAAAGAGAGAAAAGGAGAGCAAGATAAACAAAAAGCAGGTGACCCCCTTAAATCAAATAAATAATAGGCCTACGTCACCGGTACTGAAAGGGTAGCCTATGGATAAACTGTATATGTGTAGGCTACATCTTGTATACCTTTCTAGGATTTGAATCACGGATCATTGTAAGTGATCTGTATTTCGAATATAGAAAAATATTTAAGATGAACTCATGTATTTAAAATATAGGCCTAGGCTAGTAAAATAATAATGCCTACAGTAATATAAGAACATAAATTGAGCTAAATAACATATAGCCTATCCTACTAGTTAACTAAAATTCATGAAAACGCATATGTATTCTATGATAAAACTAAAATTATCTTAACACCATGTAAATACAAATATAACTCAAAATACCCCACAACTAATGGCAACCATAACATACAGTCAACGGATTTGAACAGGGATAAAATTTAACTCCCCCAAAATGTCTAACGATGTCGGTGCCTAGAATGACCGGGCAAGGGAACCTATCTGTTACGTAGAGAGAGGCTTCGATATGAGTGCACCCGATCAGCAACGTCACTTTCTGGACCTTGGTGATGTTGATAGGCCCGTAGGATGTGATCAAGTCGAGGCGGCAGTCCATTGAAGTTACCTTAATATGATCTGGCCAGATTGGGGACGAGGGGTGGACTGTTGAGACCGGGGTCCCTGTAGCGATGGGTAACTTCCAAGTGTTGCGCATAATGTCAGTGTTTTGGTATAATTGGTGGTCATATATAGTTTGATGGGCATATGATTCTCCTATTAGGGCATGGCCGCTCGGTGACAAATCAAGGTAGCAACCATGGCCCCTCAGAAACTCCATACCCAGGATGGCGTACGGGAAATCCACATGCGCGTAGTTTTGGTAATCAATAATCTGAAAACTGACATTGAAAACATACCCCCCGTCAGTTTTGAAGTTGATTTTGACAGAGCCGATTATACAAGGGTTGCCATCGACTGTAAGCTGTGTGATGTCCTGATAGCGTATCGGTATGCCCAAAAACCTTATGCATCGTACGTTGACGACATTGTGAGCGGAACCAGAGTCGATCAGGAGTTGGATGGGACGATCCTGCAAGGCGCCATCGGGAGTTCTTATAATGAACAAATTATAGTCTATGCTCATATTTGTCATCTCTATTTATTTCCAGCTGATGGTAAATTGCTATAGCCTACAGTTCATTCCTTATTAGTAGGCCAAATATCTTGACCAATAACCTCTGTATCCATAGAAGGGGTAGAGCAAATGGGCTGTAAATTACCACACCTATTCCAATTTCATGGTTAACTCTTCTTAAATGGTAGAAATGTTAGCTCGATTACTCTAGTCATTATTTAGTTATGAAGGTCATTGGTCAATAGTTTTAGCCTAATCATAACGAATAGATTATACCCTATTCCAAGTAAGTAGGACAAAACTCTTGAACATTAACCTCAATAACTAACCAAAGACGAGAGTAATCGAGCTAATATTGATACCATTTGGAACGGGTCAGCCAGGGAACAGGTGTGGATAAATACAGCCCATTTGCTCCAGCCCTTTTTGAGTTACCGATGTTAGGGTTCACGATTTCTGGCCTATACCTATAGCCTACTGTTTCTTATCAGCTGACGTTAAGTTGACCACTTGCGAGTTTCAGGCTATAAGGAAGTTGGACCTGTAGACATCGATAATTAACAGAATTATCACCTAACACACATACATACATACATAAAATTTTAAGACTGAGTGTTCCACACATAAGTGCAGTTTCAGTCTCTTGTCCTAATGGCGGCGTTCCAGGCAACCCTGTTAAGGGCTGCTTCACTTGTCAAGTTCTTGGATTTGAGATCGGCGCGTATAGTCCGATCCCAGGTCTTCCTCGGTCCACCCCTTGGTGCAGCTCCCTCCACAATCACAGACCTGCATTTTTTCACCCAATTTTGTTCATCCATTCTCTCCACATGTCCATACCATCCCAGTCTACTTGTACGCATCACCTCGCTAATACTCTTTATACCTAAACGTCTCCTCAGCTCAACATTTGTTATTCTATCCTGTAGCCTGGCCCCACACATCCATCTCACCATTCTCATCTCATTACGCTCCATTCTGTTGACATCCTCTACTTTAACGGCCCATGTTTCTGAGGCATACGTCATTGCACTTCTAACACATGAGGCATACACCTTTCCCTTCAGGGGAAGAGGCATTCTTTTCATGGTCAGGATTGGCATCAATTCTCTGAACTTCCCCCAGCCACACCTAATTCTAGCAACAGTGGCAGCCTCGGCCCCACCACCGGCAGAGATGGTATCTCCTAGGCAACAAAACTTGTTCACCAGCTCCAAAGACTCATTTCCAAAATTCACAGCCACAGGATCATCACTTAACACAAGCTCGCCTTTGCACACTACGCACTCAAATTTCACTATTTCTGACTTATCCTTCGGCAGGGGCCCCTTTATTCTACTACAGCGCTTACTCCCATGGTGTACCCAACATCGACAGATGCTACATTGAATTGAGTTAACGCCCACTCCCTTTCCACACACTGCACATGGGTATGCACCGCTCTTTTCCATATTACCTAGTCTCAAACTACAATGCATAACCTTGGTTTTGTTAATATTGACTCTTAAACCCTTGCTCGCCATGCCCTCTCTCCACTCTCTGAATTTGGCCTCAGCATCCTGCATACTGTCAGCTATTAGGACTAAATCGTCTGCATAAAACAGTTCCAACGGGAGTCCGCCTCTAAAAGCTCTAGACAGCGCCTCCAAGACCATAATAAAGAGGAGGGGGCTTAACACTGAACCCTGATGGACTCCAACACGGACTGCGAACTCATCACTCAGTACACCCTTCACCCTCACCGAACTTCGCGAATCCTCATACATCTTCATTATCACACGCACCAGCCACTCTTCCACACCAAGTTTCCTCATAGCCCACTGTACAACATCTCTAGGTACCCTATCAAAGGCCTTCTCCAGGTCCACAAACACAAAGTAAAGATCCCTGCCTTTTAGTAAGTATCTTACCTGTATCTGCCTGACTATGAAGATAGCATCGGTTGTACCACGTCCTGGCATAAAACCAAACTGCATATCATCAATAGAGATGCTTTGCCTGATCAAACCCTCAAGGACTCTCTCACAGACCTTCATGATTTGGTCAAGCATTTTCAGGCCCCTATAATTTCCTCTATCTAGCGCATCCCCTTTTCCTTTGTATATATTTACTATTACACTTTTGAGCCAATCCTCTGGGATTTTCTCATCTTTAATAATGGTGTTTATCAACTCAGTGACTAAGTTTACACCAATCTCCCCTGAGGCTTTTATCATCTCAGCGACAATGTCGGAGCAACCTGGAGCTTTAACGTCCTTCATTTTATTGATTGCGTCGCTCACTACAGCTGGTGCTATCAAAGGAGGGGGCCCAGATATTGGTTTTTCGATACTAAGCTGTTCCTTATCCCATTCAAACTCTACATTTAGCAATCGTTCATAGTGTACCTTCCATGCTTCTCTGATTTCATTTTCTGCATACACAATCTTCCCATTATCATCTCTAACACACTGTTCACCTATAATATCCCTACTGTCATTTTTAACTCGCCTAGCTAGGTTGAAGATCCCATTGGGATTGTCAGTGTTACACACTTGTTCGAGGACCAGGTCCTTAATGCGATTTTTAGCATTGTAAATAACTCTTTTGGCAGTTCGTTTAGCTGCCTGGTATTCCTCCCTGCTGCCTCCTTTCTTCCATGCTTTGAAGCATCTCCTTTTCTCTTTCACAGCATGTTCTACCTCATCGTTCCACCACCAAGAGGTCTTATTCCTGGGGTGACCCTTTGTTTTCCCACATACTTTGTCAGTGGCAGCAATAAGGCTATGCTTAAGAAAGTTCCATTGGCTATTTACATCGTTAGGCCTAGCTTCCTTATTTCTATTCATTTCCTCCAGTTCATTATGAAACCTATCCCTAACTTCCTTGTCCTTCAGCAGCCTCACTTTCCTTTTGGGTATGTAAACCTTCTTGCGCTTAGGATCTCTGTATAAGCTCATGTCGCACACAAGTAGCTTATGCTGGGGGATACATTCTTCGCTCGGGATGACCTTTACA
This sequence comes from Paralithodes platypus, assembly GCA_032716605.1. Lineage (NCBI taxonomy): Eukaryota > Metazoa > Arthropoda > Malacostraca > Decapoda > Lithodidae > Paralithodes > Paralithodes platypus. The sequence continues at coordinate 5,004,179 of CM064523.1, forward strand.
TCTCGAACTAGTTTCCAGTCTTTCCTGTTAACCAAGAAGTAATCTATCTGGCTACTGGAGACCCCAGAGTTATATGTGATCAGGTGGCTCTGTCTTTTCTTGAACTTTGTGTTACACACAACCATGTTGAGTGCAACGCAGGACTCCAATATATATTCGCCTAAATTCACCTAAATTGCAGTTGTAGTGCTTATATAAAGCCATAAAACACAATTCAACATACCATTTATCCATCAAAAGCCTACATTATGATTGCATTTCTGTTTGATATCGATGCTAAGTTACGGCTCCAACTTATAGCTCAAAACTCGCAAGTGGTCAATTGAACCCCTAATGTATCGATACTTAATGGGAAAATATGAAACTACTATGTCTCTGCATCATAATAAGACCAAGTTTATATAATTACCACCATATTTCTCTACAAAATCTTCAAAATAACTGAGAAGTCTTGATGGGAACTTCGCAATTTACCGTCAGTTGAAAAGAAAGAGAGTATAATGGACCACTTACGATTTTCAGGCTATAAGGAAGTTGAAGCCGTAAACATCGATATACAACAGAAATGCAACAATAATGTAGGTTTTTGATGAATTAATAGTATGTTGAATTGGGTTTCACGTATCTATGAATGTACTACAACCATTTTATAGCTGGATATTCTGCTATATATCTAAGTCTACAGCTCCAACTTCCTTATAGCCTGAAACTCGCAAGTGGTCAATTGGAATAGGGATTAGGCTATATTATCTCGTCATTCTGATTACTCGGTTATTACAAAGATTTTGTCGCGAAATGTGTTGTTATTTATTGAATCTTGGCAATAATATGACAAGAGACCTAGCAGAATCGTAGGCTATCTTCCCATTAACCCCTTCTGTACCGGCGACGTCATTTCAATTTTATTCTAGCTACATTTAAGCAATTTTTTAAAGCTTGTGACAGATACTGGTAGCTAAAAGGATTAACCCTCTCAAGCTCCAAGATGCGTTTCTATTCTGCTTTCTGGTAATTATTAGACAATTTTATTCAGATTAGGAAGGGTATATGGAAGTCAGAGGGTTGTTTGCGATAGCCTTTACCCTTTTAATACCCACAGATCCTTCCTAAGCTGCATAAAACCGTCTAATGATAGCCAAAATAAACTGTTAAAACGCGTCAGAGCTTCAAGGGGTTAATTGAGATAGCCTGTAGCCTTTTAATGCGTAAACGTCCTTCTTAAGCTGCATAAAACCGTCTAATGATAGCCAAAATAAACTGTTAAAACGCGTCAGAGTTTCAAGGGGTTAATTGAGATAGCCTGTAGCCTTTTAATGCGTAAACGTCCTTCTTAAGCTGAATAAAATAGTCTAATAGTTGCCAGAATAAAATGAAAAGGACGTCGCCGGTACAGAACAGGTTAAGAATAGAAAAATCAGATGCTAAAGGAGTCAATTTACTGTCCTCTGGGAAAAATAACCATAGCTCTACATTCGAGCCTAATCAGGATTATATTTAGTTTTATTGAGGGCTGGTCCTATCCAGAGTGAGGTTTGGCACCGTCTACCCAAACTTATCCGTTTCTGTCTGTCTCTTGTTACGACCGGCACTACGAAATAAACAAGGGCACTTAATAATGGAATAGATGATAGGCTATATCTGCAACAACGGTACGCTAATTCCAAACCCTCGAACTATTACGCCGGTGAACAAAACACTTAAGCAGGCGTCACACCATGCCGATTTGAGCCACGACTGACCACGACCTTGAGTCGGGGTCAGGAGTGCCGACCTTCGGCGGAGAGCTTAAGGATATGGGGGGGTGAGTTTTGGACGGGACGCAGTATGGATGGCCACGCCGCCTGACGGCGACCTGACGGGGTAGACCGGCGCCCATGCCGGACTGAATGTAAGTTTTAGGTCGCCGCTGGAGTGCCGATCTGCGGCGTAGTGCGTCGACAACGACCCGATGAACGGCGTCGACAGGAGTTAGGGCGGCGTCAATATTCATTACTGTGCCGATGAGCGGCGACCCCTTCAGTATGGACGGTGACCCCGGCCCGCATGACCCCGAACGACGGCAACCGAACTCAAGGTGTGGTATATAAAAGGTACACCAAAGGGTGGGCCTCATCAGTATACCTTCAGCCACCATAACGGTTGCACGCAGCCATGTTCACCACAGTCCCCAGGAACCCGATACGACATCTACGCTTACTCCAGGTTCAGTTAAATCTGGAAAATGACTACCTACTGACAAATATAGCCATCTGCAAGCTGCTGTTGAGGAAAAGAAGGAGGGAGAATAGAACCCCTCGCATGTGGGTCCGGAACTGGCTTCTCCGTAGGAAAACCTTTGGTGGTTCGAATCCCCGGACTGCCACATGTGTTTGTTCTATCTATCTATCTATTGCCTGACGCCGTGATCCCCGAAGGGGTGGCCACGAACGAACCGCCCCCATGCACCTCTGTTCCCAGTCAGTCGACGCCCCTCCCCCCAACCAGCACCACCTTCGTTCATGTACTTCCTCACTCCATCCTTCCACCTCATATTCGGTCTACCTCTCCCCCTCTGTCCCTCCACCTCGCTCTCATACACCCTCTTAGTCATTCTCTCGCTTTCCATACGTTCCATATGGCCGAACCATCTCAAGTTGTTCCTTTTCACACTTTCCAGCACATCTACCTCCACACCACACCTCCTTCTTACTTCCTCATTAGTCTGTCTATCCCTCCATGTAACTCCGCACGCACTCCTTAAGTAATTAATTTCCACTGCTCTCACTCTTGGTCTGAGTCTCTCAACCAACGTCCATGCTTCGCTTCCGTAAGTCAGTGTCGGGATTACCACACTGTCATGCAAGGACTTCTTCACTTCCATACTGACCACCCTATTTCTTGTTACTGCTTTTAGCGTTCCTACAACCCTCTTCCCCTGTTGTACCCTCTCCCGCACCTCTTCATCCATAGTCCCATCTTTACTCAACACACTGCCCAGATACTTAAAAGAGTTGACGATCTCCATAGCCTGACCGTTCAGCTTCACCTCACACTCTGTGACTTCACCCCTTTCGAAGACCATAACCTTGCTCTTCCCCGTATTTACCTTCAAATTCCGTTTTTCGCACACTGTTCCAAACTCATTTACCAGACCCTGCAACTCCCATTCATTATCACTCATCAGAACTGTATCATCCGCAAACAGCAGTATAGGTAGCTTCCACTCAATTCCCTCCCTTTTCAGCGATACACCAACATCCACTGCTCTTGATAGTATTTCTTTCATAACTCCATCCATATATACAGTAAACAACCACGGGGACATCACACACCCCTGTTTCAAACCAACATTCAGGTCAAAGAACTCGCTCTGCTCACTCTCCACACGTACTGCCGCCTTTGCACCCTCATACATGCTCTTCACTGCTTTCAGCAACTTGCCCTCTACTCCGTATATTCTAAGTACTTTCCACAAACCTTCTCTATCCACTCTGTCATAGGCCTTCTCCAAGTCCATAAAGGCAACATACACCTTTTGTTTCTTCTCCAGATACTTCTCCACAACACAATTCAGGGTAAAAATCTGATCTACACATCCTCTTCCCTTCCTAAAACCTCCCTGCTCGTCGCCTATCCATTTCTCCGTTCTCACTCTCACTCTCTCAATCACTACCCTACTGTATACCTTCCCTACTACGCTTAGAAGACATATTCCTCGGTGGTTACCACACACTCCTCTTTCCCCTTTGCCCTTATATAGGGGGACTATTATGCCAGTCTTCCACTCATCGGGTGCACTCCCCTTCTCCCATGCTAGTTTGCACATTTTCCATACCCATTCTATCACTATCTCACCACCATACCTCAACATTTCCCCACACACTCCATCTGTTCCTGGTGCTTTCCCCAACTTCACCCTTTTCATGGCTTCCCACACTTCTGACCTCCTGATCCCCACCTCCTCCTCCACTACTTCTCTTCTTCTCCCTCCCATACCATATCCAGCTATGTTTGCTGGCTCTTCATTCCTTTCATTTAGCAACTCACTGAAGTACTCCCTCCACCTTTCGACTCTCTCTTGCTTCTCGGCTAGCATTCTCCCATTCTTATCTTTCACAACCTTACTGTTTCCCTTGCTACCTTCCCTAACTTTCTTGACTTCTTTCCAAAACAATTTCATGTGTTTGTTAATTTCATTAATAGAGTTTAGCAGTAAAGTTGGTTAGAGGAGAGAGCATAATAATTATCATGCTAATAATGGATCCAAGAAGTTGTAGTATACTTTGGAAAATAGTTGGGCTTATTCCATACCTGTACCTACTTTCCTAGGTCCGTTTAAGCACATCTTTGAACAACTGTCACGTGCAAAACATAGGCCTAATTCAAAAAAATAAAAATGCCATATACCTTGGACGTTGGAATCGCAACGCCGTGAACATTTAAGAAGGCCTATAGCCTACCCCTAAACATTTGAAATCCCAAAATGACACGCACAGTTGCACGACTTCACTAAGGCTAGACCCATTGCCCATTGGATTTGTTTTAAATATCTTTGTGGCAAATTTACAATCTGCATAATTAAACCACACATTTATTTGAAATCCTTACCCCATAGGGAGTTCATTGATATACGGTAAAATGGATTTGTGTCCATATTTTAGGGCACGGGGACATTTAAAAAATGGAAAAATTGCATTTACAAGCTGTGTTTTGAGATCTCAAAAACATGATTTTCCGCAATAAAACCTCAATTCTGATGCTACAAATGTATCCCTCGACTTGTAGTGTGCTTGGCGATAGTAGTTGGGCTTATTCCAAACCTTCTTTCGTAAGCAGGTTTTCAAAAATCTTTGAACAGCTGCCAAGGGGGGACACGAATTCCAAAAAATATAATTGGAGTTCCACACTAGCCTATACAGGCTATGTAAGTCATTGATAAGCGTAGTCAACGTGTAGATTAATAGTTTTAATGGAACTAATATCGTCGGGAAGAGGAGGGTGGCTTATTTACGACAATTCAAATGTTTAAGAATATTTAAACTCGTGTAAGTTCTGTATGAGATATCCTAGGTTCGAATTGTAGGAGAATCACATGCGTTCATTAATTTCTTTTGGGGGTTATTGTTGTTAAGAACGATTTTAAAAATATTACAATTATATGGTTCGGCCATATGGAACGTATGGAAAGCGAGAGAATGACTAAGAGGGTGTACGAGAGCGAGTGTAATGAGAGGTGGAAGGATGGAGTGAGGAAGTACATGAACGAAGGCGGTGCTGGTTGGGGGGAGGGGCGTCGACTGACTGGGGACAGAGGTGCATGGGGGCGGTTCATTCGTGGCCACCCCTTTGGGGATCACGGCGTCAGGCAATAGATAGATATATGGACATATATTTGACTACCAAACGATATTGGTATTGGATATACAGTAGACCGTACATAGGCTATGCACAACGCATGATTATACGTACAGGCTGCCATGGACTTCCGGCAGCAATTGTTGAATGACTTTATTTATGGCCGCGGAAAAAAGTTTGCTGCTGAGAACACTGCCCTGGGGAACACCATTGACGAGTGGAAAGACATTAGAAAGAATTCCCTCCACTCGAGTCTGGAATGTTCGATCCGAAAGAAAGTTGGATATAAAAAAAGGTAGATGGCCACGGGCACCAATATCATGAAGTAATTGCAGGATGGGACGCCGCCACGTGGTATCATATGCCTTCTGGATGTCAAAGAAAACGGCGACGGTGATGGACTTACTTTCAAATCCACGTTTGATATGAGATTCTAATAACGTAAGCAAGTCCAGAGTAAATCGATCTTTCTGAGAGCCCAATTGGGTCGGAGTGAGAATAGAGTGTTGACGGAGGAACCAAGTAAGTCGGAGAAATTGACCAATTGACCAATTTCTCCATTAATTTACAAAGACAACTGGTGAGGGATATTGGTCTATAACTCGAGGGCAAGCTCGGGTTTTTTCCAGGTTTTGCAATTGGGACGACAATAGCATGTTTCCATGAGGTAGGAAATTGATGACGGATCCACACCTGATTATAAAATTGCAAGAGGTAGGATTTAGCAAGGGGGGCTAAGTTAGTGAGTAAGGTAAAACTTATGTTATCTTGGCCAGGAGTGGAGTTAGGACAATTGGAGAGTGCATGTTCAAATTCATCCATAGTAAAGCATGCATTATAATCAAAGGTGTCTGGTGAAGAGAAATCGAGGGGGGTCGACTCCACTTCAAGTTTATGGCGGCGGAAATGATCGTCTAACCTCTCATTACTGCTGACATGGGCAAGATGTTGACCCAAGAGGTTCAATATCTCAAGGGGATCGTGAACAGTATGGCCATCGTGTACCAAAGCATGGCGCGGAGGGGCAATGTGAAGGCTGTTAATATTCCTGAATTTATGCCAAACGCGTGATATCGGGGTAGACGGGGAAATGGTGGAGACATAAGTTTTCCAGGATTCGGATCTACTACGGATGACCTCTCGACGGAATTTAGCTGATAGTCGATTGTAGTGAGGTTTGATGGCACATATATCCATCAATAACGAGATGGAATGGCATAGGTCATCACGTAAAGGTAAGCGTGAACATAAAGAATTGTAACGTTTATTGAGACTATCGATGCATGTTTACTTTTAGCAAGAGTGGATAAGGTGCTGTCCCACCAGGGGACTCGACGACGTAGGGGGGAAGAAGTCGTCTGGGGTATAGACTTAGTAGCTGCATTAGTAAAAAAATTAACGAGGAATGAAAGCGTTTCATCAGGATTCCGGAAGGGATTAAAAGGTGGGATTTGTCTGGTGTGGAGGACATATGCGTCCCAGTCAGCTTTGTGGAAGTTATAGCGAGGGAGCAAAGGACATGGACGGAATTGGAAGTAAGACAGGATGACAGGAAAGTGATCGCTCGAGAACGTATCAACACAGATCCGCCACTCAAACTTATCAACAATTGCCGAGGAGCACAGGGTGACATCAACAGAGGAATAAGTATGATAGGAAGCAGAAAAGTAAGTGTGTGAGTCGGCCTCATTAAGGCAGCAAAAGTCACGGGTCAAAAGCAAATGTTCAATCTGCGAACCGGCTGTATCAGGATTGGAGGAAGTAGGGTCCCATATAGGGCTATGGGCATTAAAGTCACCCAACAGTAAGATGGGAGAGGGTAGTGTAGAGACAAACTGAGAAAGCAAGGAAAGGTCATAATTGTAAGCAGGTTGGTTATAGATATTGCAAATGGTAACAGAGTCACCATCGGGGATATGAAGAGTAAGGATAGTGCTGTAGGAAACTTGTACGAATGGGAAATAAGTCAAAAGTTACTCGATGATGGACATAAATTGCTGTGCCATATTCTCCATCAGGGGATAGAGAACAGCACGCAAGGTGGTAGTTGATGATGGATTTATCATAATTTCCAATGTGTTGTAAACAAATACACATTGGATTATAGACACGGAGTAAACGCTGGATCTCACCTAGATGGACTCTAGATGAGAGACCATTACAATTCCATTGTAGTATATAGGGATTGAACAGGTTAAGTGAGAGACGTCAGGTTACGTAAATTAACAGCACTGTTCGGCTGTCGGAGATGAAGAGGAACGGGTCTGGGGGGAATGAGAAGGCAGGGAGTTTCGACGTGGACGGTGGGGGGGGACACATTAGAGGATAGGTCATGGAGGATAGTAGCTACCTTGGAGTGTGAAAGATCTGAACGTGACTTTAAGTGAAAAGCGCATAAGCATGAAGAGTTATGAGAGGCGGTGTTATCAGGGGTTGGTAAACGTCGGTCACGGAGAAAGGAGCGTATCAACGCAACAACAGTGGATTTAGTGTGGGTAGGCGTCCGGCGATACTCACGCACAAAGCAGTCATGACAGCCGCAGTGGGGTGCATGGGAGCCCGAGGTGGTAGCATTGATAGGTGCGTGAGGTCGAGGCCGAGTAGGCAGAGAGGACGCAGGCGTAGAGGGGGTGTGGAGTGAGGGAGGCTGGGACGGAGAACCCATATCAGAGTGGAAGATGCGAGAGCGAGGAAGGACACGTTGAGGTTTGGGAGGCATAGGTCGGGCTGTGAGGGTCTTACGTTTTACGGAGGGAGATTGACGATCTGAGGAGGGAGAATGTAGAGCATCAGATCGGCGTTTACTGGTGGAGGGGGTAGAATCCATGACATCGTCAACATCGGTAGAGGGAGTCGGGGCAAGAGGCAAGGATTGAAGGTCAGTTACGGGTGAAGGGGACGCGAATGCTTTTGGGGTGGAGGCTTCATGGACAGGGGGAGGGGTATTCAGTGCATGAAATCGGTTGGAGAGGGGAACAGTGGCTGGACTAGGAAGGGGTGAATCCAACACAGCATCACTGTCCTCACGTCATCGACTACCGGGAGAAACATCAGTTGTAGGTGCACGAAGTCTAGCACTGTAGGTCATATTTCTAGAGGGATCTTTAACATCTCTTACTCTCAGTTCTTGCTTAGCTTCCCTGACAGACATGCCTGACTGACTAATGAGAAGCTTTAACTCAGCATTGTACATGTAGAACACACATTGCTTTGAGCGAGCATGGTGTTCAAGGCCACAGTTAATACACTTTGGAGTGCCACCATTCCAACAGGTAGCATGTTTAACGGAGCTACAGAAGGCACACACCCGAACCTTCTTACACCTACCAGCTGAGTGACCAAAGGTGGAACAGTTTGTACATTGTAACGGTTTGGGGACATAAGGTCGTACTTCACGCCTTTGTCCTTCGATCCTGACGTCTCGTGGGAGGGAACGTCCACTAAACTTAATGCGAGCTATGCGGAGAGGATGAGGAGTTGATTTGTTTGGGATACTATACAAATCAACGTCGTGCACATTTGGATAACGCAAGCGCAACGACGACAGGAGGGTCGACTTATCAGGAAGTCCGTCATGGTCATAAGTTGAGAGTAGAACAACAGTACCGAGGATGTAGTTGAGGTCGTTATGTTTCGTAACAGTAACAGGGATATCGTCCAAGGTAGTAAGAGATAGGTATGTCTCAGATTGGGCACGAGTAGTGGTTTCCACAATCCAATCATTATTACCAGTCTCACGGAACGATAAGTCCGAAGTTGCATGCGCCGAGAGGAGGAGGTTCTCTAACTTAGCCCCCCGAGATGTAGGAAGCCGGTCGTATGACGAGGAAACGCGGCCAGTCATCATCGCCAAAAAGTGAATCGAAGTGCCGGAGGGTAGCATTGGGGACAAACTGACGCCGAGGTTTCCGCCGATGTTGGGGGCCGGAATGAGGCATGTGAGGCTCCAGAGTTGCAACGAGTGAGGTGGAGGTAGTGGCTGAACTAACAATCGGCTGAAATGGTGGAGAAACAGTGTCGATGGGAGGTGAAGGGTCACCAACACTGGTGTCACTCTGCAGGTGGTCAGTGGAAACTGTAAGTCGGTTAACGGGTAGTGCTGAGGAGCAGGGCGTGTCAAGAGAACCCGGCACGCCAAGGTCCATGGTTTGAACAGGAGACTTAATACAAGGAGGGTCTCCCTTATCTTGGGAGAGGGGAGGGACATTTAAATCATGAGCGGCAGGTGTAGTTGGGCTCTGTGGAGTCGATGTGAACAGGGGTCATTGTAGGGTCCACAGATGGAGGACGGGAATCCTTAGTCGTAGAAGCAGGTAATTTAGTATCAGAGCGTGAGAGAGCATCAGACTCGGAACAACTCTGAGGGGAGGTGTCCAAGGTGGTAGACTCAGAGGGCAGAGGAAGGCCAGATGGAGAGTCCAGGGGAATGCAAAGGTCAAGTACTGGGGGCGCCAAAGCTGGATCCAGGGCAGGAGGTTTGCATGGCTGATCCATGATGACCCTAGTTGTTTTTACTAATCTATTTTAATTTTATCGGAAAACAAAAAAGAAAGAAAAACATAACGGAGGGGGAAAAAAAAAAAAAAAAAAAAAAAAAATAAGAAACAAAACAATAAATACAGCACATACAAGAAGGGCCAACAGAGTACCCTCCGTCATGAGTCAGGGAGCCCCAGCCTCTATACCGGTGGCGCAAACAGGGGCAGGTCTCCAGGGGGCTCATCCTCATACCCTACCCCCTTAGACTAGGGGGATAGCACCAAAATGCAAAGAGAGGCCAACTTAGGCAAAACCGCTATACTGGGACCGAGGGCAAAGTTAATTGCAATCATCCCCAATCTGTGCATAATGGAGGGCAGCCGGACAGAAGTCAAGAAACCCACCAGGATGGGAAAACGGACCCCTGGAACCGAGACCGGTCCCCACTGATGGGCGACCCCAGGGGCATCAACGCGGGCAACCGCGTCGCCGCTCCCGGGACCAGCCCCCTCGGGCGGTGAGCTAGACCGCCACGGCGGCCCCTGTAAACGGAGAGGAGCCAGGACTCCAGACTCGGCGAGGGAAGGCTCTCGAGCCTAGCCGGCACAATTTAGTTAAAATAGGGAGGAAATCCTCCGCAAAATTAAAACCAAAAATGGGAACACGAAAAACGTCGTCACCGGGAGGTTCCGCTTACTCCAATGACGACGGGGGGGCACTTTGTCCACGACGCCAATTGAATCCCTACCCTAAAGAGAGGGACACCAACAACCTCGCTTCAAGCCCCGCCACCACGACAAGGTGGCTCCCCATTAGCAGGGCCAATTTAGTTTCAGAAAAAAATATAGGTAAATACTGGTTTGGTAAGAGTTGTAGATTATGTGGAATAGGCTACCAAGTGCTATACAGATATTAGGATCAAGAGTGATAGAAAACTTAAAGATATAATTAGAAACATGGACAATATGGATTGGGTGTGAAAGGGCTCTGCCTTGTGTGGGCCAATAGGCTTTCTGCAAACTCCCATTTTCTTATGTTCATACTAAAGCCATATTCTGCCAATGTGAGATGGCCAGCTTGTGTGTAGTATGAAGTCCATGTTGAATGTTACTGTTCTCTTGTAGTGGCTGTACTAACCCAATATTTACCTGCATTTCTTCACAATGCCAGATAAGTTTTTATCATCATTGTCCCTATTCATTAATTACTACTGTCACATTAAAAAGTATCTAATAGATTACTACTAGAGTATCCCACAAATCAAGAAATGTGGCAGAAAATGAGTGAAATGTGTTTAGATGTGTATGTGCAGTGCCAATTATCACTGCTGTTTTGCATTAGAGTCCTTGGGACTAATTGCACATTACTGAAAAGACTTCTGAATAAGTGATCTTTCCTGGATGAATTTCATTAATCTTGCTAAATCAGCTTCTCAAAATTTGTGTACTAAACCTACTCCATGGGTTCTTTTCCATTAAACATCATTCCTATTAGAAAGTAGTCTACTTCTACGCGTCCTATGGTAGTATCTTGGCACCCAACTTGAAAGGTTTTCAGTTTTTAGATTGTTTGACCAGATCACGTCTTTTGAAATCTACCCGTTGGTGCACTTCTCTCCATGTTCACAGACTTGCATCTTTCACCCAATTTAAATTGTCCAGCCTTTATACATTCCCGAACCATCTAAGCTTGCTTGTAGCCTACACATCTCTTTGCTCATACTCTTGATAATGTCGACAAATTGTGAAGGAGATTCATATATACAAATTTGTTCATGAAAGGGTAATTGCCTAATTGAGGGTAATGAAAGCCTGCACTTGCTGGAGGCCCTTTTAGAAGTGAATAAAATCATCAAATAGTAGCTGGAATAGAATTAAAAAGATGTCGCCGGTACAGACGGGTTAAGTGCAGGTAACTGTACTAGAACCAGCACGAGCGCATCACTTTCTGCGCTACAGGACATCACTGCCTAAATGTTGTTTCCATAAGATAATACTGGGAGTGCTTTGGCAGTTCCTATGTGGTGGATTGCTTTGTTTTTTCATAACATTTATTTTAGTAAGCGTTGTTTCCACATAGCAATTTTGATAAGTTATTTTACTTTTATCTTGTATCGTCCCAGTTTTAGTTTGTTTAGCTTGCAAGTTTTACATTTCAATACTTCCTTTCTTTAGAATGCTGTCAAACTCCCCAAATACTCTTACTATATCTCTTGTATTGTTCTCACCTTTATAATTTGTATTCTTGAAAAATTAAGCATAGTTCAAATGATAATTTCTTTGATATGACTAGTAATTTTAAGTCATCCTCAACGACTTGTTCATCATTTCAGTACGAGGCCGCCATCTTTATATTAAGCTGGTTAACATGATTCAATTACACTATACTGTATTAAGCTTAGGAAGGCCCTCTAGTAAATTGAATGACTAAAAACTATTCCCATTAATCCACGAACTGCCACATGTGTTTGTAAATTTCATTAATCGATTTTAGGAGTATAGTTGGTTGTTGGAAGGAACATAATAATAAGAGAGGTATCTTTACACAGGATTTGAACCCACTCACTCCAGGTATATGTGAGAGAGTTGGGCAATGTAACCACTAGGCCATGAGCGGATAACGGTGCCTAACTCTCCCACATATACCTTGGGTGAGTGGGTTCAAATCCTGGTCAGTATACCTCTCTCCCAACCTGTCCAACATTATCGTTCAATATTTTTACTGTTTGTATAAGTTTTGGTTTGTTTATTTTGCAAGTTTTACATTATAATTCCCATTAACCCTATGAATCATCCAATGATATCCAGACTAAAATAAAGAGAGGTAACATAGTACTGAAGTAGTAAATAGTTTCCTTAAAATTTAGACTGCCCCCACACACAACCCCCCCAACTCACACCAAACACCAGGGGTAGTCAAAACAACACAGCTACAAAGTTCTATCTATGTATTGTAGAGGCTGAATGAATGAACCAACTAAGTACAGACAAAAAATTAGAAAACAAATATCTGTGTAGCCATTACAAAAAACAATCGCTTCTTTCCACCACACAAACGTCCTTCTCGTACCTCCGCTGGGTGTGAAGGCCCGGTACTCGAGGCCTTTTTGTTTGGTATTGAGTCTACAGATGTGAAATGTTGACGGGTTAGTTGATTTCACTGTTTTCTTGAACTTTCACTATACTCAAGATTGACAAGATTAACAAATTTATGTACCATCAAATTAAACTATTAATGATCACTATAACTTGGGGTGAATTGGCTTGTATAAGGAATGGCTTTAAAGGGTATTATTTACATATTTTTCACATTTGTTTAGACATTTTTACATGTGTAATTAAACATATGATAAAATTGGCAAACATCAGTTAACAGTTTTCAAAAGATCAAAACAACTCCACATATCCAATTCTCCCCCAACTACAGCGCTAGAAAAAATCCCTATGCATTCGATGGCTTGGAAAAGTTAAGAAAGATATTCTTAGTCTGGTATAAAGTTATGACTTACGTACAGTGTAGACTAGATCAGTGAAATATGAGATGATAGAGAGGTACGGTAGAGGGCCAAGAAAACATTGAACGATCCAACCACCCGCTTCACCCATTGGACTACGAGGTCTTTGCTGAAGTTAAATAATATCATACGAGGTTAGCCACAATACAGTAATTCCTCACTTCGAGTTGTAGTTAAGTTCCTGACAATTGAGACTTTAATTGGACGACACAATATAAAGGTAAAAGAACTTTATCAAAATCGCTATGTGGAAATAACGCTTTAGCAAAATAAAATGTATAAATAAATGAACACAAAACCACCACATAGGGTGAACATCACTACATGAGCAACTTAATCTGAAACAACTTTAGGAGAAGCAAATATTTTTGGTCATTCTTATTGCAATTTTGGACCACTTTTGTTTGATTTACAACTAAATAATGAAGCATAATAACTTTACAGTTCATTTTTTTCCCTAATTAATGAAGTGAAATAATGAAACAAATTAAAATTAATCAACTTTAAGTGAAGAGTCCCTGTACAAGATAAATAGAAGATGTCATTCCAGTGAAGGGTTACTCAGGGTCTAGATTATAGCCCTCCGAGTCTTTCCTTGAACTGAGTAAAATAAACTAATCCAGAACAAGAGGAGGAAAGGCCTTGTGGTACCAAAAGGGTTACTTAACAGGGGCTATAAGGATGCACATTTTCCTCTTCATATCAATGGCGGTACAGTTGCAGTCGTGTATTAAAACACCTCCACAACTTTTAACCTTGTTTCTCTAGTTACAACAGTAAATAACTCTATAAAGACCGAGTCACACAAGTACTTTTTCTGGCAATATTCGATCATCAAATTTACAATAGCATAGTGATTTTGATCAGTTCTTTTGTTTTTATATCGTGTCGTTCCTGTATTGGTTTGCTTTGCAAGTTTTGCATTTAAATTTATGTCAAAGGGTTAATCAAGATATTTGTTACATCACAGATGTTCATCCTCCAAGGAAAATCATCTAACGTTAGCAAGATCAATGATAAAATAACGCCATCGTAGGGAAGCAGTTAAACACGGAGAGAAAAATTAATATAAAAATTGTGGAGATATTTCCCGCCTTGACATTCCCGGCTGTACAGGGGTCATAATGATAAAATTGGATGATACTTGCAAAACTTATAAATGTGTAAATATTCATGATAATACAATAACAAGCAATAATTTAAAGGATTTCTCGTAGCTAAGGAAAAGAGAGCGAGGGAGAGGGAATAAACAGAGGGAGAGAAGGGAGGGATAGAGAAAGAACGAGACAAAGAGGGGGGGGGGGGGGGGAGAGAGAGAGAGAGAGAGAGAGAGAGAGAGAGAGAGAGAGAGAGAGAGAGAGAGAGAGAGAGAGAGAGAGAGAGAGAGCGAGAGAGAGAGAGAGAGAGAGAGAGAGAGAGAGAGAGAGAGAGAGAGAGAGAGAGAGAGAGAGAGAGAGAGAGAGAGAGAGAGAGAGAGAGAGAGAGAGAGAGAGAAAACAGAATAGAAAGAATGGGAAAGAGACTGATAATATAAACGTTTTGGCCATACATATCCACTTCACAGACACAGTACCTTGGAAATACCTGTACAATTTAGCTTCAGATACCATACCTCGGAAAAAGCTGTACATTTTTAATATTCAGATACCGTACCTCGGAAATAGCTGTACAACGTTGCTTCAGATACCGTGCCTAGGAAACAGCTGTACTGTACAATTTTGCTTCACCTACAAATTGCTCCTCACACGCGCGCACACACACACAAAATAAATAAGGATTAAAAAATGCGACACTGAGAGGACGAAGTATCAGAAACAAGTCAGAACGGCCACACAACCAAAACGGCCACATGCAAAACACTAAATGAGTCTTACGCAGTCTAGGTTAGGTTAGGTTAGGCTTGGTTAGGTTAGATTAAGTTTGATTTTATTCATGTTAGGTTAGGTAAAGTTTGATTTGGTTATGTTAAGTTAGGTAAGTTTATTTAGTCATGTTAGGTAAGTTTATTTAGTCATGTTAGGTAAGTTGATTTAGTCATGTTAGTCATGTTAGGTTAGATATTTGGTTTAGCCAGGTTAGGTTATGGTAGGTCAGATTAGGTTAGGAGACTGGCTGCTTTGGTTGTGGCTGTTAAGGAGTATGGCCGTTCAGACTTAGTTCCGACAGACACTAAGGGATGAGGTTGGTGTGCAAGGCTTGAGTGACTCTGGGTGGGGAAACGCATAAAGGAAATTGGAAAAACATCATAAAAAATATAAACAATGAAAAATACGATGGAAAATAATCATGAACAAAAATACAGTATGGATAAATATTGTAAAGATAAACCAGAAATAAAGCAGAGGGTAAGAAATTATGGACATTGATGAATAACAATACAAAAAGGATGTCATATGAGGTTGAAGAGATGACACTCGAGCTTAGCTAGAGCTAGAAGACCTGGTACTAGAGAATATACTAAGGGTTCTGGATTCTACTTACAGTAGTTATCTCGGTTTTACTAATATTTATGTTGTGATTATCGTTATAGTTTTGTTAACCGAGTTTGGCAGGCATTTCAGTAAATAATTAACCTCAATAAAATCCAGAGGCTATACGTCGTCTAAAATAAAGTTATGTTATGAACCATGCTAACTGAAATTGGACCCTATCATGTACAAAAATATGGATGACGGGCGTCGACAGAGTACGATTGATATGTAACAGAGAGCAAACATAAAGGTCAAAATAACTAGACATCGAGAGGATGATAGAAATGCAATGAATAAAATAATCGCTGATTACTCTACAAACCTAAGGAAAGAGGACCACGAAGAACCTAAATGAATGTTGGAAAATTTATAAAAAAGTAATGAGGGATGTGAACAATAAAAGCTTATACAATGATGGCTTACTTTGTCGAGGAAATTTCTGTTTTTGCTGTTAATATCTTTCAGAGGTTGGCGAAGCAGTCTTTAAACTTGTATGCCTGTATGAAAAGTACTGTACAACAATTGATAAATCCATGTGGTATAATATATGATCATATCCATCAAAGGACTTTCAAATTATAGCAAATAAGATAAACTGACATAAATTAGTCAATCAGAAATTATAAACTATTTGCACTTGGCACTCACAAGCCTGATCTAGTTATGTACACTGTATAGCTTTCAAAATGTATTTATTTTATTTTATTAAGCGTTATTTCCACATAGTGATTTTGATAAGTTCTTGATAAGTTCTGTTGTGTCGTCCCTGTTTTGGTCTGTTTATGTTGCAAGTTTTACATTATAAATTCATGTCTGTTTTAGAAATATCTAAATTACTGCTTTTTAAATATGATTTATTTTGTTCCAACTAATGACTTCCCAAACTTGACTACTTCCTTTAACGTGACGATAGTGCGTTGTTATATGTGCGATTAGTTTGCTTGGGAAACAAATTAACTTGCTCATGTAGTAATGTACACCCTATGTGGTGGATTGTGTTCTTTTATTTAATAATTTTCATTTTAGTAAGCGTTGTTTCCACATAGCGATTTTGATAATTTAATTTGACTTTATATTGTCCTTGTCCCAATTTTGGTTTGTTTAGTTTGCAAGTTTTACATTTTAATTGTACCCTTTCTAAATCTTCAATATGATAAGCGTCTTTATACAGTACAGTACTGTATTGTGTGGTTTCTGGCTTTGGTTTGTTTGTTTGGCGAGTTTTACATCTAAATATATGGCAATGTGTAAAAGTCTTAAGCTAGGTTAATGATATGTAAAAACCCATGTACAGTTTGGTTATACCTGGTCTCGCTAGTTACAAAATTATATTAAAAAAAAAAAGTATAGTTACACGGTAATGTGTCCCCCCCCCCCCAAAAAAAAAATAATCCAATGTTTCCTTCATCATTTGTTTGGTGTTTTTCTATTTCATATTATTTTGCTAAATCTTCAATACATTATTTCCACATAGTGATTTTGATAAGTTCTTTAGTCTTTTTATTGTGCGGTTCCTGTTTTGGTAAGTTTGTTTTGCATGTTTTACATTTTAATTATAAATACCCTAACATTTTCTCAGTGATTTAAGCTTTTGGACAGAGCCAAGAGAAGAGAAGGGAAAGAGAGATATACAAGGAATCGTTAGTATCTCAAAAGACCTTGCAGTCCATTCCGGGGAGGTACTCTAAGTGGAAAGAGAGGCGAGACAATAAGTGGAAAGAGATGAGATAATAAGAGAAAAGAGAGGAAGGAGTACAGCAGGGAACGCAGAATGCTAATCAATGCTTTCAGATGTTTTTGTAAGTGCTGAAGTACTCATGGCCAAACTGTACCAACAGGGGAATAGGGAAGAACAGGTAAGATGTCGGAAATGGAATGGAAAACTCAAACCAAAGTGTAAAAGAATTGTGATATGACTTCAATTCTGCACAAATCAAGCCACCATTGATTCCAGAATTTCCGTCAGAAATGGAATGGAAAAATATCAACAAATCCAAGTGGAGAAGAATTGCGACAGACTTTATTTTGCACAAATTGAGCCACAATTTATTCCTGAATTAGCGCTTCTATCTAGGCCAATACTAAATGCTACCAACATATCTTGAAAAGTAATGCTAACGGTACTCACGTAATTGCCCAAAAATTGTCATGTATTACGTACAGTATTATTAGGACTGTAATGTTAGTATATTTAATATTAAAAAGTGAATTCTCAGACAGGTGTCAAATTAAATGTAGTTTACATTAGTTATGCATGATGTTAACCACTCATTCGTATTTTTGTTTGTCTTTGTTTACCACCATGCACTCTGTACTCAAGAGCTGGGTTAGGGAAGAGGGTGCCCTGCTGTTTCTGGGATTTAGTGGACAGTTGCCAAATTGCTACACCGCGCCATCCACCACAGCACTGGTGTCTTCCAACAATGCACACTGGCTGGCCCGAGTCTCGAACCCTCGGTTGGCAGGCGAGTGCTCTACCAACCGCGCTACAACCTGTCAAAATAATCTATTTTCCTGTAGCATGGAGGCAGACTTCTCGAATCCTGGACGAATCAAAGAGGTAGACATTTTGGAAGAGGTAATACAGGTAGGTAGACATTTTAGAAGAGGTACGGTAATTCGGTAATACAGGTGGACACTATAGAAGAGGTGATACAAGTAGACATTAGAGAAGAGGTACCGGTAATACAGGTACAGGTCTCCCCCACTATCCGATGCCCTGATTTATGATACTATTATAGGTTTTTAAGTGTTTATGCTTTGGCTGGTTCCAGAATGCATCCCGATTTACCCCATTAATTTTAGGGTTTGCTATATGATTTTTGTATTTCAGGAACTTAACCCAATCGTAAATCGAGGGAGATCTGTACATATCTGAGAAGTGTATCATAGTCAAGGTAGGCATTTTAGAATAGGTAACAATGAATCCAAAAGAAACCCACCCAGAGTCGTATGCACATATATTTGGAGAGGGGGGGGGGGGGGGGGGGGGGGGAGTCATGGGGAGTGACTGTGAGTGTGATCTGACTTGATGGACAATGCGTAGTACGTACATCGGGGGTTCAATGTCACCTAACATCTTTGCAGTATGTCAATCCGGAGCAATTTTGATTTAGGAGTGGAATGAATATGAGATAGAATAATAGAATCTAGGAAAATTTATGTGAAATATCATTGTTTTGGCCATTTGATCACTTCCAAGGACATAATAAGAACTGGGAAACTTAAATTTAACTTTGTATTTAGTAACGATGACTAAAAATAAGGGATTAGGTCTTTCGCTTGACACCCTGCACCTTCACAACTATAGTCTGTTTTATCTTAGCTGAGGGTAAATTGCCATGTCTTTATCTTGATTACTCAGCTATTACAAATTTGTAGAGAAATATGGCATTAATTAGGAAAACTTGTTATTCTTTTGCATTAATCTTGTGTCGTCACAGTTTTGGTTTGTTTATTTTGCAAGTTTTACATTATAATTTATATGATGCAGAGACAATGGTTTCATAATTTATATAATGCAGAGACAATGGTTTCATATTTTTCCATCAAGTGTGGACAAATCAGTTGCTAAGAGTTTCAATTTACCATCAGCTGGATAAAACTAAAACTATACCACTTCTTTCTTGTGCCCCATTCCTTCTTCTTCATTTCTGGCATTCTGGCATAAACCTTACACTTTTCATAGTACAGTACAGTTGGGTCTGAGTACATGATTAGATTGATATCCAGTATTCCATAAATGGATATTAATCGTAGTCATGTTTTTCTTTAACTGTCTTGGTGGTACTGGTAGAATGGTTAAAGTGTGTAAGTTATGTATGTGTAGGATCATATACATTCATTAATTTCATTGGGAGTTATTGGTGTTAAGAACGGTATTATATTAGTTAACCCATTCTGTACCGGTAACATCCTTTTCATTTTATTCTGTCAATTATTATACAATTTTGTGCAGCTTAGGACGGACGTGTAGTAATTATAAGGCTACAGTACCCTTTCGCTACCACAGATCCTTCCTAAGCTACATAAAATACTTTAAATATAGCTGAAATAAAACAACATGTGCATCCCCGGTAGTAAAAGGGTTAATACTGTAGTCAATTTTCTATTTGGAGAAGCTGAACTCTTTATTGGGTTTAGCATGTTTTTCCATATTTCATAAATGTTATTTTAGTAAGCGTTGTTTCCACATAGCGATTTTGATTAATTATTTTGCCTTTATACCGGTACTGTCTTTGTCCGAATGTTGGTTTGTTTAGTTTGCAAGTTTTACATTTTAATTTAACAAAAACTCCATAGAGTTCCTGAATATAGCTTTATAGTCAAGCTTTTAGTAAGGAGTGTTATACCTTCCAAGTAAGTAGTCCAAAACTCTTGAACATTAACCTCTAGAACTCAAAAACCACAAGAGTAATCAAGCTAATACTTCTACCAATGGGGAAAGGTCAGCCAGGGAATAGGCGTGGAAATTTACAGCCAATTTGCCCGAGCCCATTTTGAGTTACAAAGATTAGAGTTCACGTTTTCCGGACTACCTACTTGGAACAGGGTATAGTGGGTGAATTCATTATAAACCTGGCGGCACATGAAGTGGAATCTGCGAAGTTATCACGTGACAATTAACTCCAACAATACAGTCAGCTCAAAAGTTATTGCCAGCCTATAGAAGTTCAACTTTGATTACCGTACCTCTCATACTGGTCTCCCTCACTATCCGATGCCACGATTTACGTTATTATTATAGGCTTTGGCTGGTCTCAGAATGCATCCCTATTTACCCCATTAATCTTAGGGTTTGCTATACGATTTTCTATTTACGATCGGGTTTTCAGGAACGTAAAACTATTTTTCTATTTAGTTTGCAAGTTTTACATTTTAATTTAAGATTGGGTTTTCAGGAACGTAACCCAATCGTAAATCGAGGGAGACCCTGTATTCTAATGAAAAATAAAGTCTTTCGAACCAGTAAACATAGCCTTTATATAGAAGCATTATGTTCAGCTTTCTTGAATACTTTCTCTTTATTCCAAGAACTTTACATATAAACTTCGCAAGGTGTCAAACGAAAGCCAAGTCTATTACTTTCAGTCTCTATTTAGTCTCTCAGGTCAACTTGCTCATGTAGTAATATACATCCTATGTGGTGGATTGTGTTCTTTTATTTATAAAGTATTATTTTACTAAAGCGTAGTTTCCACATAGCGATTTTGAGGAGTTGTTTCGTCTTTTTACTGTGTTCGTCCAAGTTTTGGTTTGTTTATTTTGCAAGTTATACATTATAATTGTATAGGCTATGTAAGGATGAAATAGTGGTTTATAGTTCCAATTATGGCTTTGGAAGTGATAAAATGGTCAAAACAATGCTATACCATGTTAATTTTCTTCTGTTCCTTCTCATACTCGTTCAAGTCATCAAACAAAATAACTCCGGTTTGACACCCTGAAACAGACTGTAATATTAACTTTTTCAATACGGGCAACGTCTTTTCTATACTATTCTATCTATAGTCAAGACGATTTTATGCAGCTTAGGACGGATCTGTGTTAGCTAAAAGGGTTAATTTATGTATTTTGCAAGTTTAACAGTATAATTAGATAGTTTGTAGCCTTTCAATCGCTAGAGGTCCTTTGTAAACTGAACAAAATCGTCTAGTAGTTGCCAGAATAGAATGAAAACAACGACACCGGTACTGAACGGGTTAAGCCATGTTCAGTTTCCTCGAGTACCGTTTTTTCATGTCGAGAGGCGAATAAAATTGAACTTGTTAAGGGGATATGGGTCGTTGTTCTAGATCCCCTTCTCCCTCATGTTTAGCCCTAGTTTTCAGATTTTAAGATGTTTGGCCCATTAGGTTGTCGATTTTAAGACCTTTAGCCTTATTTTTTGGTCAATATTTAGACCTTTCGTGCTATTTAGGTGTCAGATTTTTTTCCTGGCAAACGGTAGTGAGCCTGTAATATTGGAAGAACCGGCCTTTGGTCGGAACATTTTTCTACTGAAAAATTTACAAATTAATCTAGAAAGGGGATCTAATGGATGTTTTTTTAAGTTTGATGGAGGTCTAGGGTGGAAACTAAAAAAAATATGAATACATTAATGAATTGAATAGACCAAAAAAAAACAGCCTCTATCCCCTTAAGCTATGTTCAGTTTCCTCGAGTACCGTTCCTTCATGTCAAGGGGAGAATAAAATTGAACTTGTGAAGGTGGTACACAGACTTTTGGCCGGGACTGTACATCACCACATAACCTCTCAAAAAACACAAAACCAAACCAAACACAAAATTAACGAGAAAGGGAAAAAAACTCAAAATAAATAAGTGAGTGCAGAGACTGTTGATTCAGGACATAATACAAAGTTACACAAATTATGTCTAATATCACTACCAAATCACTGAAAAGGTGGTCATTTTCTTCTCAACTTGCAGCATCATCGTCGTCAACCGTCTGTATGTACAAGAAAAGGTCTCCATAAAAAATAAGTGCGGGCGCTGAACCGAGTCTGTGGGGGGATGATTTTGTTCTCAACTTTGACTTACAACTTCTGCCTGGGTCCGAGATTTTGTTGCGTTCTATGCTGTTCGAGTTTTTGCTTGCGTTCTTTGCTGTTCGAGTTTTTGTTTGCCTTCTTTGCTGTTCGACTTTTGGTTCAAGTTCTTTGCGGTTCAAGATTTTTGTTTACTTCTTTGCGATTCTAATTAACGTGTTTGCTTTTCACAGCGGCAGCACACAGAGTTACTCGGTACCTTCTTCATACTGTTTGGGGGTAATCTAGTTATTGTTTTTGCACTGTACTGTACACGGTTTGACGTAATAATACCTTTTTCGTACTATTAGGGGTAATTTTGCTATTATTTTTTAACTGTACACTGGTTGACGAAATAATTTGGTAACTTATTCGTACTGTTTGGGGTATTTTTGTCTGTTTTTGCACTGTACACTGTTTGACGTAAACATTAGGTACCGTTATCCGTACTTTTGGGGCTAATTTTGCTATTGTTTTTACTCTGTACACTGTTTGACACAATATAGATATATCTATATATTTACTAGCCAGTATCGCTAAATTTTAACCAATTGGAGCACCATTTCAGTGGGCTAGATTTTGATTTGTTTAATTTACTACGTCGTCCGATTCAGACACCTCCACAACTTTTTTTGTATTTTAAATTAATAACAATAAATTCTCAAATTATCTTTTTACACTCCTAAAGTTCATCTGTTCCGTCCATTCTCTCTCTAATAATATTAATAATAAAGTTCCACCAGCCTATTCCATCAGATCATGTCAAGTTTCCCATCTCAGGTACGTTCTCACCACATCTTACTAATCACCTGATCATCGTACGAGCAACCTGATCATTGTACGAGCAACCTGGTCATCATACGAAGCATCCAATCATCGTACGAATCGTCTGATAATCGTACGAATCACCAGATCATTGTACATACCTTCTGATTATTGTACAAATCAGCCGATCATCATACAAATCAGTCGATCATCGTACGAACTACCTGATCAACGTATGAATCACCAGACATCGCACAAATCCCTTTAATCATCGTACGACCTCCCAATTCATGTCTGACCACTTTTCCCCGTGCCCGAAGAACTAATCCACAGATCCATGATATTTTTAATTTAAACGCGAAGACTCACACACTGTGCCTCTCATAAAACACACACAAGAAGATTTTTTGAACTTTGATTCTTTCAGTATTAAGTTTATTATTATTATATTTCCCAGCAGAGCCTAGGAGATGCAACCTAGAGTCCTGTATGTCTCTCTCCTAGGGCTCTCTCTCACACACTATGAAGGAAGATAAAACTGTAGGCCTAGAGGGGAGAAAAAATGCCTTGTTTTTTACACTTGTCTCTTTGCGTCCAATGCGGCACAATCATAACGTCTTGCCACGCTATCACCAGGCGTCGTTCAGAAGTTTCCACAGATAGGAGAGTCCACACCGTCTCTCGGAAATATACACACACTCGTTTACGACCGCAACACTCCTTATGATGATTCCTTTCACACGTCAGCCCTTTAAAATGACCGCATCAACACTGAGTCCACCGTGCCTGCGAGTTAACTGCTAGATGTCATGGAGCCCGCCCGCCACCTTGGGATACAGTAAGCCGAACCACAGCCAGTCTGCCGGCCAGCCACCTTGGGATACAGTAAGCCAAACCACAGCCGTCCAGTCACTCAGAAAGTTTTGGCAGCCGGTTTCTCAGGTACCATCACGTCTCAGCCAACCAGCCGCGTGCATAGCTAAGTGGCCACACCGATCCACACAGCTGACCAGCCGTGTCCGTGGGGATAAACGGCTTTGGGAGCACTGGCAAGGGACTCCAGAGTATTAGCCTGCGGAGTGCTTGGCAGAAAGACCTCCACGAACTGGCTGATAATTTCCATGGAGTTAATGTACCCAGACCTTGATAGATGAATTTCCAAGCACCGGCAGGTAACTTCTGAAGTGTTAACCTGCCTGGAGCTTGACAAATGGGGGTCCTAGCATTGGTAGGGACATGCCTCAGCCTGCCCGGTGTTTGATGAACAGCCTGCCGAGCACTGGTAGGTAATGTCTGGAGTCCTAGCCTTCTGTGTGCTTGACTACAGTGGCGGCGAGGGCTCAGCTGGCCACTCCGGGAGAGGGGCCTTTGGGAAGCAGGTCGGGGCCAAGGGGAACCGACGCAGGGGAGGTGGCGGGCTCGGGGCTGGGGTACCCAGGTGGTGATGAGGGGGGCTCTGGGGTAGATGTGGGACCCTGTGGTTGTGGGGAGCAGGTGGGGGCACTGCTGGAGGGTTCTAGAGGGGGGCAGTGACTGGGAGATGTGGGGCCCTGGGGTACTGGCGAGGAAGGGGGCTCTTGTGGGGGGCAGTGACGAGGGGACGCGGGGCCCAGGTGCGGGGATCATTCGCTGACGTGGGAGACTGGGGTGGGTGTAGAGGTGGGGGTGGGGGTGGGGAGAGCGGGGGACACCTCCTTCTCCAGGATCTTCTTCCACGGCCGACGCGCCGCTCGCTTCAGGTCGTTGGTCGTTAAGCTCTTGCGCAATTTTCTGAAATGGCAACACCAATACTTTAGCTCCCTAATAAAAATAAAAATAATTATCCTTCAGAAAAACAAGAAAATTAATAAAATCACTAAGCCATAAAATAATTATCAAGTATATTATATATAAAGTTAGAATTTTCTTGCACTGATGTCAATGTACAGTAAATTATTGTAGATGCAGAGATACACTGTACAGTACCGGTACTGTATTTCTTTATAAAATAATAAAACATTCTCTATACTAACAAACTAGTCTAAATTATAAAATTACAGTAGGTTTTTAAATAGTAAAATACTGTGAAGTTGTTGTTGCCGTTCCCTAGACTGCCTGGCCGAACAGCCCCGGGTCCCTAAGGAAGGCCATGGCCGAGATCGGGCTTTCCCACAGGGCTCTCAAGGAGTGTAAATTATGTTGTTGGCGTAAGTGATTGTGTGGAATGCAGGCTTCTATGATGTTTTATAATATCATATGGGGTGCTGTTTTACAACCTGGACAGGGGTCACCAACGGAGTCATCCAGTCTCTTCAGATAGCTCAGAAGAGCAGGATGTGAGGTTCTACAACAAACCATTGTTAAAATAAAGAATAGTAACACTGAAGCTTACTTTGTGGTGTCTGTGGCGTAGAAGTAGACGTCATCAGGGGCGTCCATCCAGGATATGATGCGCGGGCGACCCCCCACCCGGGACACTGTGGCGATCTTGGCCCGCCCCGGTGTGGTGGGAGGCGCCGCTGGTGTGGTGGGGACCGGGGGGGGCAGACATGTAGGCGGCACTCCGTTGATACCCACCGGAGTGACGGTCAGCCCGGGAGGAGGGACCACACCCAATTGATTGAGGTGAAGTGATGGGGAGGAGTCCAGGGCCTCGACGACGTCTTTCGCTCGCTTGGAAGGCGGCAAACCTAAGGGGAGGGAACACCACGCATCTCACACAGATCCTTACACTGCACATATCACAGTTATTTACAGCTTATATTTCACAGATCCTTACTTACAGCTTGCATCTCATATCTTATAGACTCACACACAGCACTTCTATCATGCTTCACTTCTCATAGCTTATATCTCACAGACTATCACTTATAAAGCATACAAACTTCGCTTACAACTTCTCAAAACATACAGAACTGCTAAAGGCATATCGAGGCGGAGGACATCCTTCAACTTGCTTGACCAGTGGTAGGCGTAAGGGAGGGGACACTATGTATCTCACCGACAATCACTCACTGTTCATACTTTGTAGCATATACTGTACTACAGTTTCTAACTCATTCCACACACCTCACATTCCAATCTCAATCCAGATGCCTCACACTCTGGCCCATGCAGATATATGGAGGTTTTAGCCTGGGGAAACTTTGATTTTATGATACTGAATACCCCTTAATCAATCTTTCGAATAAGCCTACTCCTTGCCCTACCCTCACTAACAGAAACTGCTCCAATCTTTTGCCAATGTTACTCAGGGTATTCTTATCTACTCACAACTCCACGGTTCATTCTCAGTTTAATTCCTTGTCAATCTTTCTTAAGGTCTCTCTGTCCAAGCCTTCTATATTTACTTCTTGCTCTTTATTTCCAAGATATAACTTTTTGCTAATGTCCAAACCATCTCCAGATACTCTTCCTCACAGCTACAACATTAATTCCAATACAAAGAACTCATTTCCACCCGCTCCAGTAATAGTTTTTCAGTAACAAGGCTGGTACTCTCTGTTACGTGATTTGAATAAACCGCGCTTGGCGCCACCTAACTCATTACCCACAATGCAAGGGGGTCTGCCCGCTACTAACGGCTAGAGAATAAACACAGCTGTCTCACTCCACCCGTCTCTTCTTCATTACCTGCATTGACCTCTATACCTGAACTCACCATGCCCATTACTACTACAACCAAGAACACGAAACACTCTCAATCATCCACGTCTAGTTTCCCGCTACATACACACTCATCCACTACAGACACCCAAGCTCAGATCAGTTTCCTGCCAATTCCAATAGCTCTAAAATACTGTAGTACATGTATCAATGTTAACGAATGAATAATTACGTCAAGCAATATCCTCAGATATCACAACTTGCAATCCCTAGGGTTGCACGGACACACATACATAGTGGAAGAAAATGCCCACATAGACATACAAATACAGTACACACAACCACACAATCACACAAATGTATATACACAAAACAACACACATATAAACAAGAACACAGACATTCCACTTACAAACCAAACCGCTCTTAAAAATATCCTTATAATATATTCCTACCTTAAAAATATAATTATGTGGCTTGGAGCGGGGCGAAATTTTAAGATTTCTGAACACCGTTACGGCATTTTATTTTTTCGGTGACGATATCATAAGCAACTGAAGAAAATACACAAATCCCCAAAGATAAAGCTTGGTTCCGAGTCTAGTCACCAAATTAAACACAAAGCAAAGTTGAAGAAAGAGTAACACTGAGAGAATAACACAGACCCCACACACATTCAACAGCACAAGTGAAGATTTATCGGAACTTTAACTTTGACGCTTACATTTTTCTTCTAACCAGTCTCCATTTAATATATATACTGTATGATAGTATATATACTGCACAGTATGTATAAAATTACTGTATACACATTCATAGACATTTTGAAACGGATAAATGTGCTATGGAAGGCAGTGTATTTTGGTATTGAATGTTATGTTATATCATTATAGTGAATAAATATTTTACTCAATGGATACAAACATTAAAGCAAATGGGTAAACACATTTATTCACCAAACGATATACAGTATGAAACTGAAATTTTGGCAGCAAGTAGATTTACTTTATAAATTCATACCAGTGACTGAAACCTGAAAACATTATATAAAATATCTTCCTTCCGTCTTCACAGCTATGAAGCGACTATGAAGGGTGGAATTAAATGTCGGATTGCTAACGATAGACTACACCAGACATATTTGCTCCTTAGTCCACAAGGTCCACCATTACTTTGACAATAGTTTAATAGGAAAATATTATCAGTATAGAGTTAACCTACTTTTCAGCCTTGCATTTGCTTAGCTATACCAATTTAAATTCCTCCAACTCATTAGATTTTCTCCTGTTCAGTGGATCTCTGATCTAAATTCTTCATTATTTTGGAGTTGGAAATCTCTACTGATAATGATCACTTTCTCTCTTCTGTCAAACTTAATATAACAACCTTAATTTAGCTTATAGATAAAGTTAGCCAATATCTTATCCCTGACTGTATATTATATATACATGTTCTTAATCTACCTTACAGATAATGTAAATCTCATCCCTATGGTACTAGTTCTAGCCAAAATATCTTGCTATAAATAATGTTAGGTTAACCAGTATCCCCTTGTTTACATATCCCTGCACGTAGTTCATATCCATGTGAACATGGGTCAGCCTGTGTGTATATCCCAGGACAGTTCTCCTGGGGGTTCGAGTCACTGTTGCATCAGTGGACTGGTAGCCTTCAGTTGTCATAAGGTTATTTACAGCTGTATACCCTTCCTATCACGAACCTGCATGCAAAGATCCGCTTGCGAGGGAATTGTGAACCCGCCACAGTACTGTGTTATCAAACAGTTGTTAGGGCCAAGATTGTATTTGTCATTCTATGCCAAGGAAGCACTGGTTCACAGGGCAACACTGCATTACAGGGCATGGATGATATGTGCTGCCAACTATAGGTAGCGCCAACAAACTTGACAATAATCTTGATCCCTGACACCTCTGTAACTCAAAAGGGCCTAGAGCAAACTGGCTGTAAATATCCAGTTCCACACCTATTTCCTGGGGGACTCTACCCAATGATAGAAACGCCAGCCCGATTGCTTTTATTAATTTTGAGTTATACGAAGTTAAGGGGTCAAGATTATTGTCAAGTTTGCTGGCACTACCTATACCACTTATTCTTAAATCAATACATATTTATTTTAGGTAGTGTTAGGTTAACCATCATCTTCTACTTGACATATCCTACGAGTTAATGTTAATGAGTACCTCCTAACTAATTACCTTATGCCTAAATAAGTTGCCATTGACTGAGGGTGGGTGGGTGGGGACCTTAACACAGCACAAGAGTTACTGCTGATAAATGACTAAGTGACAGACCAAGGAAGCATTATGGGGAGCTGACAAAGGACTCAGGGGAGGGAAGTTCTATGTGGGTTAAGTTGGTAATTAATAAAGTTCAGCACCACAGCAAAAAATCAGGGTTAGTAAGGTTACTTTACTGATGGACTTCTGATTGACAGCATTTTTTTTTTTTTAATTTATTATGATTTTGAATATACTGTATTAAACTGTATTATTAAAACTATTATCAGTCAACTGTTCAATAACTAGTATGATATAAAAATCAATATATATATATTTCAATATGTACTGCACCCATGTTTACAGAAGTTACAATTTTGTAGTACTGTTGGGACAAATCTGTATTGTGACAGCTTGTTATTATAGGAGCTATACAAGGCAATATAACAGTGTGCCAATTTCTTAGTTAGGTGAGGTGAGGAAGGGGAATGAAAGGGGAAGGTGGTGGGGATACTTAGGAGGTATTATGGGAGGGGGTGTATGAGTGGAGCCAGAAATAGACATTTGTAAGTAGAGTTAAGCCACGGTAACTTTGCTGTGTAAATAATTGTTTAACTATTTCAGGTACCCACGATATAGACATTAAATAATTGATTAAAAGTAATAACAACACTTTGTGCTTGAGGTTAGCCTCAAATGTATGTCTCTGCTCTTGAATAACCTCTTTGTCATAAGTGGTCATATTTTGATGGCATTAAGGGGAGGTTGGTTGTTTGTTTGGTTTAAGGCTGACAGTGGTCCAGCAGTTTGTGCTACATCAGGAAGTACTTTATATCATGATAGTACTGCAAGGCTCAGCTTGTGTTGACTCAATAACAGTTCTCTTGAAGTCGTCACTGCTCTGAAGGAGCGAGGTTATGTTGTTTTTTCACAGCCAGATGCCTTTCCTACCACCAATATACTGTACAAGGTGGCACAGAATTGAGTTACTCCAGGGTTAGGTTAGGTGTACTCAAGGCTCAACAAGTGGAAGCAGCAGTAACATATTCAACCAGCCCTGCGTACGGTACTGTCAGAGGGCTGTATACTCAGGGGTAGATGCAGGCCATGGGTTTTAATAAGTTCCTTTGTCTATATATTGTGCCGTCCCTGTTTTGGCTTGTTTATTTTGCAAGTTTTACATTAAAATCAAATTCTGAGCCATCCTGTACAGGCAAGTATTTTCATGCAAGGCTCAGTACAATACTGTCTACATTTATTGAAGTCTGTTGTGGAATCCTACCACACCAGGACATGCACAACTCTTACGTATTCTGGGTGCATAAATGGCTTAACTGTGTTCGTGGTGTAATGGCTTAGATGCTTATGTTCTGGGTGTGGTGTCCCGAGTTTGAATCCCGGGAGGATCATATGCTTTCATTAATTAATTCTAGTGCATTGGTGTTTGCAATGGAGGATCAATGTTAAGAACGGAGTATTTCTTAATTTCTGTATGACCAAAGTGTAAAGGAAATATCATGGCACCAATTAAATCCATATGACTCAATTCTCCACAAAATTCTGTTCAGAATAATGATAATGTCACAAGGATAGGGAGAAGGGAGGGAGGGAGGGAGGGAGGAGTGTCAGAACCTCCTCAGGCCTTTTGCAACTTAAAACACCAAAACAAATAAAAGATGTAAACTCACCCACCTTCTTCCAATTCGCCCTCTAGAATGGGAAAATGTCATTGGTTACAAACTGTCAGGTGAGGCGGGCACTTAGCTAAGTTACACACCAATTTTCAAAAAGTATTACTGATTACTACTACACACAACCAAATATTACCATTCCACACAAATTTCCAATGTGTACTTCATGACCAGAGTACTACAGTAGACACATCAATGATAATGTTTCATACCAAGTTTCAAAGTGTAATTTATAACCTATTTCATACCAGCTTTCTGTATTTTAAAGGTGGTGGTGCATGGGTTGAGATAAACATGGAAAAATAATAGCCAACCTGTACATAATTATCTTGCAAAATGCATTATGTCACTGAAATAATTATTAACAATGGTATAAAGGATTTTGTGGATCGTCTACACCGGACCTGTGACGTCATAGTGACGTCACAGGAGTATCCTCATCCTGGACTGGATGGTGGACTTACACTCCTATGATGCCACAGGTCCGGTGTAGATAATCCTTTATACCATTATTAATAACTATTTCGGTGCCATTGCATTTTGCAAGATAATTATGTGCAGGTTTGCGATTATTATTCCATATGTATCTCAACCCATGCACCCCCACCTTTAATGTTAGCTGGTAGGTAGAGGAGAAAGGAAAAGATGGTGTGAGGCTTCAAACAAGTGCTCCCTCTATTTAAAGTAACTTCGTTGTATGTTATATTTCTGATGCCAGAGGTACGTTTCATAGTTGGTTGAATATGGTTTGATTTATGATACCTTTTGAAGGCGTTAGCGCAGAAACTCACTCAGTTTCCACAACTGCAAGCTCTAAATGCTCTGTCAACTTTAAGGGATGTATGTTAAGCTTCTTGTGGACATTCATAATTCTTTAATATATTAATCCCTCAATTTATGTCAACATTAGGGACTTTCTCTCTTCAGGCAAGATAAAACCAAAGTTAAAATAACATATGATATATATGATGCTAAGGGGGTTTGGGATCAGGAATGGAAATATCTCATTCATAAAGAGATTAGCCTACTGTACTTTAATATAATTATAGAAAA
Organism: Paralithodes platypus; assembly: GCA_032716605.1. Classification (NCBI taxonomy): domain Eukaryota; kingdom Metazoa; phylum Arthropoda; class Malacostraca; order Decapoda; family Lithodidae; genus Paralithodes; species Paralithodes platypus. The sequence goes on from CM064523.1 coordinate 5,035,838, forward strand.
CAAAAAAATTATATTCCATTCCCCAGAACTGTCGAATAAGTCCCTCAAGGAATAACCCAAATTCAAGTTATGATACCATTAGATAAGACACAAGTGCACCAGTCCTATCCTGATGTTGGAAAGTGAACAACTACTGAACGGATCTCTGACATCAGCAGACATAACACATGTATGTGGTTCTACATTGTATTATTTTGCCCACTTTATTTATTATTTTTATTTTTTCTCTCTAATTGTGGCTGGGCTATTCAATCTTGGGAACAATGGGTGTACAATCTTCTGCAACCGAAAGAGTGATGTCACAATTATGTCAACTACACAAACTATTTATTCTTGGACTAAGATAATACTGTACAGTACACAGGTATGAGAGGTCATCTATTCATGTTCTGCACAACAACTAACTCTTCCTGCTGTCAGTGCAACACTTGACATTGTGAGACAGTAGTTTTACTTAATAATGCCCACATCAATATTTGATACAGTAGTTTTACTCAATAATGCCCACATCAATATTTGATGAAAACTAAGGGATTCTAATTCTAAACTAAATGTCACGATAATATATTACAGTACCGGTACATGTACATGAAATGTATAGTATATGACATTGTCAAACCTTGCCTAAAATACAATGTGTTATGTACAGTACTAATGCCCTAAGTTCAAAGTTGTTCATATAGAGGCCTATCATAGACTGGGATCGTTAGGTACTGTGGCTATTTCCATCTCTCATGTGCCTCAACTATGGAGCAAATATGTCTGGGTGGTGGTGTGGAGGAAACATGAGCTGCTTTTTCCAGTCTCAACCCCTAGATACGTGATCAAGCGATGATCATTCTTATTTACGTTCACAAAACTTCATAAATATTACCAACAAAAAGTCAAGGTAACTTCCAGCAAAACAATGAATAAATTTTGTTCAACAAAACTGCCTTTTCCTACTTTCAGGAGATAGGGACAGTCAGGAAGCCCTCACATTCATTCTATCACAAACACGCTCTCTTAATATTCACTTCGCAACAACACCACACATTAAATTTTAAAGTTGCGTCTACAGTATATGCAACTCTCAGATTGCCGAAACGGATATATTGCGACCATCGCTTGCGACCAGGAAGACTGGAAAGAAGCAGCTTTAGTGTGAGCCTATGCATAGAGTGGAGGGAGAGAGAGACTGGTAGATATACAGGGAGAGACTGATAGATATACAGGGGGGAGCTACAGTGTGGAGGAGAGCTGCAAACACACTCTTTATATAAACAATCAAGCAAATACAGTAATGTTCTAAGCCAAGCATATGGTACCTAGTCTGCTACAAACACTATTCATGTTCAAATAATCTATAAGCACACACAAATGAACATATAGTATATATAACAGTGCTATTATGCTACCAATAACTACGCTATAATAATAATAATAATAAGCATGTTACTTATTTCTCATAAGCGCCAATTTTTACGAAGAATTCACTAGCGCTCGGAAAGAGAAAGAAAAAAGAAATACCTAATCATGCAATACTTGACAAATAACAAAAAAAGTAAGAGGGTTTCATAGCTTATGAAACCACTATTACAGTCACTCAAACTGACCTATACAATATCCAAACTCATATTAAAATTAAGCCAAAATTTATCTACTTTTTCTTCATTAACGTCAGGTATTGGTGGCTTTGCTGTGACGAGGCGGTGGGGAATCACAAGACTAATCAATGTGTTAGGAAAACCAGCAGTTCCAAGGTTGTTAGTAAAGCAATCTCCATTCGTCTTCAAGGCTATTGGTGCAAATTCAATTCCGAGGATACTGTATTAGTAAAGCAATCTCCATTCGTTTTTTAAATAACTTTGAAAAGTTGACAGAATGAATATAAACACCATATGAGGAGAAATTATATGCGAAACGTTGTCAATAAAGTACTCCTCACATGGTGTTTATATTCAATCTCCATTCAATTTCAGGGCTATAGGTGGAAATACAGTTCCGAGGTTGTTAGCAAAGCAATCTTCATTCTCATTATGGGCTATCAGTACTCTCTAGTATTATGGGGAATGAATTGTTTTACTCCCTTTTAACTAAGACTGCATAGGATGGACTCTTTTCTCCTTTCACTATTCGAGGATGCCTTTTCACTTATTAAAGGCTAACATTAGATGACTATATTTAGGTTTGGAAGGCAATCTTAAAATCAAATGGGTAAAATCCATATCAATTAACCCTCTGCCTCCCATAAGTCCCCCCTTAACCCCTTCAGCACCATGACCGTCTTTTTGCCTTTGATTCTGGCTAAGATTAGACGATTTTATGCTGCTTTAGAAGGACCTATGTTACTCAGAGGGTTTATTGAGATCGTATTTACCCCTTTTGAGTCCTAGAGGTAGATTATAAGCTACAGAAAAATGCCCAATGCTAGCTCGAATATGATGAAAATGATGTCATGGTGCTGAAAGGGTCAACTTAATAAAATGGTCTACTAACACCCAGTATAAACTAAATGCATCCTAGATTATTAAAAGGGTTAATTGCACACTATAAACCAATATGTAAACTTGTAATCCAGCTCACCCCCCCACAAACTACGTATAATAAACTTGTTACTTTTATTGTTATTTTTATCTGATATGTCCGTGAGCAGCCCTGTCAATCAAGGCAGAGTACGGCGTTAAAACCTGTATCATACTGTCAATAAAACTAAACTGCTGTACTGAAAATATATTGAGAAGGAACGGATAATATCTGCAAAAGATTACAGAGGAAAAACAAGACATAAAACAGTTTGAAAACAGAAAAGCATTAGTGTATATCAAGAGCAAACATGTGAAAAAATAGTGAAAAGAAATGCAGAAATAGAAGTTATGTATATCAACGCTATAACATGCGATAACTCAAAAAATCTGCATTGCGATATTATAGCAGCTCATCGCAATGCAAAATTTACTTAATTAAGCCATGCACTTTAATAAAACATGCACTTTTAATATAAGCTATGTAAACACAAATTAAACAATATCTTTAATAACCTTGATGAAAAATTGCATAAATTCCAGTTAGACATTAAAACTACAATCTTTCGAACGGAAAGAAATAGTAAATTTGACTGGAACCTTTGATGACGATAATTATAAAGCTACATCTTCAAATTATGTTTCTCATCCAAGTTGAACGGTTGAATTTATCTATAGTTTCATGCAAATTCCTCATACATAAATATGTACAAGAAATGTATAAGCACAACTGGTTTATAAGGAAGCAGATTATGTTGATGGGGTGCTCCTTCTCAGGGTGTCAAACTGGAGCAATTTTGTTTGAAGACTAGAATGATTATGAGAAAGAACACAAGACAATTAACACGAAAGAGTATTGTTTTGGAAATCTTATCCCTTCCAAAGAAGGAATATCAGAAGGAATACAAGAAAATCAACAAGAAAGGGCATTGTTTTGGACATTTTATCCATTCCAAAGAATGAACATGAGAAGGAATACAAGAAAATCAATATGAAATAGCAGTTTTGGCCATTTTATCCCTTCCAAAGACATGATTTGAAATATAGAACACACATCTATCTTTAAATATAAACCACACATTTATCTTTGCATACACAATAATAAAGATAGAAAGGAAAGGATACGGCTCTCATTTGACACCCTGCTCCATCTACTGAAAGATAAACAAAGAATGGTGTGTTCCTTAGTTTGGCTGCACATGCTCTAGTGTCCAAAGTGTGCCGGAGTGAGTAACCTGAAAAAAGAATATTACCAAAGCCATATAACATTCATAAGAAGCAACCAAAATGCTGATGACTAGCCTGTAGGAGCAACCAGGCCCAATACATAGAGAAAGGTAAATCAATCTGTGCAACCCTGCCACCAAAGCAATCAAGTCATAAAATATAGGTTAAAAAGTTGATGCTATAAATAAAATAAATTTTAAGAATTTACTGCAATAAGTCAATTAATAGTTAATGTTAATATTCAAAGCATCTGACCACCACTATACAGTAAGTAGAAAAAGCAATAATATAAACATTAGAGGCTGTGAGACTAAACCTAGAAGCATTAATAAACCTAGAAGCATTAATACAGGATTGCAAAAGCAGGTAAATAGTTGCCCATAATAAAGTTAAGCCTTTGAAGGTTATGCGTGTTTTCAGTTTATTCTGACTACCATTAGATGATTTCATACAGCCCAGAGAGGATCTCCGAGAGTTAAAACAGTAAAGACTGCCTCAATTAACCCTCAGACTTGCATATAACCCTCCAAATCTAAATAAAATTGTCTAATAATAGCCAGAAAACGGAAAAGATATGTGTATATCTTGAAAAGGTTAATAGCGGAGGCAGTTGCCATGGTAAGCAACTGTCTTCAAGGATTATAAAAGACCAATGATAAACTATAATCGTTAGTATTGCCAAAGCGCCGATCCCCGCTGCCACGACTCCAAACGCGCACCAAACAGACCTAGTACAGTACCCTAAATAATCATATAAATACTGTCACCTATAACTCAAATATCACTAAACTGTCTAGCCCACACTTAACACACAGTGGCATTGCATCAAAATAAATTTATGTGAATTAAATAGTTAGTTTTGCAGTCTACCCTAGCATATAAATAAAAGAAAACATATATACTGTAAACATACATATATTATACAAATATGATGTAACCTATCAAATAAATACCGACTAAATGCAAAAAGCTACAGACACATTAATATAAGATTTTGTATCATCTAATCAACAAATCTAATATTAAACATCTGGATAGGAAAATGGGTCTAGCCTGTACGGTACCTAAAATATAAACCATGTACACTCAACTAATCTAGCCTATAAATTATCAGTTCAAAAGGCAGTTCCATGCTTGACACGGGTACGCTCATAAACAAATAATTAGATGTGAAAAAAGACAAAACTACGAAAAAAAAAAAAAAATAGGATAAAATGGGGGAGGAGGGTTGTCTAGCATGTACTACAAAATAAATATATAAAAATATATATAAAATGAACAATAGAAAAAGCCAAGTCTGTGAATCGTAAACGTGTGAAATTAATAATCTCAGCTTAGGATACATGCCTCAACTATACAGTCATGCTCAAAGGTTGTGTCCTACCTTAATTAGTTTTGAAATTATGATATGTCAAGTACAAACATTTACACACACTTCAAAGACTGAGTGATCCATAAGATGCACGGTTTGAGTCTCACGCCCTTATGTCCAGTAAAGAAAAAATATACTTAACACCACCAAAAAGCGCGATTCAATTTGTTGTTTTATTATACAGTACAGTATCAATAACTTACAAGAGAGTGATCTGGATGAGCTGACTCGGTTTGAGTCTCAACTATAAGACACTTGGGTGTCGACATCGGTAGAGCGTCACTGATAGCCAACTCCACAGAAGTATTGAAGGTTTGAGCCTCCCTCGGAATAGATATTTAAAAAGTACCTGCCTGCCCAGATGATGGATGGGTCGACCACCGAATCCAGCAGAACAACTAAAATAACCACCTCACCTCGGCGGGATGTAGATAATGCAACTACTGTCAAATGTTTGTGAGCTCTTGAAATTTTCTTTCTGCAAATACATCCATTTAGATTGATGTTTAGATACATAAATATAATTGTGAAGGTAGGACACTCTCTTATGAACATGACTGTATCTAACTATCCTATATTTCATAACATGACCTGTAGTAATTTTTTTTTCTTCAGCTGATGGTAAATAGCCATATCCTCAGTTATTATGAAAATTTGTAGCGAATTACTGTATGTTGTTAATTATTGTATGTTGTTAATTATTGTATGTTGTTAATTATTGTATGTTGTTAATTATTGTATGTTGTTAATTATTGTATGTTGTTAATTACTGTATGTTGTTAATTATTGTATGTTGTTAATTACTGTATGTTGTTAATTATTGTATGTTGTTAATTATTGTATGTTGTTAATTTGTATGTTGTTAATTATTGTATGTTGTTAATTATTGTATGTTGTTAATTATTGTATGTTGTTAATTACTGTATGTTGTTAATTACTGTATGTTGTTAATTATTGTATGTTGTTAATTATTGTATGTTGTTAATTATTGTATGTTGTTAATTATTGTATGTTGTTAATTATTGTATGTTGTTAATTATTGTATGTTGTTAATTATTGTATGTTGTTAATTATTGTATGTTGTTAATTATTGTATGTTGTTAATTATTGTATGTTGTTAATTATTGTATGTTGTTAATTACTGTATGTTGTTAATTATTGTATGTTGTTAATTATTGTATGTTGTTAATTATTGTATGTTGTTAATTATTGTATGTTGTTAATTATTGTATGTTGTTAATTATTGTATGTTGTTAATTATTGTATGTTGTTAATTATTGTATGTTGTTAATTATTGTATGTTGTTAATTATTGTATGTTGTTAATTATTGTATGTTGTTAATTATTGTATGTTGTTAATTATTGTATGTTGTTAATTATTGTATGTTGTTAATTATTGTATGTTGTTAATTACTGTATGTTGTTAATTATTGTATGTTGTTAATTATTGTATGTTGTTAATTATTGTATGTTGTTAATTATTGTATGTTGTTATTGTATGTTGTTAATTATTGTATGTTGTTAATTACTGTATGTTGTTAATTACTGTATGTTGTTAATTATTGTATGTTGTTAATTATTGTATGTTGTTAATTATTGTATGTTGTTAATTATTGTATGTTGTTAATTATTGTATGTTGTTAATTACTGTATGTTGTTAATTACTGTATGTTGTTAATTATTGTATGTTGTTAATTATTGTATGATGTTAATTATTGTATGTTGTTAATTACTGTATGTTGTTAATTATTGTATGTTGTTAATTACTGTATGTTGTTAATTACTGTATGTTGTTAATTAAGAAAACTTGGCATTATTATGATGCAAAAATATATAGTAAGAGTTGCATAGTTTTTCATTAAATTATCGAGAAATCAGCCGGTAAGGGATTAAATATACCATCAGCTGAAATACAATTGCCTACAACCTAGCAGCACAAGAGCCAAGATAATGTGAGTGACGTACCATCCATGCCGTTGATCTCCTCGTAGGGCCGTCTCTTGAGCAGGGTCGGGGAGGCGTTGTTCACCACCGGTAGCTCTCTGTTCGGGACTGGGGTATAGATCAGGCTGCCGTCTGTCGGGGAAGGAGAGAACGTTTGGTTAATCTATGTAAAGGAGGCAAGACAAAACATTACCATCATCTGTACATTTAATAAAGAAAGACAGCATCCTTTAACTTGGGAGACGTTTGGTTAATCTATGTAAAGGAGGCAAGACAAAACATTACCATCATCTGTACATTTAATAAAGAAAGACAGCATCCTTTAACTTGGGAGACGTTTGGTTAATCTGTGTAAAGGAGGCAAGACAAAACATTACCATCATCTGTACGTTTAATAAAGAAAGACAGCATCCTTTAACTTGGGAGACGTTTGGTTAATCTATGTAAAAGAGACAAGATAAAAAATAAGGTTCATATGTGTGTTTTAAGGAAAGAATTTGTCCTTAAATTTGGAAAGATCTTTCTGTTATATAGGAGGCAAGACAAAACATTAGGGTCATCTGTATGTTTTAAGGAAATAATTAATCCTATTATTTGGAGGGAACTTTCTGGTAATCTCAAAACATTAGGGACATCTGTATGTTTAAGGAGCTATTGTATAGTATCAATACATTTGGAAAGAACTTTTGATTAATTTATGTAAAGTAGGAGAGAAAACATTAGCTTAATCTGAATACTTTAGGAAAGAGGTATTCTTAAATTTATGTTATAATCATTAGTTTAATGTTTGAAATTAACTTTTATGAACACCTCATTAAAAGATCTTGTTAGTTCCTGTAGTTAACGGTGTAAAAATGGGGAAAAATTAATTCAATGAATACCGGTACTGTTCTAAATAAATACAGACTAGAGAAATCAAGATATTATTTATATTACTTGGGAAGTCAGAGCCGAGGTATTGGTGTACAAAATTTACAGCCCATTTACTGTAGCCATTTTAGTGTACAAAGTATAGCCAAGACCCTCTGCAAGCAAGATTTTGACAAGTGACTTATTTCTTGAAACATTTATATTTCAGAAGCTGCTAGGCAAAGATTTATAGATAAAGTTTTTGTGTACCACCTCTTATTTGGAAAACAAAAATAAATAAAAATTAAATATGAAATAAGTGGATTGATTTCCAGATATATTTTGTAAGAAATCAAGTATTCTGAACTACCATACAATCAAATTCTTAAAACCCTTACTCCAAGAGATGATTTCCGAGCTGAACAAAGTAGTTTACAAAATGCACAAAAATACATAAATAAACCTAGTGTACTCATTAATTAATTAAAAGTTTGTTTAACCAGACCACTGAGTCTAGAACAAGACTCTCACAGGGCTGGCCTATTAATCTATGAAAATAATCGTAGTACGGTATTTAGTTATTCAACTTAGATAGCAAAGTGATAAAATTGAAAATCAAGTGATAAAATAAAATATGAACTGGTAAACTCTTTACCGCATTCAAAACTCCCATATTGTCAGAGTGCTTAAAACTAATGAAAACCATGAATATTTTTTATGAGTTTTGCAATTATCATTTTGTATCAACCACTCTACTATCATAACCTATGCCAGCTACTAACTTAACCTCTTCAGCACGATAACATTTTAATTATATTCTGGTTAACATTAGACAATTTTCGTTAGCTTATAATCTACCTCTAAGACTGAAAAGGGGTAAATACGATCTCTGAATAACATAGGGTCTTCTTAAACCGTTCAGTACCAGTGACGTTTTTTTAAATTTGGTTTCAGCTACATTTAGACGATTATAGGAAACTTAAGAAGGTTATATGGTAGCTAAAAGTATCGAGATACTCTGTAGCCTTCGAATTGGTAGCCGTCCTTTCTACACTGAATAAAATTGTCTTATAGTTGCCAGTATATATTGAAAAGGAGTCACCGGTACTGAATGGGATAAACGGCATAAATCTGTCTTATTTTAGCCAGAATCAAAGGCAAATAGGCGTCGTCGTGCTGAGAGCGTTTGATACCGAACGAATACTGTGGGAATGAGTGTTGTTTACAGAGTACAGGGATTACATACATAACATTTTAAGACTGAGTGCTACACACATACGCATTACCATTACCATTTCTAAAGGTAACAATTTTAAAAGTTATTGTATCCATTACCAGCAGATATTTTATAGTCAACATTCGATGACCAACATTTTTCTGGCAACATTTCTAGAGTATTTTGCATTGGTATCGGAAACTAGACTGCTGATAGATTAATTTAGGTAACAGAAACATATTAAATGTTGACCTCCTAAGCTGCCAGACCAGTGTTGAGGATAAATGTTGAGTGAAAAAGCGCTTGTGTGATACCGGCTGATACAGCACTGAGTATGGAACACTCGTACTGAAGGGGTTACGTTCTAGAGGAGCAACACATCTACTGAATGCAACTTACTTAGCAAAGTATTACCAGTTACTGAAGCCTGTATGCCGAAACAAAGCTACCCAATGAGTAAAAATTAAAAGTCCACATCAAATCAAATATATCACTCGCACAGAACATAGCGGCCCCAGTCCCCTGTGTCAGTTGAACTAGAGACCCTACAGTAACAGAGATTGGCCAACCACCGCCATCTTGGTGCCACTGGTGATATTTTCCTCTCCTTACACTCAAATATCTCCATACCCATATACACATTTGGGGATACTGGTGCTGGATGTAGGTATGTAGTTTGGTCTTTGGATACAAGTCTATCTATCTATCTATCTATCGGGTGGCCACGAACGAACCGCCCCCATGCACCTCTGTCCCCAGTCAGTCGACGCCCCTCCCCCCAACCAGCACCGCCTTCGTTCATGTACTTCCTCACTCCATCCTTCCACCTCTCATATTTGGAGAGAGTCATTTGGATACAAGTACATTCTTTATATTAAAAAATGATAATAAAGGCACTAAAATAGTGTCCAAGAAAATAGATGGTCACTCTCTCAGACTAAAGGATCCCTAACATGACCGAAGCGTGTTTATGTTAATCTCTCCTCTGTGTGTGGGATTGTACAATAGAGCTGCAAGTACAGTACTGTACTATAGTATTGAATATCTACGTAAAATAAACAATGGCGGCGGTACTGTACGACAAGACATGAGATTATTGCAACTTTAATTACTATTATTAATATTACTGTATGATTATTTTTATATTAATTATTAAAAATTTTCAATTAATAGTTGAGCTGCATCCCTCCAGGGTGGGGTACTGAAAAACAAACAAATACAATGATATTGAAAGTGTAAGGTGTTTCCGGCACAGGAAGTTAAGAACGGCTGAAAATGAGATCAATTACTATTGTGAAAACTGTACAGATGATATCATAAATAGTAATATATGAAGATTATTTTAAACAAAAATGATGTCCAGTTCTGTTCCTCGTAGTGATCCTATGCATGAAAGTATAATATGAATAAATTGCGAGTGTGGTTTCTTTTAATTATGAGTTGACTAGTCAGATGAGTGAACCACTGCATAAGAAACTACACTCGTAATTCAATCATGGGCATTATATTTCTATGCATAAGATCACGGAGAGGTACAGAACTTATGTGGGTAACTGTACCTTTCCCTCTCTGTATAATATACTTATCTCTCTCTCTCCCTCCCCCTTTCTCTTTCTCTCTCTCTCTCTCTCCAACCATCGTTACTACTTATACATTAGTCTACAATCATCTCGTAAATTAAATTATAAACAAAGTTAAAGGGCATATATGAAAGATAGAGCAAGCAAGAAATGAGACAAAGAACGATAGTACCAGGCAACTGGAAGTGTAAATTAAATCAAAATAGAAATTTTGATAGCCATACTTTTATGATACTCAAGCTCTACACTCTCCTATCACTACATGATGCAAACCATATCTATAAATGATAAATAACAAATAAATATATTACATAAAGCAAAGGTACACTTTACAATGAACAGTAAAACCCTCTCTTATCAGGCTGATCAGAGGGAGACACTGTTGGAAAGTGTCAAACACCTTAATCTTTTAGAATTAAGTGACAGTCTGTACCGGTTATCTGGTGCCGGGCATTTATTTTGGTCTTTCAAACTTTTTGTCTGAAAGAGAGAGGTAAATGTCTGGATTGGATATTGTTATTCAGATATTTACCTCTCTCTTTCTGACAAAGTTCGAAAGATGTGTGTTAGTCCAGAACTGACCCCTAGTCTGAAAGTTGTCGGTTTCCAGAAGCCTAGGGTCCAAAAGGTTTTTACTGAACATAAAATATATTAAATACATAAATAAAATAATGGCCTCATTGCTAAGAAATTAAGAAGCGGAAGTAAAGAAAAATCAAGGAAAAATAAAAAGGGTCCTGACTTTTGAAGGGAAGGGGTAGTTTAAAGAAGCTGAGGAGGAAAATATACTTGGCCCCAAGGGAGGTATGGGGGGAAGCTTTAAGAAGTGGAGGAAACAAAACCAACCTGGCCCCTTGGGAGGTTTGGGGAATGCAATGTGTGTCTGTTTGGATACGGGTGTGGTAGCGTTGGGGTGGAAGGGCAGCATCCAGCCGGGGCATGCGGTGGCTGGCTGACCGAGCCTCACCGACACTAGCGCCACCCGCCCCCGCCGACGCCCCGTCCCGCGCTTCACCAGGTACGCAAAATCATCGAACATTTTCCCACCCATTCGCGCCAGACCTGCAAACACCATGCCAGTGTGTGTGTTTAGTCCCCGCACTTCTTCCAACCACCCACAAGTCTGATCTCTAATTTATACTGAATATCTCCAGCTATTATATCTTTATATATATGTCATTTATTTCATCATGCCTTCCTTAGACTTCCACTTAACCAAATCTGCTAGTAGTTTATATATCATCAGTATATCAGTATGTCATTATTTCAGGAATATACATGATGTATGCACAAAAGTTGGCTTGGTGGGACGGCCCATGGATGACGAGAAGATTATATAGATGTCATTATTTCAAGAGTATATATCATGAATTCTCAAAGATGGCTTGGTGGGTCGGCTCATGGAAGCGGAGATTATGTCATTATTTGAGGGTAAGAGTGGTCAGCGTATGACTTACTCTCCTGGCGTATATTGGCAGCATTGATGGGATAGTTGGGGTTACGTGACGCCTTCCTGGGCTGTATGATGTGTTGACAGAGGCGACGCATGACTCTGACGGGTATGGAGGTGTGGACCATGATGGCGGCTCTGGTCTTCATGATGGGTCGTGGGGAGCCTGGTCGTAGCGCCACACCGTGTGCCGCCGCCGCGTGTCGCACCAACTGGGACCGTGTCTTGTACTCTCGACCACACCCACCAACATTACACCGCTGGATACGGCTACCGCTGCCACTACCACCAACACTGCTGTGCAGTCGCTCTGCAATGGAAAATAATCCACTCTTACTGCCGCTTCATGGTACCAGTTGTCTGTCTATGTGGCCTTAATAAGGTCATCTTCATCTTACGTTGATACTGCATCTCCTTCCACTGATGGCTAAATCTTGATCCAAGTTGCTTGCATATCATGCAGGGAAACGTACTGATGAAAACTGATCATCATAGAGCATCCATAAATAGATCCAAATAACAGATCGGCTTGCCTGTGGCTAGGTGAATATTTTTTTCTAGAAAATGCTTCTCCAGCTGACGAAAGAACTGAAATCACAAGAACTGCATGCCTAAAGAAAAAATGAATAAAAACACATTCCTATTGCTACTAAAAACTGAAAAATTTAACAAAAAACTAAATAATGATCAACAACTGAGTAATTTATTTTTCATTATAGTACCTATATTCACTACTATAACCTTTAATTTAGATGTGTGTGTTTGTGTGAAAGTCGATGCCTCATTGGTTGATATTAACAAATCCAGTCCTCTTATTCCTTGCCACCACCTCCTTGAATTTCCTTTACTTTAATTTCCAAATCAATCCATTACAAATATTCTAGTCTCCCGGCTCAAAAAGTCCCTCCTCCAATGCCACACCTCTCTCCGTACACTGATAAGTTCTGTTGTCTTTATATTGTGTCGTCCTTGCTTTGCTTTGTTTATTTTGCAAGTTTTACATTATAATTGCCCCAGTCGTAACTTCTGGAGAGCAAAAATCTTCTTGTTCTATCCTGGCTAATTAGTATCGGTTGCCTTAGACACTTGTCGACCGATCTGCACAGTCCCCTTCAGCGGCTCTTGATATCTCCCTTCAGGATCTTGACTCAATCTACCGCCTGACGTCCTTCAACTCACTTTCATATTTCTAAAGCACTTCAACCAATCTCTTCTAAAGCGCTTCACCCAATCTCTTCTAAAGCGCTTCACCCAAGCTCTTCTAAAGCGCTTCACCCAATCTCTTCTAAAGCGCTTCACCCAATCTCGTTAGTCTTATAGTCAACCTTGTCCATAGATCTGTTTGTCTTCTTTTCTTATCTTGCTTCTATAATACCTTTACATCAGATTCTCCAGTTTTATGAGGTCCCCTACAGGGCTTTACTTTTAACCACTGCTTCCAAATTTACTTACGCACCACATTGCCTGCTAAACTGCTCACTATATCACTTCCAATTATCTTGCATACAGGTATATAAACTGTATATTGAAATACTTAGTTCTATATTCACATAGATCCCTTCTCTCTTTCAAACACTAGACTGCCTGATCTCTTCCAGGGTCTACCAGTCTTTTAAATGTGAGATTAAACTCCGAAGACCCAATTCCTTATCTTCCTTGGTCGCTGTCTCTGTGTGATCCCGATCATATTCAGTAAGATATTTCCTTTCATTATCCTCATCCATTCTCTCCACATGGCTGTATAACTACACATAATTTCCCTTTGGTTCCCAATGTAAGTATATGAACAAGATTCAACTCTATATCAGTAATAGTTCTGTATTTATTCAAAAGCTATTTGATGTTTTGCACAGGTACACATTGGTCACATGATGGCCACTCCTGATGCTGCAGTGTCCCTGTCAGATGTCCTAACCTTGAAATACTTCCTTAGGGTCTAGTCCTTGGTCTTCTGCTATCTACCAAACATCATCCTTCCCTCCACTTCCATGTGCCTAACACAGCCATCCTCATCCATTGTCTCAACAAAGCAGTCCGCCAGTACGTATCACTTCATCGATACAATTTATACCAAGTCGCTCTCTCTAAACTTAACCCACATTGTTTTTTCCTCTCCAGCCAGACCTATGAGAGTTCCGTATGGAATTCAGTGGTCTGGTTAATCTGCTCTGCTCTGCTATACTTAACTTTTCCTCTCCTCTCTCACTATAGCATCACACACTCATATCAAGATGCTAAATTCAGTAATCTCAAGTCTCCAGGCGTTATCTTCCTTGACTCCCCACACCCCACTACATATCAATCGCCTAATATAATATTACTTTCCTCCACTGTTATGCTACCGGTGTTATCCTTGACTCCCCACACCCCACTACATATCAATCACCTAATATAATATTACCTTCCTCCACTGTTATGCTACCGGTGTCTTCCTTGACTCCCCACACCCCACTACATATCAATCACCTAATATAATATTACCTTCCTCCACTGTTATGCTACCGGTGTCTTCCTTGACTCCCCACACCCCACTACATATCAATCACCTAATATAATATTACCTTCCTCCACTGTTATGCTACCGGTGTCTTCCTTGACTCCCCACACCCCACTACATATCAATCACCTAATATAATATTACCTTCCTCCACTGTTATGCTACCGGTGTCTTCCTTGACTCCCCACACCCCACTACATATCAATCACCTAATATAATATTACCTTCCTCCACTGTTATGCTACCGGTGTCTTCCTTGACTCCCCACACCCCACTACATATCAATCACCTAATATAATATTACCTTCCTCCACTGTTATGCTACTGGTGTCTTCCTTGACTCCCCACACCCCACTACATATCAATCACCTAATATAATATTACCTTCCTCCACTGTTATGCTACCGGTGTCTTCCTTGACTCCCCACACCCCACTACATATCAATCACCTAATATAATATTACCTTCCTCCACTGTTATGCTACTGGTGTCTTCCTTGACTCCCCACACCCCACTACATATCAATCACCTAATATAATATTACCTTCCTCCACTGTTATGCTACTGGTGTCTTCCTTGACTCCCCACACCCACTACATATCAATCACCTAATATAATATTACCTTCCTCCACTGTTATGCTACCGGTGTCTTCCTTGACTCCCCACACCCCACTACATATCAATCACCTAATATAATATTACCTTCCTCCACTGTTATGCTACTGGTGTCTTCCTTGACTCCCCACACCCCACTACATATCAATCACCTAATATAATATTACCTTCCTCCACTGTTATGCTACCGGTGTCTTCCTTGACTCCCCACTACATATCAATCACCTAATATAATATTACCTTCCTCCACTGTTATGCTACCGGTGTCTTCCTTGACTCCCCACTACATATCAATCACCTAATATAATATTACCTTCCTCCACTGTTATGCTACCGTGTCTTCCTTGACTCCCCACACCCCACTACATATCAATCACCTAATATAATATTACCTTCCTCCACTGTTATGCTACCGGTGTCTTCCTTGACTCCCCACACCCCACTACATATCAATCACCTAATATAATATTACCTTCCTCCACTGTTATGCTACCGGTGTCTTCCTTGACTCCCCACACCCCACTACATATCAATCACCTAATTATAATATTACCTTCCTCCACTGTTATGCTACCGGTGTCTTCCTTGACTCCCCACACCCCACTACATATCAATCACCTAATATAATATTACCTTCCTCCACTGTTATGCTACTGGTGTCTTCCTTGACTCCCCACACCCCACTACATATCAATCACCTAATATAATATTACCTTCCTCCACTGTTATGCTACCGGTGTCTTCCTTGACTCCCCACACCCCACTACATATCAATCACCTAATATAATATTACCTTCCTCCACTGTTATGCTACCGGTGTCTTCCTTGACTCCCCACACCCCACTACATATCAATCACCTAATATAATATTACCTTCCTCCACTGTTATGCTACTGGTGTCTTCCTTGACTCCCCACACCCCACTACATATCAATCACCTAATATAATATTACCTTCCTCCACTGTTATGCTACCGGTGTCTTCCTTGCCTATCCACACTTTACTAAAAATTGGTCATCCAATACTCCATATCACCTTCCTACACTCTTTCGGCTTCCTTGCCATCCTGCAGTCAATATCGCTATCAGATCTAATCCCAGATATCTCTCCATTTTCAAGCTATCATGATAAGCAGTAGCTTGCAATACTATAGTTTCCGAGTTTTATTCAGTATAATAGTCTAACAGATAAATACTGTAGGTCCATGCTTTCTTTGGTTGACCATTTGGCACTATCTTAACTGTACTTATCCAAGAACAGCTTCACCTCTCATCAACTCCATGCTCTCTACATGCCCCAACCACCTCCATCTCCATTCCAATTACATCCCTGGTTCTTTTAATCTTTCTCCTTATATCATTATTGCATTAAAACTCTGTTTCCAACTTAGACAGCTCTCATAAACTTATGCGATCATATAAAATATCTAGTGGTTTCCTCATATTCATTTTTTCACTACCCCTCTCTCGTTTAGTTTCCAGTCTTACCCAACTATTTTCTCATCACTTTCTATATTTTCTTCCATATCCCACAGCTTGTTTTCTAGTTTATCACACAAAACTTGTCTGTCATTCTGCTAAAATCATTACATTTATAGCACTAAAACTATGGCGTTCTCTTAAACATAACAGGAAGATAACCTTTATAAACATTCCTTAGCTATCCACTATGCATTCCAGGTAGCAGTCTGATATTTGTGGTACAATAGAAGGTAACATCACACAACAATACAAGTGAGTGAGCATTAATTATTGAAGCATACATGGGGTGGATGATATTTATGGCCTAATAAGTAATTACTTTGAGTTTATGTGCACAAAATGACATCTTTAACATAAGCTAAAATATGAGAATAATACACTGTGATGAGGATGAACCATAATTGTGATGGACAACGTTTCGCTTAAACAAACTTATTCAAGTAATGATTTGATTTTTTTTTTTTTTTTTTTATCTAAGCGAAATGTTGTTCACTAAAATGAAGGACCACCCTTATCACAGTGTAGTAGTATTTTCACACTGTCAGCATCAATATTCAATGCCTTTATTATTTAAGTTAAAGTATACCACAAATATAAGTCCACAACTGTATCAATCAACATATTCCATCTTTATTATACTAGATGAACTTGGGAGTAACACAAACACCTTTTCAGCTTTTTGGATCAGCAAATTAATTCTAACACTCTTTTTTCATTGATGTTAGTAACTAGACTAAGAGTTAATTAATCAGGAAGCTGATTTCTCATAAAACTTAATTTCAGATGCTAGCAGACCAAATTGCCATGAAAAGTGTTTGTGTGAAACCATCTTGAGGAACACTTTATTACTATGAAAGAAGTAATAGCTTTCTAAAAAATACTTCTTAACGAACAGTGAGATCTATAATCTGGTGATAGGACTAAAGAATTTCTTTGCACCACATAAATTTTAAAAGAACTAAAGAACCCAGTAATAACTGATACACTATTCATGTATTTTTTACTCAATACTTTATTTGGTTACCCAAACAGCTTTACCAAAAGTTCTAACAAGGATTATCACCATTACAATGAATGCTTCCTCCCAGGAAGCCTTCATTAAAAGACAGTCATGACAGAAACACCCCCAGGTTACTTTGTCCAAACATAATTATTCAATAATGCTCAAAGAATATCAGTGTTTTCTATACAGTGTTTCATTTCTCCTAAACCAATGGTGGTCTTCCAGTACCACCTGTCCATTTCACTTTATTTCCATGTATCGTTCTGAACATTTGCTACCTCTCAAGGTTTTAGACTTTGAGGACAATTATAATAGATTGCAATTCTGGAAGTATCACTGTATCTAAGTTCTCTCAACCATAGTGATGCAGATGAATACCTTAACTATCACCAGAAAACTCAACGGTTTCCATCCCACCTTTAAGTAAGGAAATTCCTTTCAATTTACTTCATTGTCAGTAAATATGAAATGCCCACACTCGCATAAAACTGAATTAGCATATATAAACATTTTCATGCAATTATAGTATATTCTTTCACATAAACAGCTGCTCATGTTACCTACATCACATAACATAATTCTTGTTTTCTATTGATCAATATTTTCTTATACTTTTTCAACTACTTCATAACAATAGAAGTTAGATTTCTTGTTATTATAATAGTAACAGGACATTAACAAGAGATTTACTAACTCCATACACTCAATGAAAAGTAGAAACATTTAGCTTACACATCAAACTGAGTATGAATGACTTCTATATTTTATATGAACACTATTTATTAGTGATACAGTTGATGCAGAACCCAACTATCACTTCTGAGAACTCCCCCACATAATGACCATGACAGAATCATCTTCAAGCTCTTTACAAAACTTGGTAAAGTTTTTCTTTGAACTTGTACAGTTATTTAAGATTATTTACCCATGTTTCCAATTAACATTGCTAGAGTGAAAATAGTATACTGTATGAATGTTTCTTGTTTTCCATGGTGTATAAAGAATCCAGTTAATTATTTATATTCATAACCAATGCAACCTTGGCATAACATTAACTTTGGTCTTACAAAGCATTTAAAACTTATGCAGCACTGGTTACACTTTCTATTAAATTATTTTACTTTCTTTTCTTAGTAAACAAACTGTAGTGTTATAATTAAGTATGCAAATGTGGTATAATATTTTATACTTCTATAAGTATCAGTGATATATCATTTTCTAATTTGAAGTCGTCAAACATGAAACACCAACACTACACGTCAGCTTTAATATATCTTGGTGCCCATTGGCAAAAAATGAATAGCTTTTTTCATATCTTCACACTTGATGTATAACTACAGTACAACAATAGTTCATACTCAAGTTATTGATTAAAAATGTATTCTGTCTTTCAGTTTGAACACACTGCTGAAAATGCATTTTATGCACAAACTAATACTCAAATATTCTTTTAAATAGTAGCACAGCTACTAAATGAAGTAAGATTTAAAGGATTCAATTATTAAGTATCTAAAAGTAGGATGAGTAACCATCTAAATCTATATATTTAGTACCCAAAGAATGTTGGCTATTATTATGAGATAGGTGGATTTAATATAGGCAGCATATACCGGTAAATTATAATGAGAGAAATCCTAAACTAGACAGGCTCAGGTTGGCTAAACCGATCACCAGCAGAATGAATGGGTCACAAGTATGGGGAGAGAGAGAGAGAGAGAGAGAGGGGAGAGGGAGAGCGGTTAACATAGGAGGGGACATTACCAGCGC
The DNA here is from genome assembly GCA_032716605.1 of Paralithodes platypus. Classification (NCBI taxonomy): domain Eukaryota; kingdom Metazoa; phylum Arthropoda; class Malacostraca; order Decapoda; family Lithodidae; genus Paralithodes; species Paralithodes platypus. The sequence goes on from CM064523.1 coordinate 5,055,344, forward strand.
GGGCGAAGTGGGGAGAAAAGGACGGATGGCGGGAGGGAGGGAGGGGGAATGTAACGAGATCATAAACCAAAGATGTGGAGGGCAAAACAAAATCATGTGAGTAAACCAGTAGAGAGAAAGAGAGAGAGTCCAAGGAGATAATACATAATACACAAAGTTTTAATGACTGGACAATAAACATGCACACAGACTAATCCCGTTCACCAGCCCTTAACCGGCGACCAGCTACTCCCGATCGCCTTGTGTAACTATAACCCGTTAATCCTTTTAGTACAATAACGTCCTTTTACGCCACCCTGGCTAAACTTCGGACGCCTTCATTCAGCTCGGGAATAACCTCAGAGTTAAGGGGTTAAAAACTATCTAGAATTACTCTTCAATTACAGTTGACCAAATGAGAAATGTAACCATTGTCAATACAAGATTTTCCTTATTATATATATATTTTTAATTAACGCATTTCTTATTTTTTTTTAGGATGTCTCACATGTTTGCCAAATGATGCAAAGGGTGAGAACATTTAACAGGAAAATATTTAAAGGACTCCTTTGAACAAAACTTTATTAAATCAATATTTATCAACACAACTCATGTAGCCAACTGTAGAGTATCAGCGTTTTAATAATTTAGTCCAATCTAAACACTTGTCAACTTGATACCCTATACTGTATGTTCACGGGTTAAACGTAAGCTGCTACCGTATCCCCCGACTGTCATTCTACGGTGGTTGGAGAGAGGGGCTTATAGGGGGGTTAGGGAGGATTGTCTTCAGAGGCTCGGCTCAACCCTCCCAGATTTTTGTTTATGTTTTGCTTATATTGTACATAAGGAGGTGACTTACAGCTCGGTGCGGAACGGACATTCTACAAGTGGTCTGGTTTTGTAGTTTCAGATGATATCACTAATTCATAAATTAGTTCCAAATAACTACCTTGGATAATTTTGTGAAAGGATGAGACTATGTTTGACATTTTAAATTACTGTTTCCAATTTAGATTTGAGAAACCTTGTGAATTGACGAGTACCTTTAAAAACAGTACTTCTAAATACTTTTAGAAACCAAGTAATTACAAAATCAGAGCTTCCAAATCACAGATTACTTCAGATCAAACTACAAAGTCACCATCTTGAGAATATCCCACAGCACCGAACATTTCATAAGCGTTCAATGGAGAGAGTTCAGTTGGCCTGCCACATTGCATAGCTCGTCCTGTATTGTCTATGCCTTCAAGTCGTACTTACGCTTCCCACCGCATACTTCAGCACAAATCACGTGCATAAAAACATACCGGTCGATATCTACTATTTGAAGTAAAGTTATGGCCGGAAATTCATGGTTCGCTACTAATCAATGTGAGACAGTGTTTAGATAATGAGGCCAGCGCTGTGAAAGTCTCTTTGGGACTCAGTGGTCTGGTTAAACTATTATATTACTACTGTACTACTGTTCACATACATGAAGCGTATCAATTTGACATTTGTAGCCCAAAAGGTTCATGTATTAATGCTACAAACTTGTAGCTCAAAAAATAGTTACCGGTAATAAAACATAGTACTGTATCTGAGTTTGGTCAGCTGGACTTGCAGGTGAATGTTTCAAGAACTTCTCTGACCAAAAGTAATCTAAAATATTATGTTCCAGTGTTGAAACTGTTGACGCAAATGTTAATTGTCTCATGAATTTTTGGCCACAACCATATCAGATAACGATTAAAACGAGCACACAACATGGCAGCTAAGAAACTCTCCCTACAGAAAGCTTGGCAATTGAGGACGGAATACGATAAATACCAAGGAGAACATCGGACATGAGGGAACTCTGAATTAGTCAACCCACACACATCCTACAAGCCTACAAAGTCTACTGGCATAGGCTGTGTATCTACAAGGTGTATCTATAATTATGTGTGGATCTATTCTACAGGTATATTTATCTAAGTCTATGGTATGTGAGCAATTGTAGGTTTAGTGTGCTTGTGTTCATAACAGCATTCTGAGATCTCGTTAAGTATATGTATGTCAAAAAGTAATTTAGTTGTCTGTTTTTAGATTATCCTTTCATATTTTACAGTACACTAAATAAAGCTTAATGCATAAGGCTGATGGACATTTTGAGAACCGATCAGATATCATAATTGGTTTAAGGTTAGGTTTTAGTAATGAAGGAACTAATTGTTATTAATCTTTCATGCAACTTTAGATATGCATTCCACTCACAGTAGAGGCAGGTTCCGCAAAATTATTCACTTGGCAGATATACATGATCATGGATACTACGTAAATTTTAGGAGCTACAAAAATTAAGACTTACAAATATTATCTGGATATTTATGCACTTCCTACAATTTTAAATAATTTGAAGTGAGGGTGTATCAAGTGCTAAGAATTTAAATTTGATAAACTATTATAGATATATCTCATGGTGCCTCTGGCAAAGTGAAGTTTAATTAACAATATCAAGGTTCAATTATATAGTTTTAAAATATGATGACAATCAATTCAGTGGAAGAGAATGGAATCGACTTGATACTAAAATTGTGACTATGTTCTCAATTATTATGTTATCTCCACTAACTAACTTTACTCCTAAACTCGATTAATGAAATTAACAAACACATGTGGCAGTCCGCAATTATCAGGTGTCAATTAATCACACAGCACTAATCAACTACCGTACTACCTACAACCTATGATATACAGGTTACCTACAGTTACATAAAGGTTACCTACGGTCATATACAGGTACCTACAGTCACAGTAGGTCCCCCAAACTAAATCTGTATGTGAGAGCAAATTAGAGAGAGATGTATGCACAATATAGTTTTATAGCTTTAATAGCCTTGCACTACATTTTGAAAACTTTCCAATTTTGTACTATACAGTACAGTACTAGAGTTCTCGAGGACACTTGTACAGCATTTTGATTTTTTTGTTAATGTATGTAACTTCCATGAGTGTATTCACTAAATACAACTGATCACTACTGAAAACTATGAAGGATCTTGGTAACTAGGACTACTAAACTCATAAGAGATCAGCAAGTACAAATAGAAGAAAACATGATGACAATTGCAATTAATTTGACAAGTTTGCATACATCTCCCTATAAATAACTCGGCAGCTAAATTTGTGTACTGTATATACTACATTCATATTAACTTAGTAGCAAATAGTAACCCCATGAGTTAGATTATGAATTACTGATTGATTGGCAATGGTATGTGGGGTGGCCCTTGATGCTCAATAAATCATTTGTAATACCGGGAAAGTCCAAAAGAAAATATATATTGAACCAACCATGAGTAGGTTGATGATGGTATATGGACTCCATACAGACCCTTTCAAGTTAAATGAAGGATCTTGTATTATGTCCAAAAGATGAAATTGACAACCAACCAACCAGCTTAGTGATCTGAAGAAGCTATCTGCGAAACTATTGGCAAGAATGTGCTCCTCCTCAAATGATTTTTTGTATTCATTCTGTCAACTTTTGGAGAGTTAATTTTAACAACCAAACAAGAGTTGGTTCATAAGGGTGAAATAAACTATTTCTATTTTGTTCTATTTACTCAGGCCCAATCCCCCATTTTTTTTTTGGGGGGGGGGGTTTAATAAACTACTAAGTTATTTTGAATAGAGTATACTACTATCCCCACACACAATATACATACACACCAATACACAGGGGCGCACATACCTTCCTCCTTGCCGATGCGTGATGGTAGTTTGAGGCCGCCGAACTTCTTCCAGTACTGCCAGCAAGTGTTACAGAGCCGGCACTGGAGATGAGAGGGACCCCACGCGTACCACTGACTGCTACTGCTGGCTGTTGGGGTAACAAACAAAAAAAGTTTTGTTGTAGAGAGATTGAGGGAATCAAGCCACACCTTTATTTGAACCAATTTATGGAGGGACTGCCATTACAAACAGGAAACGGTTGGCTTTTTATGAAAGCTAAATGTGTACTGTATCACCCTTAACCTTTACTATTGATCGTAAGAGTACGTTAACCAAGTTTTTAATTTAGTATATGCTTAGGATACCCCTAGGAACCCTGTAGGAGGACTTAGCAAATTTCAAGAAGCGAGTAGCACCTTATTGGAGGACCCAAAGATATCTCTGTGTCCGGCTTCCTGCAGGTTAGGTCAAGAAATAAAATTGTAAAACTTGCAAAATAAACAAACCAAAACTGGGACGACACAAGATAAATGAAGAACTAATCAAAAGCCTGCAGGTACCGGGGTTAGGTTCTACTTGTTGGCTGCACCCCTTACGAGAGAACTGAGAAAGGTAAGGACCTACATTGGGGGGGTGACTTCATCTCAAGATTCTATTCTAAGGATTTCCTCTTAAGCAGGGGCCCCAAAGTTAGAAACTCAAGGAATAAATAAGGTTCTGAAAGTCAGGGAATATTCCACCTCTAATCTGATAAAACCAGACAATCACCGCAGTATTTGGAACTGTTCCATACCGACACTCATACGGGTTCATATTTGTTATGTGCGAATCAACAACCAATTCACACTCTGACAAGACAAAAGTAATCACTAATGAAAATGAAAATAAAATTAGTCAGACTTTGACAAGGCACATATATGATCAATAATGAAAATTTAAATAAAATTAGTCAATGATGATAGTACATATAAGCTGACTAAACAAATACTAACGTACTAAGACAAACTAATGAAAAAGACAATGAAAAAACACTCACCATGACAGGATTCGCACGCCTTGCCCGATACTGAAATATCCGCCCCATTGACCATGCCCGTTGTGTTAGTGGTGGGGGTTGTGGTGGTGGTGGGAGTGGTGGGGGTAGTGGAGGAAGGGGTGGTCTTGCCGTTAGAAAGCGCCGCGGGGTTGGGTTTATTGCTGTAAACAAAGAAATAGTTTGGGTTAGAAGAGGTAAGAATTTAACAAGGCTCATACAATTTCAGATATACAGGAGTCTACAGATACAAGAAAAAAAGTGCAAATGACTACTCAAAACCATGTAAACTTTAATGCAAGTAAATAAACTATACATTAAAATGGGGGTTCGTTCAACGTTTGAAAAAACGCAGGAGACATATAAGGTACTCATGCATGGTACGGGTATGACAATTTACAAGTGGTATTTCATTCACAGATACACATAAAGATACACATTGAAGCGTACATATGAAAGGAGGTGCAATACAGTACTTACTAATTAGGAATGTAGACCTGCTTGAGTTTGGACTCTGCCTCAACGGCTTTGACTCTCTTCTGTTGTACGTAGCGATCTGTTGTCTTCCACATGTAGTAGTATTCTATGATGTTCTTTAACGTTTTCCACGGTAGCTGAAAGAAGAAAAGAAAAATCTATCAGTATTATATGAAAGGAGCAATTATCTTTCCTTTTATATTGCAATTATCTTTCCTTTTATATTGCAATTATCTTTCCTTTTATATTGCAATTATCTTTCCTTTTATATTGCAATTATCTTTCCTTTTATATTGCAATTATCTTTCCTTTTATATTGCAATTATCTTTCCTTTTATATTGCAATTTTTTCACACTTCCTAGCATCACTTTTTCCTTTAGTACCAGTTATGATTGCCGGGTTTCTTGCCTGTAACTCGACATGAAATGAAGACAATGACTTCTCTTGTAATCATTACGAGCCGAGATACCTTAGCCAATTACAGAAAAAGAATGAAGATGACATGGGAATCTACCATCATATTCAAATATTTCCACAATAGTTTATAATTACAAACACCATCCAATACTCACAAAGTCTTGTCTGATATCATTGAAGTCCTTGCCGTATTTCTCGAGTGCCTCCTCAAACAGGTTAGCTTCCGACGCGGACCACTCCTCCATCTCGTCTCTACAGAGGACCGGGCCCGTGGCGGGGATCAGGGAACACAGGGATTTACTGATGTCATAGGTGTGCCTGTGTAGCGTGTCCATCGCGTGGAACTGGAGAACGGGAAGAACAAAAATAGTTATAATTTTGAACACTATTACCTGTACAGTACTTACTTAGAAATTTACTTGGGTGAATTTCGAGCTCAGGTGATTGCTTCTAGGTCCAGATCACAGTTTTATGAAAGTGATCTCCCCACCCAAATATTAGCTTATCATAAATGTGCACCATACCTTGTTAACCAAAGGGAGAAAAATTGTTTGCTTACCTACAGAGAACATAATATGTTTAAGTGAATAAACTGTATGAACGAAATAGGAAGAAATATAATATACTCAGCATTTGATTTGCTAAACTCTGATGGAATATGACAAAAAAAAATATAAAAGAACATGAAAAGCATATAGCGTTAAAGATTCACTGGCTACCCACCAAAGTGACGTCTCTGGAAGCTGCGGCGGCACTCATGTGTAGCGATGGTTGCTTGACGGACGAGGAACAGTCGAGGGCCCTGGCGAAGGTGCCCACAGAGCGAGACATGACAAGGAACTGGTCGATCTGTCTGTCTGATAGTCCGTGGTGCGGCGTCCAAATCAGAGACTCCAATTCGGCAAGGTCCCGTCCGTCATCCTCACCTGGGAGACAGAGAGCGCCTAGTGTTGGCCACAAATTAGTAAGTTATCCAATTAAAGAGATATTGGTGACTTATATACCACAAACATCAAACCAACTTTCTTTGTCCAGTGAAAGTTGAATGTACAAACAATTTGTATAACACCAATAGATAATGTAACTAACAAACATTTACTATTAACCAAACAGAGTATTATTTTATAGTCCCAATTTTAGCAAATGAGTACAAGTTATTATACTATATACTGTACATGAATAATAATGAGTACAAGTTATTATACTATATACTGTACATGAATAATAATGTGATGTAACTAATGTAGGCCATGACTTTTTATGAAACATAGTAGAACCTCTCCCATCTGGATATCCAAGAAGTCTGAGAAATAATAGTCCAAATATAGCATCTTGTCTGGGCTATAGTAACCCAAATTCTGGACTCCCGATTAGTCCGGTTGGACGAGGTTTTACGGTTACTAACCCCTTCAGTACCGGTGACGTCCTTTTCATTATATTCTGGCAA